>BMAU01002838.1:0-65821 GCA_019973935.1 Trichonephila clavipes | reverse complement strand
TAATCTTGAAAAACTGCGCGTAAAGTGTAAAAATGTTCCACTTAGTGAGAAACGTGACATCATGCTTAATAAAAATTATATAAATGTATTTAATATATATTGGTAATATATAAATGTATTTAATAAAAATTATATCAATGTATTAAATCCTTATTTAAGGCCTTCAAGCTCTACACTGTTTAGAAGCTAATTCATCTGCTGAAGGAGAAAGCATTGGTGGTCAATCCTTTTTTGTTGACGGCTTCTACATTGCAAAATGGCTTCGAAAAGAACACCCAGCTTCTTTTCATGTCCTTTCTTCAACACCAATCGAATTCAAAATTTACAGTCATAATGTATGAACTTTATAAGTTGATGCTTATTACTATTTTTAAAATTAGCATTACTTAAATGAAGATCAGTTTTATTGTAACCGGTTTTTCTTACAGATGGAATACAGCAATCTTCAATATGTTCTGAGTGCAAGCAAAAGTGGGCACTTAAAAGAAGTGCATTATAATACAAGAACAATGGCTCCATTAAGGGGTCCAGCTGATGCAGTTCAACCTTTCTATGAAGCTTATAAGTGAGTTATGCTTTCATTCATTTAATTACGAAATTCATTTAACCCTTTAAGGAAAAAGGGTCTCATAATTCTCTTAAATCCCAAAATTGAAAACAATGAAAAGGATAGGTTAATTTAAGAACAAAAGCTTTCTCAGTTATAAGTGAATTCAAATCTATCCATTTCTCTTATTTGGAAAGATTTTTCACGTTTAAGATTACATTCGAATCCACTTTTCAAAAACTAGGATCCTTGAAATCCATGATAAATAAGCATTATAAAACATTTTTATAGATTAAAAATAATCTTATTTTTCAATTCTTTCACACACTATTAGGTCACACTCTCCCTATATAAGATAAAAATATTTATTCAGTCTACAGTTTAGATTTTGAAGATCTTTTTAACTCTATTGATATTGATGATATGATTAATATACTTGTAAATTTGCATAAAGATAATTTATTTAATAATGTTAATTATGATAGATTTAGTTCACTACTTAGGTTAGTACTTAAAGAGAACTATATCTTTCATAAGGGTAACTATTATCTGCAGATTAAAGGTTTACCACAAGGTGGCCCTGCGAGCAACTGTCTTGCCAATTTATACTTACATTATTTTGAAAGTAGTTGTGTCAATAATTCTAAATATTATATTTATAGTTATATAGATGATATAATCATTTTTGGCAAGCAAGTCAATTTTATACCTAATACTAATTTTTATCCACAATATCTTAATTTAATACAGACAAAATAGTAACAACACTGAAGCAAATTTTCTTGACATACATATCAAATTAATAGATAATGTAATAGTTTCTAATATTTATGATAAAAGATACTATAGATCTAATATTAATTTCAATATAATAAAAGTTCCGCATTGAAAGAGCAATGTACATATTTCTGTATTCAGAAATATTGTTAGTAACTATATACAATGCAATAAATTTCTAGTGTCAAAAAATCAGAAATAATAAGTAACTATAAACATTTTACTAAATATTACTTAAATCAGTAATACCCAATTCATTTTATTAAGAGTTATTTGAATAAAAAGCTATTCAAAATTGTAAGGATTAAATATTCTTAGATTAATTAAAGTTTAATACTATAAATTTACCCTTTCATAGTTATAGTTACCTCCATATTCTATTATTAGTTAAAATTACTTTTATTATTTAATCCATATATACTCTAGTGTCTCTAAAGTTATGATTTTTTTGTAACTTTTTTATTAATTTTTGTTTCTCTTCTTTTTATATTTTTGTTAAGTGCTACATTTCAGCCATTCACATGCTTTGAATCTGCATTAGGGTCCAGAATCTGGCAATAACTTATTTATTTGCACTCAGATTTAGCGCAGGCTCTACTGAGCCTTTCAGCTGCAATTTTAGGTAAAATTACCTCTATTTTTGTAATGGTTTAGATATTCCTATCCATTACTTTCAATGAATTTTGCTAGTATTATTTATGTAAAAAGGGAGTAAGGAGTTGACTGACCAAAAACATGTTCAACCCCACTTTATATAAAATTTTTATATATATTAGCACAAATACACAAGTCAGCAATGTTTATAATACTGCAGCATCTATTTTATAATTTTAATCTAGTGTCCTTCATTGTATGTTCTCTTTACTGTCTCTGTGTTTTTTCGATTGTGATTGATGTGAAAGTTTATCTCCTTTGCTTCAGAGAATTGTGTGGGTGTGTGTGTAGGGTATTTTATTTATATATACAAGGGGTCTTTTCTTTGTTGTCTAGGTAAGTCATTATTAGGGGCTTTTCTTTTGTTGTCTAGGGGTAAGTCATTATGTCAGATCTTGATATTCAAAGAAATAAGCTGATTAGAATAAAATACTGTTTAATATGAAAACATTAGATTATTTACAATTAAATACTGATTAATAAACTTTGAGTTATTTCATCGTTTTATACTCTCAATTGTCCGCTAAGCCTATTGACCACCACGTTGACCGAAAACGTGACCTCTCGCCTGTAAACCGGAGTCTGTCTCTCTCGTTCCGTCGCTATCGTTTTCCCTAAAAAAGACACCATTGCGGGGGGTGATATGATTTGCTGGTAGGGCCATCTGTTGGTGAGGTTGTAACCTCACTGATCAGAGAATATATTTACATTCTCTAATACTTTAAATCCTATATATATATATAAATATGGCTCAAATTTTCAATCGTTAATAGAATACTTCTGTTCATCCAATCAAGTTCAAATACATTTTTAAACTTATATTGAATGACACTAGATGTTAATAGTTTTCAAATATTAATTAAATTTAAAAAAAATAAATAATGTAAACAAAAGTAATACTGACGATAATATATAATAGAAAAATATATATAAAAACAAAAACTCGCTTATTGTGTCCCTGTAGTGCAGCCTATGGATAGCGCGTTAGACGTCTAATACAAAAGGTCGTGGGTTCAATTCTACTTGGGGATAGCCTAATTTCTGAAATGTGATTTTTGAATGATAAAACAACACCAAAAATTAGAGTCCACGATATATAGAGAGAAATTTGCAAAGAGAAATCGTTTTCTATTTTGGCGCTTACTATTGTGATGCTGTCGTTTGTGTATATATATATATTAATTGTAATTATTTAATAAAAAGTAACTAAAATAAATTTTTTCTTTTTTTGTTGATCTAAGTAGGAATTCACTTAAAATTTTGTTTATATATTAATTTCAGGTTAATGGGTCAGAAAATGCGAGAACCTGAATCTCAATTTGCTTTTAATTTAATTCCTGGAGATTTGGTTGCCTTCAACAACAGAGAAGGATTTTGCATGGCAGGTCGAGTTTTGATCCACGAAGAATGTCACGGTAAGTTGAAAGAAATATTTAAATGTGATTTCATTTCAATCTTTCTCAAAATAAATAATTTGACTTTTTTCAGATGCGCATAACTATTTAGCGTTTATTTTTTCAAATTTTTTTTTAATCTCTTCACTAATTTTAAAAAATTTTGTTTGTGTATGCACACTATACCGATATTATATTAAAATTCTGACTCAAAATCTTTTGTAACATTTTCTCGTGTAAAAACAATTTGCTCCACAAATTATTTTATTTTAAATCTGTATTTACATATAAATAATATTCCATTAAAAAATTCGAAAATCTACTTTGTGACATAGTTTAGATAGCTACAGTACGCAACTTCACGAATGTCTTAATTTTATCACTTGAAAACTTGTTATTTCGACGATGCAGTTACATGAAAAGTCGTCTTTTTCAAATATATACTATATAAACATACCTAAAATTTGATTGCTGTGGATATATATATATATATATATATATATATATATATACATTCATGTCCATAAATTAAAGATAATGAAGTTCAGGCAAAGAAAAAGAGAATCGCATAAGTTCAAATTTGACTTATTTGTAAAATATATTTATTAAACACGAGAGCAAAGAGCAAAAAAAGATGCTATATGTTTGACATAATTAATGTACTTGCGATTTTTACTCACTGAGCAAATTTCAAAAAAGACTATTACAAAACACAATAACATGGTTAGTATGATGGTTAATACGGAGTATGTCTCCCGGACGATGCAATACAGGCCTTTACAACGCCTAGGCATACTCGGTATCAAATCAATCTGATCTTGGGGGAAGCATTACACACTCATCCAAGCAATGCCCTCCGAAAGTTCAGGCAGGGGGAGGGGATTGCCTGTCGTCGGCCCGGCATATCCCACATGCTCTGGCCCGGTTTTCAAGTCCGGTGAGTATGCAATCCATACGGTGTGATAATCTTCCCCTGGATTGAAGGCAATAGATGTGGCTACAATGCTTGCACGGTGAGGACGAGCGTTGTCATCCATAAACAGAAATTCAGCACCCATATGGCGCCCTGAAACAAACGTATATGTTGTTCCAGAATGACATCCCGATAGATGTGGCCTGTCATCATTACACTCTGAACATGCAGGTCAGTTCTGGAACCAAGAATAATTCCTCCCCAAACGAGCCATCCTGCACCACCGTAACGGTATCGTTCAATGGTGTTCGCTTGGTGATAACGGGTACATGGCGCTCTCCATATTAAAGTCCGGCGAGAATCAGACTGCAAACTAAACCTGGACTCGTCGGAAAACATCACACAAGACCACTGTTGTGGTGTCCACAATGCATGCTCTCTACTCCAGGTTAATCGCAGGTGACAGTGAGTTACGGTAAGTGCAACACATCTGTCAGGCCTACGAGCATATAGACCATTGTGCCTAAGCCTCTGTACACGGTCTGCCTTGAAACTGTCGTACCGGTAGCTGAAGAGAGCTGATGACACAGGTCTGATGCTGTGCTCCGTCTGTTTCTTTTGGCAGTAACTGCCAAATATATACCGGTCCTCATTCGGCGTTGTAACTCTGGGGCGACCTGTGCTGTAACATCTACTCACATTACCATCATCTTGGAATCGTTGCCAAAGCCTGCAGATGACACTCTGGGCGATTCCAAGTTCCTCACTTCCAGCTGGGTACGTCCACATTCCAGTTGTCCAATAATTCTACCATGTAAAAAATCATCCAAATGCTTCCTTTGTGCCATAACTATGCGGTTATTGCACTGAAAAAGGCTTTTAAAGCACTTGTGAACAATTTTACTTTTTGCCACCATTCCTTGTATACCCCTCTACACTCGTCATTGTGACGTACTATCCGCGCCATCTGGTGGTTTCCTGTAATTTGCATATTCTTCAAGATGTGTGTGATAATTCTACAGGTGAAAATTTTATTTTATAGTTGGATTTCTGTGTGATTTTGAATTATCCTTAATTTATGGTCATGAGTGTATATATATATATATATATATATATATATATATATATATATATATACATATATTTTCAGCAATCAAAATCGAAAAACATTTAGACAGTAAGCAAACCACACAATGAAGGACACATGAGCAATCGAAATTTAAAAAATGGATGCTTCAGTATTACAAACATTGCTGACTTAGGACAGCTTATATATAAAGTAACTTATATAAAAAAGTAGGGTTGAACATGTTTTGTGGCTAACCAACCTTCTCCCTTCATGTTAATAATACTGAGCAAAATCCTGTTGAAAGTAATGGATATGAATATCTAAATCCATTACAATGTAGAGGTAACTTACCTAAAAATTGCTCTTAAAAATGCAGAGCCCCGAGCTAAATCTGAGTGCAATAAATGTTATTGCCAGATTCTGGACCCAAATGCAGATTCAAAGCATGTGAATGGCTAAAATGTATCACTGAACAAAAGTATTAAAAGAATAAAAATAAAAAATTAAAAATAAATTTTACAAACTACCATAACTTTAGTGACACTAGTTATATATGAATAAAAAATAATCATAATTAATTTTATCTAATATTAGAATAAGGAGGTAACTATAATTAGGAAAAATGATAAATGTATAGTAATAAACTATTTTTATATTCTAAGGAATTTTAATCCTTACTATTTAGAATTGCTTTATTCAAATAACTATTAATAAAATTAATTGTGTATTTCTGATTTAAGCAATATTTAGTAAAATGTTTATAGTTATTTATTATTTCTGAATTTTTTTTAAACTAGAAATTGATTATGTTGTATATAATTAATAACAATATTTCTGAATATAGAAACATGTACATTACTCTCTCAATGAGGAGAGAACTTTTATAATATTGAAATTAAATTCTTCTCTTTTATCATAAATATTAGAAACTATTATATTATCTTTTATTTTGACATGTATGTCAAGAAAATTTGCTTCATTGTTGTTACTATTTGTCTCTATTAAATTAAGATATTGTGGATAAAAATTAGTGTTAGGTTTAAAATTGTCTTGCTTGCCAAAAATGATTATGCCATCTATATAACGAAAAATGAAAAAATTCAGAATTATTAATAAAACTTTTTTCATAATAATGTAAGTATAAATTGGCAAGACATATTCAAAGCATGACAGTCTTTAATTTTATCTGAATTTAGTTCATCTTCTGTAATACATAATTCTGTCTTACTGAGTCCAAACATGAAAGATTTAAAGTGTTTTATGTTGAAATTGTTATCGAAGCTATTACAAATATCTATAATACTATCTGTAAGTACATTTTTGTCTCTTCTAAATCTTTTATTTCTAGCCCCTCTAGTTTCTCTCTCTCTCTCTCTCTCTCTCTCTTTTTTTTATTAGTTATTTTATTAACCTCATTGTTGTGATAATAATCCTGAGAATTTTGTGTATATATATTGCTCAGTTTATTTACAGCAATGTAAATACAATTTGACAAGAAAAAAAAAGAATACTTTAATTTACAAAAGAGCCCCCAATCTCAGCAGCACTGCTGAACCTTCTATATTTATGACAAATACCGGTAATTTCAAACTATGTTTTGAGGTTTCTTAATTAGACATATTTACTTTAACTTCTATTGCATTGTAATAGTCCTTGTCTGAATTTTTGTATCTTCAAATTTTTCGATCTGATCATTGATTAAGACAACAATAACCATTACACGTTTATAAATTATCAACTGGCATATTATTTTCAAACTGTGAGGTATGTGTGTTCCTCTTGGTACAATTACAACTTTGAAAAGAAACGACTGGGGTACTTCAAAGCAAAAAGTGCTTCTCTAAAAACAATCCTTGAAACATTAAAATGGATTTGCCAAATATAAGAGAATATAAACATTTGATATATGGAAGCTCTAAAAGAGGTAATAAGGAAACAAAGATATGTACCACTTGAAGTTGATTATATGCTGTTTGCAATCATAGAAAATTTCTTGACTAAATAGAAATTATGACAGAGAAACAAGTAATATAGTATATGCATATAAAGGGTGTTTTTTTAGACGTATAGAACTTTAAATTGCAATAAAGCAACGATGTATTATTCGATTGACATGAATTTTTTTTTATTCGAAAGATAATTTTGTGGCATTACATTTTAAAAATGATTTCTGGCATAGGACTGCCACGGCTGGCTCGGATGTAGTCCAATCTGGACGTCCAATTTTCGATGACTTTTTCCAACATTTGTGGCCGTATATCGGCAATAACACGGCGAATGTTGTCTTCCAAATGGTCAAGCGTTTGTGGCTTATCCGCATAGACCAATGACTTTACATAGCCCCACAGAAAATAGTCTAGCGGTGTTAAATCACAAGATCTTGGAGGCCAATTCACAGGTCCAAAACGTGAAATTAGGCGGTCACCAAACGTGTCTTTCAATAAATCGATTGTGGCACGAGCTGTGTAACATGTTGCGCCGTCTTGTTGGAACCACAGCTCCTTGACATCATGAATTTTCAATTCATGAATGAAAAAAAAAGTTAGTAATCATGGCTCTATACCGATCACCATTGACTGTAACGTTGTGGCCTTCATCGTTTTTGAAGAAGTACGGACCAATGATTCCACCAGCCCATAAAAGCGCACCAAACAGTCAGTTTTTCTGGATGTAACGGTGTTTCGACATACACTTGTGAATTATCTTCACTCCAAATGCGGCAGTTTTGTTTGTTGACGTAGCCATTCAATCAGAAGTGCGCTTCATCGCTAAACAAAATTCGCTTATGAAAATCGGGAACAACGGCAATCTCGTTTTGGGCCCATTCGACGAATCTACGTCTTGCTTGATCGTTTTGATGAATTGCCAAACCAAACTGAGAATAAATCACTTGACAGCTGTTAAATCGGTCGCCATCTTGGAAAGTAATGCCAACTTAAACTTCTATACCTGAAAAAAAACCATTCTTTATAAAGACTAAAAACATGATTAGTATTACTGTCGCTCAGTGGCGTATACAGACTTTTATGGGAGGGGTTTGCATTTTTAAAGACACGTCAATGAAAGCGCTGAGGCATCGTCTTTATGCTAAAATAAAATAATAATTAAAAAAAATCTCTTGGTATATATAAGGGAAAGGTGGGGGTAAGCCCCTTACGCATACCACCGTTATAATAGCTATATTGCTAGGTATTTACTCTAGATAAATGTATTTTAAAAGCAATTATCTTAAATAGAAGGCAATATTTTAGTTATACCATACATTGCTCCACTTATTTAATAGTCCACCTAGATTATGATGTTCTTTGAAAATTGGGTAAACACTATTTTGCTGTATGCTTTAAGTCCTCGTGTCAATTTTATGACCAAAAAAGTAAAACAAAAGCACAAAATTTGCAACACAATAAAACAATTTCTTATAATATTTAAAAAAATCTTTAGAAAAAAAAATGTTGTGCTTTCTTGCACATAATATAGGACTCTAAATTAATGATTTACTGGTGCACAATTACTACGGATGGCACTAAAAATTCCATTTTCCGTAGTCCACGATTTTTTAAGTGTAGATTTATCTAAATTGTTTCATGTATATACAATAGCCTCTTTTAGTTCAGCAACAGAGGAGTACCACGGTATATGCAGGGACATCTTAAGGCATGGACCAACTGGACGCAGGCCTAGGGCCTCGCTCTCGATGGGAGCCTCGTTTGGATCTCGGCTCGATCTTAATAAGATTATGATCTGGATAATTTTAATGGTCAAATATTATTCCTGTACATATTCTCCAAAAAAAACAGGGAATTTCAAACTGCATGTCAACTGGCAAAAGCGGCCAGACTGTATTATTATGTGAAGACCATTATCCATGTCTAGACCATAAACAATCATTCAACTCATTTAGTCGAAATGCAACCATTGGTCGAGCTGGTTTGTTAGATTGTGAGGCATACACATTTATTTGTTTCAAATTACCGTTTGTAGGAGAATTTGACATTGCAGGCTGCATATACTGTCTACTTTTAAATATCACAGGTAGGGACTATTTCTGCATAGGGGCCCAGGGTCTAAAAATTCTTAAAATATCTCTGGTCCCAGGGCCTCAAGAAGTCTTAAGATGTTCATGGATATATGCATGTATTCAGCAAACTAAAACTTCCTAAACATTTTCGACAGAGTTGAGGTTTAGGAAACAGGCTGGTAAATCCAGCAAATCACTTTTGGTTTTGCAAAAAATTTTTGTTAGCAGCTAATCACTGTTAAGTTCTGCCACTACAATGAACAACAGCATTATCTTGTTGGAACGTACGGCTATTCCGATGAAATCTTCGTACATAAGGCAAAGGTTTTTCTTTTGGCATATTGACATTTGCACAAGACAAATACCAGGAGTTCTATAGGTAGTGATAGTTTTTCAGATCATGAAACTTTCCCCTCCAAAAATTCTCTTCAAAAAAAAATTTTTTTTTTGTCTTATCTGAAATCATGCCAGTACGAATTAAACCCAACCCGATTTTTTAAAAAAAATTGTTCACCACTGAACACAATCTGTAACCACAAAAATTAATTAAGCAGTCAGAAGTAAATATACTTCTATATATATATATATATATATATGGGGGCGGTCTGGACCCCCCAAACCCTTGATTTTTTTTCCAATTGTCTATATTGCGACATTTTGCTTTTGCTTCAAGCACGTTTCCCGTATGTGACGATTTTCAATATTCGTATAGTGTTCGGTTTCATATACTGCAGGGATCGCATTCGGTTTTCGGTTTTCCGAACGGTGTCTGGTCTCAATTGATTCTGATAAACGACGTTCTTCTGTATGTAGAGTTTGAACAAAAGTTTTTGCGAGGCCTTGAAGTATATAAGCACTTGATACAAATAATTTTTTGCAATTCTGATACGTGTGGGATAAAAACAAAATTTTCTTCCAAATCGCAGAAAAAGGAATGAACCGAATAATTATCGCTTCCTGGGAAAGGACGCATCATCAAGAGAATTTCGTTTAGCAGAAACGAACTGTCGTCATAAATTCTGGGGCTGTGATTTCCATCCGATGGGACAAGGGGAATGTTAGGTGAAAGGTGAGGTTCCCAACCTCGGTTACAGACAGAAAGGGTCCAGTCTGCGTAGTGGGACGTTGTATCTTGGAATATTAAACAGATTCTCGTTAAAAAGGCATAGAATCTATTTCATCGTCGTCTGTTAAATCTTCCGCAAAAGTATTTTTTAAAACTACAAGTTTTGCGAGATTTTCAAATATTCTTTCGTTTAAATCTTTCACATTTCCAGCGCAATTAAGGCCCAACATACTACGCACAGTAATTAGTTCTGTCTTTGAAAAGTCTTAAAATCTTTTCTTTACGACTTTCAAAATCATAATGTTACGGAAAACTGGAAAGTTTTTTCAAATTTTTCGAGAAGATTTGCCACACATAAGGGGATCGTCATATATAATTTTATGAAGAAGTGGAAATGTTGAAGAAGGGGCCGTTCTTAGGAAATTTGACAGAGCAGGAATTTCTGGTAGTCTGACCGTCATAGATATGTAATTGTTCACTATAGTAGATAAATTGGAATAGACTCACCGGGTGGATGACTGTTGACGCAGCGTGGTGAATCCAAAAATTTTCTTGGTTCAGTCTTTTTTTAATGCTTGAAAATATTTAACTTTCTAGGGGTTATTCAATGTCTTAACTTAATTTGAATTCGAATCGCCAGCTGTTATGTTGATACCGGTTCGTTAGCTAGTAACGACTTAGAGCTAAGAATGTTTATATTAACAGTAACAAGGAAAAGAGAGAGAGAGAAGAGGGGACTACAGAAACACAATACTAAAACATTTAAACGTATGTCTTTGCCAAATGGCTAAAGTTCCTCTTTTAAACAGTTTGTCGTTACTTTTTTTGTCTCCGTCACTCTTCTCTCTCTCTCTCTCCTAGGTCTCTCTAGTCTCTCTCTGTGGTGATTCCCGCTCGCCTCCATGAGAAGTGAGCTGAGTCATGTGTCAGGGCACATGCAGTAGCGCACTCCCTGGTCCCTTCATATATATATATAAGAATGCATAACTCAAGGCTTGCATTCTTGCTGATTGGTTTGCATTATGTTGTCCCTTTTAATCTTGCTCAAACAATGTAAGAAGTGAACTTTTTAAAATACCGACAGTTTCTTTGAACACTTTTAGATCACAATGTTTTCTTACCTGGTTCGTGGATGGCAAAAAATTTGTGTGTGTGTGTGATGCTGCTCGAGCAATTCGGAGTTTCTTTTTTGAATAAAGTACAGATGGACATCTCGAACGCATAGTTAATATGTGTTCCATTAGTTCTCATATTCCGAAGAAAATTCTTTATTTCGTAACGAGATAGCCCTTTTTATGCGAGTTTTTTCTAACTCCATTTCCACTGGGCTTATAAGCTTCCATGAAATCTTTTCCGCTTTCTGATAGTAGTAAATTACGCGCCATATAGTAGTCAAAAATTCCCGAAATACACTACAATTATCTATCCGTAATTTTGACGAGAAAATGAAACGCGGCTGATTTCGAGATTACTACGGTGTTTTCGCAAAACTGCCTTTTTTGCATATTGCTCCATCCAGGGCAACAATTCTTTCAAAATTTGCAAATCATTTTTATAAACTTTTTTTATTTTAACTTAAGAATTTTAGAACATTTATCGTGAACCTATAAATATGTGGAGCAGTGCAGTATTATATATAGTACTACATATATATATTTTAAAAGATTTGGACTCGAGAACAACAACATATATATAAAAAGAGAAAAAAAAAGTCATAACTCTTGATAAATTAGCCAATTTCGATATCCGAATTTTAGGGTATCCCAATCACAAGGCTAAGTCATATATAGCTGACTATATATATATTATTAGTTTCATTTCATTTAAAATATGAACTGTATATCTAAAAATATGAATACCAGCATCTAATGGAGTATGAAATATCACTATTTTTTGTGTTGTTCTTCTACTGAAATCAATTAATTTACAAATATTCTTATTTTTTTAGGCACTTAGAAGGCTGTTACGGAGATATTGATGAGATCATCACCAGATGCAAATCTTTTTTGAAAGAAGATAATCGTAAATGAATTATTTATACAATGAAAACATATGTTTACAATACTAATTTATGATTTAGAAAACCTTTCGAACTCTTTTGTAAATATTGTAAAAATTATTGTTTTTAATGTTTTGAAAAAGTACATTTTATAATATAGCATAGTAAGAATGCTTTTTAATAACTGTTTATCCTTTTTCATCTTATTAAAATCATATTTTACTTATTTTCAAGTATTTGTTTGCTTAAATTTACTTCAAAAATCATCTTACAATTCCACCTTTCATACATCGTTGAAAATAGGGCACCACTTGAATAGTGTAACATAGGAAGGGCCGATTCTCAAGTGGATTTATAAAGATAAAGACGCATGTTTTAATATTCTCTCTCTTCAGCAGTTTTTTTCCTTTCAAATTTTCTAAAAAAGAAAAGAAAAACTCTTAGATAAGATGAGTTACTACTGAAGATGAGAATAATTAATGCATCTCATGTGCTGAAAAAAATCCCACAAAAAGTTGGTGAAACATTAGAAAGGTAAAGTGTGTATATAGGGAGAAAAAAAAGTTTTTTAAAGCGCCAATAATGTTGAAATTGCATATATGTTGATATTTTTAATGCTTAGTTTAAACTTGAAGAAGAAATTGTTTTTCAAGCAGAGGCAGATTAAACGGCTTGTGGACCTGCTGGCCGCCAGGGGCCCAAGCTTGGTGGATTCCTGTTGTAAATTCAATATGCAACAAAAAGATCTTGAACTGATATTGCAACCACAATGATTTTCGCGGATTTGAATAATCTGTACAAAATTTTAGCCTGTGTTTTTAACAAATTTTATTTCGAGCAAACGAATACTATTCAAGTCAAACGAGTTCGTTTTTAGTTCACAACCGTGCTTAGTTACTCTGGTACATCTTACACTAATGGGGAAAAATCCCAACATCAAGAAAAATTATTGTAGACCAATGAAACTTCGGCAATATATTTGTCTAGGTAACATATTGAATTGATTAAAGTTTCAAGATCACAGGCTAATGTAAGCGTGAGAAGAGTCATTTCAAATGGGAAATAATGGTACATTAAAGATCGGTGTAACTGCTTGAGTTTTAAATGAAAGCATGCAAACGTACAAACAAAGTGTCGTACAAGTATCGGATATCAGTTTGTGGGATAAAATTACATGTCTGTTGCTCTTGGTTGGTTAATATAAGGTTGTTTAATTACGCTTGTGGATGATGCTGTCATTGCCATCCAGTAATGTCCCATTCGTGTTCGCTTGTAGAAAAATCTGGTGATCTAGCAGGCCAGGGTAACACGTTGACACTCTATAGAGCATGTTGGGTTACAACAGGGTATGAGGGTACACGTTATTCTGTTGGAAAACACTCCTTGAATGATGCTTATAAATAGTAGTGCAACATTTAAAAACACCAGACTGGCGTAAAAGTTTGCTGCAATGTGTATGAATTAACCTCGAGAGTGGTACTGCAATCAAAGAAAACTGCTCGTGCCGGACCATAACTCCAGGTGCAGGTACAGTGTGCCTATACCACAGAAAGTTTATTTGCAGGCTTTGACCTGACAGGGCAGGAGCACCAAAACTGAAACAGCTTTGATCGAAAATACAACACATCGCCACTCCACTTTCCAATGATCTCTATCATGACATCACTGAAGTCGCAGATGTAAGTAATTTAGCACTAATGGTATGTAAATGTGATGGAAAGAAATTGGTCTGGACCGTTTGAAGAAGCTTTTTTTACTGTTTACTACTCAGTTACAAAAATACATCCGGTGGATCTCGCGCACCCTCTAACGGTGAAAAATAAGAAGGTGTTACAACATGCCGCCCACTTTGAAATATTATTTCAATATAAATGTGAACAATATAAAGTTACATAAAGGAAAATTTAAAATTAAAGAAAACATTCACAACAATGTAGTATATATGCATATTTAAATGAGCTACAAATAATAAAATATGGATTTAAATCGGCAGAAGACTTAATTTTATCATATTTCTTTTAAATATTCCATCTGATGTTTTAACATTGACAACCCTGAATATATTGTCTAGACCAGGATACAATTGAAAAATTCCACCCATTTTCCCTCTAGTAGGGGTAAATTGTCATCTTTTATAAGGCACAAGTCATTCACTTTGTGACGTCTTACGCGTCTTTTCTTTAACAAGTCCTTTGGGTTCTTTGGGCCAGAATTAATGGCAACTCTTTTCCAACCAAATCCAAGAAACGAGATGTGAAGAAGAAATGCAAATAAACCGACTTTAAATATAGGATCTTAGAGTAAGCGGGATGGCAATGTAAAGGAATGTTAGACAATTGATGTACGTTGTGGCAGTTGATGATTATTGCAGTTCGTGGTGTAAGATTGATTAAGTTCCACTTGTCGTGTGGATAAACATATTGGTGTTTGACTAGAAGTTAACCGTCAAGTTGCATACCATTGCAGATAATATAAGTAGCATTACGGATTAATATAAGGTAGGATTGATTACACTTTATTAGAATTGAGGATTAAGCGGTTCGATTATTGAGATTGGTCTGAATTAGATTTAATCATATTATAAATATATATATATATATATATATATATATATATATATATATATATATATATATATATATATATATATATATATATATATATTGTGTGTTGCATATTGAGTCATCGTAAATTCTCTCATATTAATTATTATAATTATATTTGTTAAAGGTTTAAGTTGAATGTCTTAATAAAGTCACATTAAGATAATGTTTGATCCGAGTTCTTTCGCTAACCCTACACCTCTAGCTCACGCTGATTCTTCGAGGGATGTACTTCCAAGGGGAGGTACATCACAACTTGAAAATTTTTAGTTGGCAGAAGCCATTTTGGCCTTTGTTGCAATCGAGTTAAATACTACTTGTGCCAACGTTTCCAAAACTGTTGAACTAGTTTTTGAATTTGTTGCCATCTAGTTAGATAGGAATTATTTGAGTCAATATAATTGAGTTCAGGAATACTTGTCAATGGCCTTCCAATAATGAAATGACCAGAAGTTAAGGCTGATGGGTCATTTGGGTCATTTGATATGGACGTTAATGGTCTGGAATTAAGACAAGCCTCTATTTGAGTTAGAAATGTTTCAAATTCTTCGTATGTTAATTTTGTTTCTCCAACAACGTGTTTTAAGTGATACTTAGTTGACTTTATTCCTGCTTCCCAGAGACTACCCGTGTGGGGGGGTGCACCTGGAACATTTTGATGCCATTTAATACCATTATCAGTTAGAAATTTACTAACATTTTGATTATAATTGTCTGATTTTGCAAGCTTTTCAAATTCGATGAGTTTGCGTTTTGCGCCAACTGGAAACGTAATCACTGTATATGTCACTGCATTTTCCTCTGCGGGAAATAAACCTCTTCAGAGCAGCAATAAATGCATCTTCTGAAAGATCAGTCACCAGTTCTAGATAAATAACTCTAGTAGTGAAACAAACAAACAGAGCTATTGTTGTATGTTATGGCTAAATTCTAAGAATAGCTTGATAAGTTGTGGATAACTTACATGACATCCCAATGTTGTCAGTAATCCAGGAATATGGTATTACTTGTGTGTGTGTGTGTGTACGGCAAGCGATGTGGGCGTTTCAAAATGTACCGCCATTAACGAAATGTAAACAAACCCGGAAAAACGAGTGGAGTTAAGAAACGGCTTTTGCTGATAGCAGCTGTGCATTAAAGATCCAGTCGCCGCTTGTGACGTCACGGTTCTATCTGACCACTCGGGAGTTTTCTTAATAGTTTATATCGCTTGTTGTGGAAGTAATGCAATATGCTAATTGTATTGATGTATAAATACTAATCGCTACTGTTGTATAGTCAGTAGCAGTTGGGTGTTTCTCAGCAAGTAGCTGACTCCATACTGTACTCAAATGTCTTTTGAGCAAGGTGATCAGTTACTGTATTCAATTATTTAAAACTATCATTGTAAATTCTCATCTTTTATTGCATCGTCTTCAATAAATATGTTGTCTAAGAAATTCTCGTCTTTAATGAAAAAGTCCTCCACATGTGTTATTTAACTTTTAGATCCACTGTTCATAGCTCTACTGGTTAGTTAGTTTTTCACACTTTAAAGTTAGAAGTGTAGATTTAAGATATTAGAACAGCTATGTATGCTTTAAAGGATTTGGAACCTCTACCTTTAATGATTTTAATTTGAAAAGGACCAACATAATCTACTCCACAGCGCATAAAGGCAGGAGAAGGAGAAATGCGTGAAGCTGGCAAATCGCTCATCATTTGATTAGTGATGGAAACTTTTACTTTCCAACATTTTATACATTTTCTGATTAAGTGTCTGATGACATCTCTAGCACATATTATCCAATATTGTTCTTGAATACAAGATTGCACAAGTTGTGTACCAGCATGCAAGATAATTTCGTGATAATGTCTAACAATGAGATATGTTAGAATACGCCTTTTTGGCAGTAAGATGAGACGTTTGTGGCCGTATACGAGATTTTCATGTCGCAAACGACCGCCCACTCTGAGAATATTTGAACAATCTAAAAATGGATTTAGAGATAAAATTTTGCTTCTGCAAGATAGTGATTCATTTCCTTTTAAAGCATTGATCTCATTGCTAAACTCAACAATTTGCTCTGATTTAATTAATGTATACATAGCATTAGCTATAGTTCACTAGTTTTTAAAAATCCAATTATTTTATCTTTTGAATTTCTACAATTATTAATAAATCTTAAACAATATGCTATTACACGTTTAAGTTTAGAAAGAGAAGATAATTTATGAAGTAAATCATTAACATCAGGCAAGTGATTTGGTACAATAGTTGATTGTAATGCACAATACCTTTCTTCTGGCACAGCATCATTCAATGAAGGAACAGAAGAATCTGTCTGAAAAGGACACGTTTCATGTAAAAACTTGGGACCATACAACCATATTGAAGTGAGTAAAGTTGAAGATGATACACCAAGGGTTGCAAGATATGCAGGATTTGCACTTCCACTGATATAATGCCATTGGGTAGCAGAAGACAATGTCTGGATTTTCGCCACTTTGTTGGCGACGAAGGTCTTCCATCGGCTGACATGGGATCCAACCCAAGCAAGTACGATAGTGGAATCCGTATAAAATTGGGTTTGTGATATAGGGTAATTCAGAGCTTTACAAGTAAAATCCATCAGTTTAACTAACAGAAGAGAGCTCCACACAATTCTAGTCGAGGAAGTGAAACAGGTTTCAGTGGGGCAACTCTTATCTTGGCTCTTATTAGTTGAACGTTGATTTTTCCTGAATCTGAAACAGAGCGACAGTAAATTGCAGCTGCATAAGCCTTTTCAGAAGCATCACTGAAGCCATATAGATGAAATTGGTTGTCTGAATCGACGAACAAGAATTATGGAATTTTGATGTCTTTGACCAATTGCACATCCTTAGCAAGTTGTTCCCATTCAAGTGTAATGTCTGGAGGAACCCTTTCGTTCCACTGCAACTGTTGATTCCATAGTCTTTGCATGATTGTTTTATACTGGATTGTGATGGGTGACAGCCATCCAAGTGGATCGAAAGTCCTAGCAATTGTAGAAAGTAATGTTCTTTTGGTTAAGGTGCCTTCAAAAGATAAAGGAGTGATTTTGAAGTAAAATACATCTAAAGCTGGATGCTACAGGATATCTAAGGTTTTTACTGTATCATCATTGCCTATATTCAAAGAAGCATTAGATAAACGCATAACTGAATCGATTGAATTTAAGAGTTCGTTGCAATTAGAAGCCCATTTTCTCAATACAAGTCCGGCACTGGACAACATTTGAGTCAATTGGTTTTGTAGTTCCATGGCTTCAGAGAGTGAATTAGCTCCGGACACCAAATCATCAACGTTTAAGTCCTTGAGAGCTGCTTCAGAAGCAAGAGGAAAATTATTTGCTTCGTTTAATGCCAACTGCTGTAAGCATTTTATTGCAAGGTATGGCTCTGATGCAGTTCCATAAGCTGTCTGCTGTAATGGTTATTTTGTGCGTCCTGAAGCGAAGGAGTAATGTTGTTAAGTCAGTCTGTAGCTGCGGACCAACCATTAATTTATCGTTGAGAGAAATCCTACTTGAGGACTTTGCAGATCCGTCAAACATCACGCGAAATTTATCTCCATTTTTATTGGATACTGGGTGATGCGGGAGATAAAAACTGGAACTAGCTGGAACGTCAATCTCTTTTTCAGGGATTAACTCCATGTGACCAAGTTTCAAGTAGTCATTCATGAATTTGTGATATTAATCGGAAAGTGATTTGTTTTTACTAAATCGATGTTCAATTTTCTGTAGACGATGCACGGAAGTGTTTCTAGATGAACCAAGATCATCCCTAGAGTCTCGGAATGGAAAATTGACTGCGAATGTGCCTGTTGAGTCACGAGTATGAGTTCTTTTGAAAAGATTCTCGCAAGCAATTTCTTCATTCGTGAAAGGGTTTGTTTCACAGAGTTCCTCTAATTGCCAAAATTTATCAAGCTGAAACTCTACTGCTTTGTAACTTGCATGATTTGAAATAATTCTTTGGCAAGAAAGTTTTGTTTTTCCAAGAACAACCCAGCCGAAAATGGATTCCATTGCAGTTAAAGATTATCCCTGACCATTTAAATGTCTATTGAGCATGATTTCTCCAAATACGTCAGCCCCTAAAAAAATGTCTATTGGGCCTGGCTGGAGACAGTTGACATCCGCTAATTTTAAATGCTTAAATGCATTCAAAGCAGACGCGTCGACTTGAAATTGAGGAAGGTCACAAGTGATTTTTTGGGTAAAATTAATGCATCTACAGTAATACTTGTGTTTTTGTAAAACAGTGATGTTATTTCTAACTGAACTAAGCCTGCAACCCTTTCCACCTTTCGCGAACTTCAGCCGTCTACATTTATGTTTACGCTAGTGCGTTTAAGTTGTAATAAATTTACACAACTCTCTCTAACAAATGAGACTTGACTGGCTGAATCGATGAGTATTCTGCATTTTGGTAAAGCACCATTACTGTCTTTAACATTAACAATTGCAGTAAGCAATAAAACAGCCTGAGAGGCATGTACTGTTACGTTATTGCTACTAATCGTGGAATCCTCCGTGTGTATATAGTATACTGTGTTGTGAATTAAATTGTTGTTGTTATTTGAAATTTTGCTATTATTTGGATTGTTTGAACATAATAACGAATTAAGTGATTTGGAACAGAATTTGCAAACACCTGCACGACATTTGGAAATGTGATGCGTTTTATTTTCCCTAAGACAGTTAAAACACAATTTGTATTTTTTAACAACATCCCATTTTTCTTTAATCGGAAGTTCTAAAAAACTATCACACATGAATAATCCAAAATGTGCATCACTAATGCAATGTACGCAAACATTCGAGACTATTTGTGAAGAATAATAAAGTTTTTTATTTTTGTGTTGGTCATTTTACTTCCCCCCGCTTCGAAGAGAACTGATGTTTTTTTCTTTCTGGCACTTGGCTATAGACGCAATAGCGGTCTCCCTGTTTAAAACGAACGATTTAAACTCGGAGAAAGAGGGATTTTTTTTTTGTTCGAGAGTCCAAACGCGTAATGTTTCGAAGTCGAGTTTTCCCCTTA
Source organism: Trichonephila clavipes (assembly GCA_019973935.1). Classification (NCBI taxonomy): domain Eukaryota; kingdom Metazoa; phylum Arthropoda; class Arachnida; order Araneae; family Nephilidae; genus Trichonephila; species Trichonephila clavipes. The sequence continues at coordinate 45,726 of BMAU01002838.1, read as the reverse complement.
GCAAGAAAATTATGTGGGTGTCTCAATATTCCACGGGCTGCCTTAAGATTTGCAGGGTGCCAATGCACTGTTGGGTAGTGTCAATTAACTTTCGCAATCCTGAAGCTGATTCTTGTTTTAAAACAGGCTACGAAACTAATTTATTTAATGCTGCGTTTATAATTTCTGCTTCATTCTCCTAGCGCTCAGTTAATGCATTCCACGCCTTTTATAATTATCGTTTGTTATTGGAATGAATTGTAATAAAGTGGCTGCTTCGCCCTTTACAGAGAGTTTAAGATACTGCAGTTTTTGACTATCACTTAAAGTACTATTATTCCCTACACTCGCTAGAAATAAATCGCGAAACGAGATCCACAGTCTATATAATTTGAAGTGAATACTGGCAATTCTATGTGAGGAAGTTTTAAATTGCTTACATTAGTGTTAACAATGTTTTGGCATGCATTAGTATTATTATCATTAACAAGTTTTTTCATTTCCTCTTTTAAAATAATTTTTAGTGTATCTAATTTAGAAAATAAATCATGCATTTCCATTCCATAATCATTAAAATCTTCATCTGCACAATTGCTTAAAAGATTATTGTTTAAAATATTTATTTCAATATCTATTGAATTAACATCTATTTCATAAACTTCACAATAATGGATACAGAATTTTCTTGATTTTGTAAATCATCTATTTTTGAAACTAAACGTAGCTTACCTTTTAAGATTTTCTTTTGTTTAAGAATGGCGTCCATGTTGGATTTGTTTGTGACCTTTCCATAATCGAAGTTCAATGCTTGCAATGATTATTGAGTAAATTGTGTTTTTGTGCTTGATTACTTCGACAAATGTCGCAGACCGCTTTTCACTTCATGAATTAAATGTTTTGACTTAAATGCTCTGGTAGCACGAAGGACCAAATGAATGCGGTGGAAAGTAATCGGTCTGGACCGTTTGAAGAAGCTTTTTTTACTGTTTAATACTCAGTTACAAAAATACATCCGGTGGATCTCGCGTGTCCTCTTACGGTGAAAAATAAGGTGTTACAACAGTATGAACGCTAAAGGGCATCTGTCTGGGGAAGCTATTTCTCAAACGATTAATTTGCTAAGGTTCACTGTATCACTCTGGTGCCAAAAAAAACTGTAATTTCTGTTGCAGATGCACAATGATGTTCCCCAGCGGTCTTTTCTGTCTGTGGTGATTTGCGCGTGGTTAAACCATGGTTTTTTTTCTTCTTCAGATAGTGCCTTTCCGGGACTGCTGCTGACAAAAATCATGCACAGCGGGTACATTCCTACCAAGTCTTTCTGCAATATCGTGAAAAGAAATTCCACCTTTTTTCTTTTACTCTATTACACTACCTCGTTCAAACTCAGCGAGCTGTTGATAATAATTTCGTTGTATTCTTATAGTCTTTCTGGACTAACAGCAATTCACTACGTCAAATCTCAGCGATTAATAACACTCGCGAACTTTATAGTGCATATTTAAAGTACACTTGATTCGCATCCTCAAAGTAGCACAACTAGTGCTACACTTATGCGCCTAATGTGTGTGTGAGAAATTTGAATCAAAATCATCTTTCAGATACATAGAAACGATTACCAAATTTCGTTAATAAAGCACAACTCTTCCTTGGTGATGGAATTTATATTTTTATCAGTATATTTTACTCAGCAGCGTAATGCAGAATATTAAGCCCCCCGGAAAATTCAGGTTTTGGGTCCTAGGTTTTGAGTCAGGTTATGAAACTGTTATAGAATACTTTACTGTATTTTTTGACGGCATATTACCTGAAAGTAAGAAGAAAGTTACACACAAAAACTTGCAAAGGAAAACTTAAAGGAAACTTGCAAAGAAGATGTCGAGTCTTTAAATTTTAACGATATTCATTGGATCAGTTTTTACTATTTTTAAAAGAAAACAAAAATACACGGAATACCTCATTATAAATTTACCGAGATGCAAGAGAAATCCTAATGTAGAGATAACTTTTGAAAATATTTTTAATAATACCGATATTGAATGTATCAGATGAGAGATCTTTTATAGTTTTAAAGCGTGCTAAAAGTTATTTAAGAAGTAAAGAGTGTTTTTTTCCAGGTATAGAAGTTTAAGTTGGCAGTTTAAGTTACTTTCCAAGATGGCGACCGATTTAACAGCTGTCAAGTGATTTATTCTCAGTTTGGTTTGGCAATTCATCAAAACGATCATCAAGCAAGACGTAGATTCGTCGAATGGGCCCAAAACGAGATTGCCGTTGTTCCCGATTTTCATAAGCGAATTCTGTTTAGCGATGAAGCGCATTTCTGGTTGAATGGCTACGTCAACAAACAAAACTGCCACATTTGGAGTGAAGATAATTCACAAGTGTATGTCGAAACACCGTTACATCCAGAAAAACTGACTGTTTGGTGCGCTTTATGGGCTGGTGGAATCATTGGTCCGTACTTCTTCAAAAACGATGAAGGCCACAACGTTACAGTCAATGGTGATCGGTATAGAGCCATGATTACTAACTTTTTCATTCATGAATTGAAAATTCATGATGTCAAGGAGCTGTGGTTCCAACAAGACGGCGCAACATGTTACACAGCTCGTGCCACAATCGATTTATTGAAAGACACGTTTGGTGACCGCCTAATTTCACGTTTTGGACCTGTGAATTGGCCTCCAAGATCTTGTGATTTAACACCGCTAGACTATTTTCTGTGGGGCTATGTAAAGTCATTGGTCTATGCAGATAAGCCACAAACGCTTGACCATTTGGAAGACAACATTCGCCGTGTTACTACCGATATATGGCCACAAATGTTAGAAAAAGTCATCGAAAATTGGACTACATCCGAGCCAGCCGTAGCAGTCATATGCCAGAAATCATATTTTAAAATGTAATGCCACAAGATTATCTTTCGAATAAAAAAAATTCATGTCAATCGAATAATACATCGTTGTTTTATTGCAATTTAAAGTTCTATACTTCTAAAAAACACCCTTTACTATGAGAGAGAAGACAAATTGAACAACATGGCCTTGTTATGTATAGAATAAGATGCTTTGAACAAAGTAGATACGGCAAAAATAACTGATAAATTTGCCAAAGAGAAATCAAGAAGTAAAGTTGTATTGCAAAATTGTAAACTTTTTTGTAAGGTTTTTAATTATTTTAAAATACAGTTAAGATTTTGCCGGTGAATTGTATTATTTTGAGAATTTAAGGTCAGCGAATCTTTTCACTATTTTAGTTTTTTGGCTTGAGCCCATGAGCCTCAAACCTTTTACCGCTAGGAGCCTCCAACTATCTTAATCCGCCTCTGTGTTCAAGAGTAATTTAGAAACACTTATTATGTATCTAGATATTTTAAAAGTGGGTATGCACTGAAAATTTGAATTACGTGAAAAACTTTGCAGTAAGAACCATGTGTGACCAGTAGAAACCATATATTTTTAGATTAGAGAAAGTTTAAATATTATATATAGTCACTCTCAAAAAACCTCAATTCTTGAACATATGTTATATCTTTGCAGAACTTTTTTCTAATTAAAAACTATTATTTCTCCTAATTTCTGATGAAATTGCTAAAAAGACATAATCAATGATAACACAATTGAACAAGCATGCACAAAACAAAATTTTAAAATTATGGAAATTTTTTTAAAACATTCGTTTCTCTTCAGCTTATTTTTTATTCTCAGTCCTATAAAGTCACTCAAAAAAGTATTGGGACACTTGGCATGCATAACTCTAAAGCCATTTATATAAAAATATTTAACACATTAAAACAAAAACAAAATGAATTAAGAAATATTTTAACATTTGGTGTACAGTATATAAGGAAAATTTTATTAGTATTATAGAATTGTAATTCGTTCCAGCTTTTCAAATATAATTCAAAGGTACATTGGAGTCAAAAAAGTATTGGGACACTTTTGAAATGAGAAATTTATCAAATGTACAGCGCATCAATAGAATTTAATTTCACACATCTTTTCTAGACTAGAAGTTTATACATAAACCTTTCAACAGATAAGATTATTTGTAGAAAAAATGGCGAGAAACAAAGAATATCGGTTGGTGTGTGAAATCTCGTTATAAGTCATTGGAAGGAGTTGAAATCAGTTCACTGTATAGGAAAAATTTCGAAATTGAGTAAGTCTACCGTTTTTAACATCATTGACAGGTTCAAGAAAACAAGCAAATATCAGGTCATCCAAAGATATTTAATGAACATGAAGAGAGGTGGATTGTGAGACACTTTAATCCAAAAAAAAAAGGTGCAGTAAAAATGACTTTGCAATGTAAAAGTATGTTCGGAAAATCAGTAAATCCTGAAACTGTCAGAAATGTTTTGAGAAAACATAAGTATCATGGTAAAGTACCTCAAAAAAAGCCCTACATCAGCAAAGCAAATAGAAAAACTAGGTTGACATTTTCTAAAATGTATGTAAGGCAGCCTACAGAATATTGGGAAGATGTAATTTTTGTTGATGAAAGCAAATATAACATTTTCGGATCGGATAGCAAGCAAAAAGTTTGGCGGAAATCAAATACAACAATGCATGTCAAAAATTTACGGCCTACTGTCAAATATGGAGGGGGTTGTCAAATTGTCTAGGGCTGCATGAAAAGCTCTGGTGTCGGGAACTTACATTTTATTGATGGTATAGTAAATAAATATGTCTATATCTTGACATTCTCAAGCGAAATTTAAAGCAAAGTGCGAGCATGCTGGTAATCTCAAGACATTTTAAATTGTACCAAGATAATGACCCGAAACATATTGCAGTTATTTACATGTTATGGGTTCTCTACCACTGTCCTAGTGTTATTAAGAGTCCTGCACAAACATGCCTTAATCCCATTGAACACGTGTGGGATTATTTGCAGCAAAAACTATATGAGCACCAAATTTCTAACAAGCAGGATTTAAGAAAATATTTGGTCGAAGAGTGGACCAAAATTGATGGATCGTTTTTCAAAATATTGATCCAATCCATGCTAAATAGACTTCAAGAGTTCATATAAAACAAGGGATGCCCAACAAGTTATTAATTCGTAAGTTTGAATTGTTTTTCTTAATTTATTTGGAAGTGTCCCAATACTTTTTGAGCACGCTTTTTAACTCGATTTCTTTTATTTTCAATTTTAATCATAACTACATTAAAGTATGAGTTTTGTTCAAATTATTATTATTTGTATTTACCAAAATAACATTTATTTCTTTTATTTGGTTTCATTTGTATGTATAAATAAAATATTACAATAAAAATCTATGAACTGGTAGAGTGTCTCCAAACACTTTTTTGACAGACTGTATATACTCTCACACTGGAAACTTAGAATGTTTTATGTAACACCCTTTTATATATATATATAATTCTGTTTTACTTTTAAATAAAATAAAGAAAATGCAATTCCATTTTTGCTAAGTATTAACGATCAATTCCAATGCTTCAAGAAAGTATCATTTAAGGTTTTAAATAATTAACTTCTCGAACTAGAGAATCACTAAAAATGTTTGATTCGAAGCTTGTAATTCTGAAACACAGTCATGATATGAGAACAATTCTTCAATCGCTACAATGTTACAGATTTTTCTATGGAAGTTGTGTGAGTGCTTTGAGCTTCCGTTTGTGGCCGCGGTAGCCGAGTGGTATAGGTATCGGACTGTGGCTTGCTTTGTCACAGGTTCGAGCCCAGTACCACTAAAGACCCGCCGTGTAGGGCAGCGATGCACGTTAAATCTGTCGAGAGCTGAAACGTCCTCCCGTTGGTGTGGTGTGGTAGTTAGGAGAGGGGGTGCCAGCTCAGGTGTCGTCCACGTCACTTGACCATGGTTCAAAATTACGTGGTCCGTCGCCAAAAGCCCTCGTGTAGCTGAACAGTGCGACGTTAAATTCAATCAATCAATCAATTGAGCTTCCGTCATTTCATACGACAATCACAGGAAGAATTTAGTCTCGATCTTACGATTCTTTCTTCCAATTACAGCGACTTCAGATTTAAATCCAGTTTAAGACGATGCTCAAAATTCAATTTCTTTACTAATTGATCTGAAATAGGGACTGAACACTCATTTTGACTATGAATAATCATCAGCATTGTTCAAATCAATAAGATCTAAGAAAGAAAAGTTAGAATCAGTTTGAGGTCATGTAACTTTTGAAATTGAACAGTTAATATTCACTTAGGATCAGTTTTAACGTAATTGTGTTTTTATTAAATAATTTTCAATTTCTGTTTAAAAACTTATTGTCTGCACTATCAACCAAAATAGTTTTTTTTAGTTTTTGTTTTAGGTCTACTTTGTAATTATATGAAAATCTCAATTTGTAATAACATGAAAGCGTTATGTGTTAAAAAAAAATAAGGAAGTTATATGGAATATGCTTAAAGATGAACAGCAAACTGTAGATAATACTTCTCATATCTATAACTGGGAAACAAGGTCTGGACCGATCCTAGGGTGTCGGCAGCCTGCGTGCAAAACCTAATGTGCCGTCCTTATAGAGAATTTTTCATATTTTGACTAATTCTTAACTTTGACGTTATAAACTCATCTACCTGTATATAAAAGTAAAACGTTAATAAAAATGAATGTAAACTCAAAAATCACTTCTTTCCCCTATTTTGTTTTTCTAAATTGTAAGGTTATTATTAAATTGAAAACTTTTAATTCCCCCCAAATGCATATTGAATGATAAACACTCTTATGTATTAGGTAATATTAACCATATTAGATATTTTCGAGGCAATTTTCACAAATATCATCTTTGAGACGCCTTTGTTAAGCATCGATCCAACCACAAAAAAAAAGAAAAAACTTTTCTTGCGATATTGCTGTAAAGATTTCCCTAACGAATCCTTGTAATCGACAAAGAGCGTCTGAACGCTTATGTAAGTAGAAACTTCGTTTTGTATAAATACAAGTCTGTACTTCTCCAAATGTGGCTCCGAGCTTGAAGGTGCCAGGCCGTATAGTACAGGATAAAATAAATTTTTATTGTTAACCATGCTCTCCATTATTGATGTCTTGCATTGATCAGTCGTACTGGTAACTTCGTTTCTTGTGGCTCGAAAACGTCAAAGCATAAGTGCTTAAGCATCAAAGAAAAAAATTTAATTCTTGAAGGGGATAAAAGCGTCAAGAAACTTGCCTTGCAGTTTTTCTTTCTTTCTTTTCTTTCTTTTCTTTCTTTCTTTTTTTTTTTTGATAAGTAAGATGAATAAAATATATATATATATAAATATATATATTAATTTACAAAAAGATGCACTTTATTTTAATACATAGTGTTTATGAGTTTAAAATTTGTTTTATATTGTTTATAAAGAAAATTGAAAGATGAACCTCTATATAACGAATTTTCCATATAACGAACTTTTTTTCGGGATTTAGCGACTTCATTATATAGTGATCTGACTGTATATATTTATGTCACATTTTTTTACACATATAAATCGACAAACAAATATAGCAACACGGACAAATACATTGTACAAAAACAAAAGCATTTTTATTTATATTCCAGAGATCTCAGCTTTTAAGGCCGCGGTAGCCGAGTGGTATAGGTATCGGACCGTGGCTTGCTTTGTCACGGGTTTCGAGCCCAGTACCACTAAAGACCCGCCGTGTAGGGTAGCGATGCACGTTAAATCTGTCGAGAGCTGAAACGTCCTCCCGTTGGTGTGGTGTAGTAGTTAGGTTAGAGGGGTGCCAGCTCAGGTGTCGTCCACGTCACTTGACCATGGTTCAAAATTACGTGGTCCGTCGCCAAAAGCCCTCGTGTAGCTGAACAGTGCGACGTTAATATTCAATCAATCAATCAATCAATCTCAGCTTTTAAATATTTCCCTACTGGAAGCTTTTAGAATCATCTGATTTCCGTTAGTGATTGGTCAGAATCAGTGGCTGGTGAAATATTTCATCCTTATGTTAAAATGTGCGAACGCGGTTGAGTTGAGTTGAGTTAATATTAACGTCGCACTGTTCATCTACACGAGGGCTTTTGGCGACGGACCACGTAATTTTGAGCCATGGTCAAGTGACGTGGACGACACCTGAGCTGGCACCCCCCTCTCCTAACTACCACATCACACCAACGGGAGGACGTTTCAGCTCTCGACAGATTTAACGTGCATCGCTGCCCTACACGGCGGGTCTTTAGTGGTACTGGGATCGAACTCATGACATGCCTGCCATGGTTGGATACCTTAACCACTGGGCTACCGCAGCCCGTGCGAACGCGGTAGTTTTTGTCGAGATAAAATTGTGGTTAAAAGAGGATATTTCCAATTAGGTGGGTAAACAAAAATATTAACTATAACGTAATGTCTTGGAGGGCTCAAGGCCATCAAAAATCACGTAGAATTACTCGACAGAAATTTAAAATGGTGGATTATTGTATATCTTTATATATAAAAATCTGTGCGTGTGTTTGTCACTAGACTCCTCCTAAACGGCTGGACAGATTTCGATGAAATTTTTTGTGTGGGTTCAAGTAAATTCGAGAATGGTTTAGATTCACAATTCTCGGTCTGATATCGCAATTAGTTAAAAAAGATATTAATTAAAAACATTCATAAAATACAACTCAACATTCACCTGCATTGTTGTAACAACGCTATTGTTATAAACACACACACACACACACACACAAGCAATATAAAAAAAATTTTAAATCAATTCCTACTTAGATCAACCAAGAAAAAATTTATTTTAGTTACTTTTTATTAAATAGTTGCAATTAATATAAATATGTATATACATATGACAGAATCACAACATTAAGTGTTAATTAATTTTTATTCATTATCATTAAAGTATCGTATTGTCATCCAAAACAATCGTGTATATAAAATTTCCTTTCAACTGAATGCTTTAACACGTGAGAAAAAAACCTTTTCAAATTTTGACATAAATCGCCAAAAGGGTCGCCAACGTGGCTGTATTTGTAATTTTTTAAATAATTAGTTTTAATCAAAATTAACTTGTATTAATTATAATTAAACTATTGTATTGTCATCCAAAATAATCATGTACATTATATTTCAGCTCAATTGAGCACTTTAAAATGTACATAGTTTATTAACGATTGAAAATTCCACCAAGATAAATAAATAAATAAACAAACAAACAAAATATGTATCGAAATCGTGAGCTGGAATTGAAAAAGACGTAAGTTGGCGTCGAAAATTGATTTTCAGCCAAACTGGCCAAACCCGGTCTTTATTGTTACGAAAATGCAGACGATTCACGCTTTTTAGCGGTTTTAATTAATATCTTTTCAATTTAAGATGTGTGTACAGGACAACGTCTGTCGGGTCCTCTAGTAAATATATATATATATTGTTTTTAATACACACACACATATATATGGCCTAAAAATATTCTTTTCTGTAAATATATATATATATATATATATATATATATATATATATATATATATATATATATATATATTCGTTTTTAAGATATACTTCGTAACCCTACTTATAGTATTATATTAAATGCTTTTGAATGATTTTTTTAAAGTGAATATATTATTTTAATCTATTCTGTCCTACCGCTGTTTAGTTTCTTTTAAAACAAAATAAATAATATATTTAAAAAATAGAGCAGATTTTCCGAGAAACGGACTTATTCAAATATTTTAATAAACTTTAATATGCTGCTCTTTTCTAAGAAAGACTACAGCAAAAATATTTTCGAAAGAGAAAAAATAAATTAATTTCATGGTATTCGGGGGAATAAAGTTTATTAAATTTCCTATTTCCTTTTATAACAGTTTTTTTAAATGAATTTCTTTATTATTATTAATGTTTTTCTTTTGGCTGTTTAATTGTTTTTAACATTAAAAATTTACAATGAAATAGAAAAGTGTAAAATGCACATACATAAGCTCCATAATTTATTTCAGGTTTTTATAAGTTCAGTACAAAAGCATTTAATTCCTCTTTTGCATCTTTGAATGAATTGTCTTCTAAAGTTTCAGCAAGATGGAAGAAATTCAGAGAAGCGATTACGAAAAATTTATTTTATTGACATATTTGCTTACCCATTTTATTTTCTTTCTAATTACTGTAGTGGTTTTCATAATGCATCAGCCAAAAAATATTTTTTGAAATTATTTAGCCGGAACTAAGCGGATTCGGGGAAATTCGTTTCGAAAGAAAATTATGAAATTACATTGCTGAAACCTGCTTCCGTGAAAGGGGTTGTGGGCTAATCCTGCAATTGCTGTGTGTGTTGTCTTTATATAATATTTCTGAAAACTCTCCTGTTTTTCAACAAGATGTTTAATTCGGAGAAATATTTTTGTTTTCAAAAGTCAAAAAATTCCACCATTTAGTTTATCGATGTATAAATATACAGTTAAACCTGTTTTTGTGCGGTAGATAGGGACCGCATAAAAGAAATCGCACGAAAAATATTCGAAAATTTCATAAATACTTACATATAATAAAGAATTTTGTCGACATACTACAAAAAACTTTTTTTATGCTGTGGATAGGAGCCGCATAAAAAAGTCGCACTTAAAAAATATGTCAATTATCTAAGAAATTTATGAAAAAGTACTTCCAAACAAAATAAATAGTTAAATTCCACATGGAAACATTTTAAAAAAACATTTAATTTCTCATCGTATTGTAATTGGTCAATCCATGAGACTTCACTAATCCTCTTGGGATAAATTGCTTTCTTTTAAATGTTGTTCTATTGAAAACTTTCTCCCAAAGAAGAAAACACGTTTTATATAAATGAAGAGTTATATTCAAGCATTAATTTTTAGGTACGCGAAGTTAATGGTAAGGGGAAAGTAGCTGAGAGTTACTCAACGATTAATTGATTTTCTACCCTGGGTTGTTAAATTAAGTGAAAGAACAATAAATTAGAATTGTATTGGCTATAACTGATCTTTATTCTAACCCCCAAATACCAATAAATGCGACAGCTTGTTTATCACAGTATACATGGAGAAAATTTCAAAATGCTCATACATAATCCACTTCTACTCACCGTAATCCAAAGCACGCATCTTCCTGTGATGATTTAGTTCAAAATCACTTTCGTCACTTGAACATACAACTTCAATTGATTTATTTTTTTCAATTGATAAATTTTGTGACGACTCTCGGCTGGTCAGCTGCTTGTGAACTTTACAATACTCAGATATGCATGATCGAAGCTCTTTTTTTATTTTTCATACTCCTTTCGGAACTGTTACCTATTTTAAGAAAATGCAATTCCGATTTGTTGGAAAGCTTAATCCCAGCATACATTGTATCCGCTCTCAAAGAATCCGGTTTTTCATGTCCTTTTTCATAATCTATCAAATTATTGATAATGTCACTGTCATTGAAAGTTTCGTCTTCAATCAAGTGCGTGCTACTATTGCGTTGCGAGAAAATGCATTCAAAACTTTTAAAACTTGAAAAAAATTACTATTCAATAAATTTATAATGTTATACGTAATTTATTGACTAAACTTTAAAACATCACAAACTTTATAAATTATTAATAAATAAATGTATCATACTGGGCCCATATATAATTCCTAATGCTAAGTATTAATATTTATATATATATATATATATATATATATATATATATATATATATATATATATATATATATATATACCATTCATAATAAGTAAATGTATCCTTGATTAAATAATTTTTCCTAGTTTCCTTTGCTTTTGGCTGTTCGTAACACAATACATATTGTGTTAATTGAAAATGAATATGTAGTAATTCTTGTAATACACTCAGCATTTCCCAATATTTGTTCAGTAAGTAAACTAATTTCCATGATCAGAATTTTGCATTGTATAATAAAAAATACCAAACTATTATACTTATTGTAAGCAGAATGTGTGAAAAGAGGAGAAAAACGCTTTCTTTTTATCGTTCACTTCTTTCACTATATTGCATTCATCTTTTTTAATAAACGCGCGAAGCCAGTTAGTTGATTTTAGAGCGATGTATAGATATCTAAAATATATTAAAATTATTGCTTATATAAGTTAAATTTAATTATATATATATATATATATTTATATGTATTTTAATTTCATTAAAAGTAATGAAATTTTTTCTACGTTTACGCAATTTTCTTCAGTTATACTTCATGTCTACTGTAAAATAATTTACTAAAGTATGTGGCACCAATACGTTGTATAAAATATGCTATGATAAAGTATATCAGAGTGTTGTATGAGATGATAAGACGGAATTCAAAATTAGGGATCAGTTTATTGTTGACATTTATTTTCACATTTTTCACGTTATTAGCTTTCTTTTTAACATACTTTATATGTTCTTAAAGTAAAATAAATATTTTTATCCATGCATCATTTGGTAAATCATTTTAAGTATAGAAATTAAAAAGAAAAAAAAACATTTAAACTATATACTTCCCCAACACAGCTTTAATTTATTTGAAAGTAAATTTCGGAAGCAAATATAACTTAATACACTTTAGGATTACAAATTAAAATTTTTCCTGAATTATACAGCTGAATTACTTTTAATAATGTTATTTATATGTGGTTGTGTGAGATTTTTTATCATACGTGTATACTTTAAGAACCGTGGTTATATTTATTTCTATTTGTTTCAAATGAGAAGGAACAAATTTTATCATGATCAATCAATTTACCTACTTTCAAAAACGTGAGGCAGTAATTTATCTTTAAATTCTAATTTTTCATTATATCAATAATATAGTCAACTTTTGTACTATTTGTCATAGCATCAGTGGCGCACACAGGAATTTTTTAAGGGGGGGGCGGGGTCGAAAGTTCTCCATTCTTGTATCATGCTCCTTTTGATTTTGTCGATTTTCGGGAACAAAACACAGTAAAAAACTGATTTTTGAATAACTAATTAGCATTAATTAATAAAATTAATCATTAATAACAAGTAATTAATTAAATTTTACGTACTATTTACTTAGAATTATGATAAATCGGAAAAAAATCAAGGGCTTTGGGGGGGTCCGGACCCCCCCTTGTGTGCGCCACTGCATAGCATACGTTATGTACTATAGTTCCAATTTTTCAGCACCCTAAGAACACAACATTCCACTATACCAGGGGTGGCGAACCTTTTTGGGTCAACGTGCCATTTTTTCTAAAAAAACGTTTAATGAGTTATAGGCGTGCCATCAAATAATTTTGTCTTGTGATTATTGCAGAACTAATAAAACTAAATACGAACAAATCAAAATTCTTTATTTAATACGGAAAAATACATTTTACACTGTATAGTAGTAAATGTTTTAGTTATACTTTTGTAATTTAAATTAAAGTAACATTAGTGTGATTTCTGCTGTTGTAGATTAGATGACAAATAACTTATATCAGGATTATAGGATGTTACTTTTAGTAGAATGCATGCTGAATCAGAGTCGTCTGTTAAACGGTTTCTAAGCGAGTCTTTGATGTTATTTATCTCTGAAAATAATGACTCGCAGGCATAGGTAGATGAAAATATGGTTAAAATAGCATACGCCAACTTCTTCAAACAGTTAAATGCGTCTGAAATCGAATTCCAAATTTCGTTACTGGTATTTTTACTTATACTGCTTGTCAATCTTTCTGCTTCAATCAATTCCAACTTTTTCCTTGTTTCAATAAACTTTTGAATCCATATTGAACTAGACTGGAAATCAATCAGTTGCATTTCAAGTTCTTCAATTTACAACCAATCGAATTGAGACAAGTTCAGTTTATCAAACGAAATCACATCAGGGTACATAATAAATTTGAACGTTTCCGACAATTCCTTGAACTGAGAAAATCGCGCTGAAAATTCTTTGATTAAAGAATCCATTATGGAAATAAAGTCATCAATAACTTTTTCTTCGTTTCGTTTCTCTTGTGCATCTAAATTTGTGATATTTTTTTCAAGTTTGGGAAATATTTGTAGTTTTTTGTAATAATATCGTTTCTGTGTGAAAACATATAGTTTAGCTTCAAAAGCGCGAATGAGATCCATCATGACGATAACTGTTTTATGCGGGCCTTGAAGCTTTATGTTCAATTCGTTGAAATATTGGAATATGTCTGTAAAAAACCTCAATTATAAAAGCCACATAATATCCATCAAATGTGGGTATTGTTCAATTTTGCTCTCATTTTGTAGAAACAGTCTGATTTCTTCCAAGCAATCAACAAATCTTTGAAGTACGTCCCCGCGGTTCAACCAGCAAACATTGTTATACATTATTAAGCCATTATACACCGAATTGACTTCATTCAACAAAGCATCAAACTTTCGTTTATTTAAAGCCTGCGACGATATGAGGTTGACTATTTTTGTGACTAAAGTTATTACATTATCAAGAAATCTTAAACCACTCTTTGCACATAAGGCTTGTTGGTGAATAATGCAGTGGCATTCAAGAATCGAATGCCCTACGTCTGTTTTAAATAAAGAAATGAAGCCATTTTTTGCCTACCATATTTGGAGCACCATCAGAGGTTACTGAAACAATTTTTTTCAAATCAATTTCCTTCTCAGCAAGCGAATTTCTTACTGCCGTACAAATATATGTGCCCTTTGTAGTTGTTAACAACGATGTTATCGCAATTAATTCTTCCTTAATGATGTTTTCTACACAATATCTAGCAAAGACAGCTAAACGTGTCGATTTAGTAGTGTCAATACTTTCGTCAAGACATAGAGATATAAAAGGAGCGGAGTTAATGTCATTTTTTTGTTGATCAGTAACATTTTCTGCCAATTTCAAGATTCTATCTTTCATTGTGTTTCTAGATAGAGGAACATCTTTGATGCGCTGGATTATCTTATCTTTATTATCAAAATCATCAAAAAGTGAGGGCGCACATGCCAACCAATGCTTCCTTCAAAAACTCTCCCTCTTGAAAAGGTTTACCATGCCGAGCAATGGCATTTGCAGCCGAGTAACTTGCCGCACTTGTGTGACAATTTTTGCTTACATATTTAAACATAGACGTCGACTGCTTATTTCTGTCTTTTATTGCACTCGCAATTAATTCTTTTTGCTCTGGTTCGCTTTTCTCACAAAAGGATTTGTGATTTGTTTCAAAATGCCGTTTTACAGACGATGTTCTGCATACCACTGTTCCAGAACATAAAACACACACCTCTTTGTCGCCTTTATTGATCATGCCACATTTCTCAGCCCACCAAGTTTGAAATTCTCTGCTATACTTACTATCTTGCACTTTTTTTTTGTTGAACTAGTCATGTTAAATAGCAGTTAAAAATCGTAAATTTAACACAAAACTTTAAATGTACAGTTGTGTCGATGAAATTGACTATTCTATGTGCTCTCGCTTGGACTGCGGGCTCATGGGCAGATTTATTTGTTTTAGGAAATTGAGTGCTTGTACGAGTTTTCTGTAGTGTCTGGTCTTTCGCTTTTTTCTCAGATCATTAAATTTTTTAAAAATAAAGCAGTGAGAGTTATTTTACCAATTAGACTTACAAGACAAGAATTAGATCACATTAATAAATTAGATGTATACACAAGCTGAACTATTAATGTAAACGTTAGAATATGTTTCTTAAACAACTTGAATATATTTAGAAATAGTTACATACACACACTACGCGTAGATAAACTTTGCATCATTAGCAATTTATAATATACGAAGTATTTACGCAAGACATAACAAACGAGTCTGCTCCCCCACTTGTCGGCGTCGCGACGGATCACTCGCGTTTGTTCATAATACTTCATAGTAAACTTAATTATTTTAAGCTAAAATGCAAATCGTTTTTGATTGATGGCGTGCCCAAAATATTCTGTCGCGTGCCATTGGTTCGCCATCCCTGCACTATACTAAACGGAGGTCCACAAATAACCAACAGCGATTATACAATTACTCATTCGAGTGCATCAACTCAAGAATGCTTACAAGATTCCTGAGTTTTTACTTAGTCTGAAGTATAATTAATTGCAGAGCTACTTAATATTATCACGACAGGGATATTACAGTTGGAAATCTATCGACCTCTGACTAACTGAATCTTCTCCCTAGGATTGTCCGACTAGAATAGTATATAACTGACAAAAGTGAGCTCACTTTTTAGCCTTGACGGTTTTGAGCTCACTTTTTGTCAGTGAAGGTTTTAAGCTCACAGAGATGAAAAGAGTTTGGAGCGCTTGGAAATGAGCTCGAGCGATCGAATGACCGCCCCTACTCCCCGTAGTGCCCGAAAGGAAGAACGGAGCTGGCTGAATTGGGAGGAATAGAAAAAGGCAAGGTCAGAACTGAGAAAATTGTTTCAATGAAAGTTATGTAAACTCTAATTTGAGGAAAGGCGTTAGAGAGTCGATGACAAAGAAAAATTACACGTAACTTCTTTGCCATCGATTCTTTTTCGATGGTTATAGGTTCGATCCTTACTCGAAAAATATACAGAAAAATGAAGAATAAAAAGCTTTATTTATTTAAAATAATATATGGAAAATGAGAGGGGAGACGGGGTTTTTCGGAATGTATAAAAGCAGAGTTTTAAAGTATTTCGTTTAAAATAAAAGACAGTCATCAAACTTTCGGGGTAGAGATTAAATACGCTCTCCGTTTTACGAGCAAGTATATAAAGACCCCTGCAAATATTTTTCGCTCTGAAAATGAAAAATATTTCGAGCAAAACATTATTTCACATTGCTCTTTTACTGAGTGTTATTATTGTTGAATTCATAGTTTTTACAATTTATTTCCAAACGCAAACAACAATCGAACCATCTGAAAAATTAAATATTTCCATCTCTACTTGTTTTGTCTCTACTTGTTTTGTTTTACAGATAGAATTGTTCACCATCATTTACACCACGAAAATTTTGTGACAGGTAAGGCGCATCAAATATGTAATTTACAATACAGAAAGAAATTCTATTTGCCTATTTTCCTGCATAATGGCAGATCGTATGATAATCACCTCCTGTTGAAATATCTACCCAAATATTTTGTAAAGGAAATTAGTATAATACCTATAAATCTAGAAAAAATCTCTATGTTCACATTGGATCATTTAAAGTTTCTGGACAGTTATCAGTTTTTAGACAGTTCGCTTGATACACTGATTGAAAATCTTTTAATCTCTAAACATGACTTTAAAATATTTGATACGTTTTTCCGAGAAAACAAAAATAAATATTTGCTGTATCGAAAGGGAATTTTTCCTTATTCTTATATGGATAACAGCGACAAACTTCAGACTAAAGGATTACCGCCACGCGAAGCTTTTTTCAATGTTTTGACACGCCAACATATATCTGAGAAAGATTATATGCACGCCTTAGCAGTCTTTCGCGCCTTCGAATGCAAAACATTTGGTGATTATTTAAAACTGTATCAAAACACCGATGTTTTAATGCTTGTAGAAGCATTCTGCGCCTTTCGAAACCTTTCTCTAAGATATTATGAATTAGATCCAGTGTATTATATTTCAATCAGTGAGCTTACATTTGATGCAGGTTTAAAATTCTGCAAAATCGAATTACAGTTATTTGGAAATATTAATGATTACATCTGGCTAGAAAGTCAGATGCGTGGGGGTATTTGTCTTGTCAGCAAACGTTATGCAAGAGCAAATAATCCTTCTTTATCTTCTATTTACGATCCTTCTAAACCGCACTTTTACATTCTAGCACTGGATATTGTAAATCTTTATGGTTATGATATGAGTCAATTTTTGCCGTATGGAGATTTCTATTGGCTATCTTTAGAGGAAATAAATAATTTCGATGTTCTAACAATTTCTCAGAATAACAACAAGAGGTTTATTCTAGAAGTAGATTTAGAATTTCCAGAATCAGAACCTGACAGACTAAACGACTTACCCCTAGCCCCAGAACATTTAAAAATAACGCGTGAAATGTTATCTCCTTATGCTGAAAGATCATGCACTAAGTTCAGACTTCAGAATACCTTTCCGAGCAAAAAATTAGCTCCGAATTTCTATCCTAAAACACACTATATTGTCCACTACTTAACTTTGCAGTTCTATCTGAAACAGGGTTTAAAGCTCACCAAAATACACCGTATATTAATGTTTTCACAAAAACCATGGTTGCAAGAGTATATTGCCTTTAACGATTCAAAACGGTTATCTTGTAACACTCAAAGTGAAAAGTTATTTTTCAAAAAACTAAATAACTCGTTTTACGGAAAATGTCTTCAAAATGTTAGAAAAATAGTAAATGTTAAGGGCGCTTTAACAATCGAAGACTAAAAAATATCTCGCAAGTCCTGCCTTAGACTATTTCGAACCGTTAAACGAAAGCTTGACATTATTCAAAATGAAACAGACTGATCTTCGTTTGGATAAACCTATATACATAGGATTCACTGTGCTAGAAATTTCCAAATTGAGATTATACGAGCTGTATTTTTCCTATTTTAAAAAGTTTTATGATTCTAAATGCACACTGTTGTACACAGACACTGATTCTCTTTATATGCACATAAAAACTCCAAATGTATACGATGATATACAGCATAACTTCACAGAAATAATGGATTTAAGCAATTTCGAAAAAAAGCCACCCCCTTTTTAGTGAAACAAACAAGGGTCGTCTTGGAACTTTAAAAAATGAAACATGCCTTCCCTTGAAGGAATTTGTTGGTTTGAAATCCAAGATGTATAGTTTATTGTGTGAAGATCGTTCCGAGAAAAAAAACAGCTAAGGGGGTGAAAAAAAAGTTATCTTGTTTCTCTCTCCCACGAGAGATATAAGCAAGTTTTACAAGACGAACTTTGTATTAAGGATTTACAATATTCTATAGCTTCTAAAAAACACGTTTTGGGGACTATTGTCCAAAACAAAACAACTTTGTCCTCTTTTTATGATAAAAAGTTTTTATGCGATGATGGGATTTCTACCCTTGCTTACGGTCATTATAAAATCAACGAATAATATACCTCTTCCTTTCCTTTTTTCCAATCATATCCCTTTGTGAATCTGATTTTCCTCTTCTTTATAATATTATAGGGGGAGCTAATATACCTTTTTTAACCGGCTTCAAGTAAACTTGACTACCAATACATATTTTTTAACCTATTACATTTGTTTTCTAAAAAAAATGAGGAATCGGACATGTCTTGAATCGTTTTAATTGCTTTTAACTTTTGTTTTTCTCTTTGTAGTATTTTAGAGGCCTAAACTCTTCTTACAAACTATTATCTATACCTATTGCTTTAAAAAAAAGCATCCTACAACATGTCACCTGACATGAAAAAAGGAACAAAAAATTTTTTTAAAATGTTTGTCGCAATCTATCTATGTTTGTGTTCTTCACTCTTTGTTGTTGATGTCAATGTTTTGGAAACCTTCCCATGGGGCTCTACAAAGAAGATGATGTCAGTTGTTGAGTTCGCTTCTTTAGCAATAGTAAAAACAGTTGCAGCACAAGATTCGAAATCAGTTCTATATCTATTGCTTAAAAAAAGAAAAAAACATCCTACAACATGTTGTGACGAAGCCGATCACTTCCCCTCAATTACTACGGACACCTCGCCCTTGCCGCCAAAGTTGCGGAAATTCCAGTCTATGCATTAATTCCTGGAAAGGAAGTTCGGAACTTGGTCCTCGGCGTCACAAGAGACGCATCAACAATGTGTTTTGTTTGCTCCCGATCCGGTGACGGCAGCGCGTCTTGAATCACAATGAGTACCCAGACATCGGTGCCCGTGGGGCTTGAGCTGGAATGTGTGGAAACTGATGGGAGCGCTTGAGTGACAAAAGTTCAAAAGAGCCGAGTCCGATAGGGGCGGAAAAGGGAAAAACATCTGTGGATATATAAGGGAAGTGAGAGGGTCAGAAAAAAAAAGAAAAGAGACGAGAGAGAGGAGCCGGCCTTGGATGGAGAAAAGGGCTGAGTCCGAGATTGGAGTGGATATAGTATCTCACTCGTGTAATTTACGATTTGGATGTTTCGATTAACAAAATCTGCAACCAGTTTATCCCAGTCCATGTTTAATATAGCTAAATCATCATATTCGCAAATTCTTTGTTCATTTGAATATGTCATACATTCATAACCTAGTTGATTTTCGTATCCTTCCAAACATCCGTAGCATATGAACAATGATGAAATATTTTCTTGGATATGGTTACATAAGAGTTCTACCATTGATGTAGTGAGAACTATTTCTGCGTCGATACAATCGAAGTCAGATTTTGGAAAAGGAATGTGTTTAGCCACTTCTTTCCTCAGAAGTTTCAGAAAAACACGCCCGAACATGATTGAAACAGTTTTCGACGTGATCTGCTTTTGGATATCTTTTAATGCATTCCATTCCGTTTCTTTTAGCATGGAAACTGGAGTCAAAAATTTGCGAGAAAAGTCCTTTCGCTGGAAATAACTTTGACACATGATATAAGTCACATTTTCGATAACAGTTCGGGAAAGTAGGAGACAGTCCTTGATAACAAATACTTTTCCATCATCAAAGGCTTGATCAATTGCAGCAAATTCTCTTACGAGGGCTAACCATACGGAAGGTGTTACAGTGATTCCATCTTTGGTAGGTAGGAGAGATCCAGCGGCATCGAGCTTATATCGGCGCAAGAGAATTCGAGCAACACATGCAAAATCAGAAACAACGGCGTAGTTGTGACCGCCTAGATGGAAATGATTCTCAGGAACAGCATCTGGTTTAAATGAAGAAACTTTCCCGTTGTCTTTATCAAAGCACACTTATTAGGTGCTTGGTTCATAGCACTCTAATAAATACTCAAGTGTGTTGAGTTTTAATTGTGAATTCATTATTCACAGACTTTATAAATATCTACTGGAATTTTATTCTGCGTGATCGTTCAACACCGGCGGCAAAGCTCTCTCTACACGTTGTGCAGAAATGCCACGTTTTTCGTATTTTATACAGTTATGTTGCAATTAAGCATAATATAATCGATACAAGTACAGAAGTAAAAATATAAAAACAGAAATATAAATTATGAGAATCATTTTAAAAATTAACAGAAATTAAGTGCATTTATATAAAATAAGTTTAACATTTATTTGAATAGAATTAATTTGGCTATCTTGCACCCTACCACGTTTCACGGATTCGGGAAACAGTTGACAGGTGCAGCCATCTAGCGAGAGAAAAATCTCTACAAAACTGTCCTTTACATTACTCCCTTGCCAGTAACAAAGTTACGATACAAGAAAAAAAATATATGGCAGGGACAGTTTCAGACTTATTGAACAGATTATAATTTCATTTTTTTTTACAAGTTAAACCTATACAAACCGCTTTTAACACAATCATTACATTACACAACACAAAATTACTACTACAGGAATGCTACAGAAGTCTTAGTGCACAAAATATGCTACAAGTTTAAAAATATTTAAACACAGATACCTTCCTGTTTCATAAAAAATACATGGAAAAATACAACTAAAATGTTCAGCAATTACTTTAAATGTGTATTTATACTGAACAACAATCAAATTTAAACAGTCAAAAAAGAGTACATATAATATATTCAATAACTCAAAAAAAGAATAAACTACAGAATGCTTTTGCAAATACACAAAACTCAGTCAATATTTGAACGTGGGAAACTAAGAAGTACATAAATAGTTTGCGAAAAAAATCATTCATATTCCAATGAAAGTTAACATGCCATTAAAAAAAACACACACACACACATTTCCAGTTACTCTGCAATGACAACACCTTAATTTTTTTTTGGACTATTATGAAACATATCAAATCCAATAGTGTTAAAAAATCAATTTTCATATTTACATACACAATGGGTAATTTTATAATATATAACATGCAGAAAAAAAAAACTTCCTACTTACAAGAAAGAATGCCAGAAAACTTTAGTTTCAATTCACCACATAATTATAACTCAGTTAATCACTAATACAATCCATTTACCACAATTGAGCATTATTATGCAAAACAGTATCTATTTATACACATTTTATTTGATGCTAACACATATTTATTTATACACATAGAATTTGATGCTAACACATATCTATTTATAAACATAGAATTTGATGCTAACACATCTATTTATATTGATATCCTGAAAACTTTATGTTCATTATTAAATACATAATAGATAATTTTGTTAAAATACATACTTTCCAATGAAAAAAACACATTCTGTAACACATTTAAGAGATGAGATGCCCACAAATTGTAATACTAATGAGAGAATTTCTGTCGACAATGTAAAAAACAGTAGTAATGAATAATTATTTGTGGCATAAAGTTGAAAAAAAACTTTGTATAACATATATTAATTTGAATGCGAGAATATATATGGAACATTTTACATCATGCTCTTTAATTTCTTTTTATTTACAAAGCTTTTGTTTGATTTAGATTCTCGCTGTTATGAAATTACACACAATTCTACTTTTGCTTACAACTTACTGATGAGGTTATATCAGGATAGTGGAAGAATAATTATTTAAATTTCACAATACTAGCATAAAAATCATACAGGTATATATAACCAATTAAGAGTCAATTTTCAATTCTAAAATCCAGGAATAAACATACATTGTCATTTTATAAGAATATATCTACAACATATTTAAAGCAGTGTTTACTACAACTTTTTCACTAAATGTACATGAATTGCATTACCAAAAGAAATATATTTAATCAATTAGATACATTTTTATAAATGGTGATTTTCAAATTTACTAATTTTTAATTACTGTTTACTAGTAATAAGTGAAAGGAATTCAAACTTTAACACTTACATACATAATAGTTGCTATTTTTTGTTTATTCTCTAAATCTTACTGGGTTTTTTTATCTTTCTGCCACAGCTGGTAGTAGGTTGTTCATCAGGCAATGGGGAAAGTTCTTTCCAATTTGAAATCTCATTTTTTTCCAACACTAGTTTGTTCATTTTGATTGTCCACTGCTAACAAATAGGCAGGTTTCAGTCTATCTACAGAGATATTAACTGCTTTATCTTTGATTAAGATTGTGAAATACTTATCATACTTTTTTTGTACAGTATATGGTCCTTCATATGGTGGTTCTAATGCTTTTTTAACTCTGTCGATACGAAGAAACACATGGGAACAGGATTTCAAATCTTTATAACCAAAGATATTTTGCTTCCTGTTGCTAGGAGACTTCAGTGGCTTTAGCTCTGCCATGTGTTGCTGTAATTTGGCAACAAAATTCTGTGGATCCATGTTAATAGTAGGGGGATCAAAAAATTCACCAGGTAATTTAATGGAAGTACCATAGACCATCTGTGCAATTGTGTAACTAATGTCAGGTCTTATGGCAGCTCTTAAACCTAACAACACAGTGGGTAATGACTCTGTCCACCTAATATTGTTATGAGCTTTTATATATCACCTTTCAAGTTCATATGCAAACGTTCTACTTTCCCATTACATTGAGGGTGGTAAGATGTTGTGTGGGCTACTTTAGCACCACATATTGCAGCTATGCTTCTAAATAGTTCTGCCTCAAACTATCGACCTTGGTCTGTGACTAATTTGGCAGGTACTCCAAACCTGCAAATCCATTTCTCATAAAATGCTCTCCCAACTATTTCAGCTGTTATTTCAGGTATAGGGGGGAATTGCTTCCATCCAGCAAGAGAATCGGTCAATGCAGGTTATGCAATACTGCATTCCTTCTGAAGGTGGTAGTTTTCCAATGAGATCTATATGAAGTACACTAAACCTTTCATCTGGTTGTTCGAATTCTCCTAATTTAGATTTTGTGTGTCTGCTGACTTTACATTTTTGGCATCTAATGCAAGCTTTTGCCCATTCTC
This sequence comes from Trichonephila clavipes, assembly GCA_019973935.1. Classification (NCBI taxonomy): domain Eukaryota; kingdom Metazoa; phylum Arthropoda; class Arachnida; order Araneae; family Nephilidae; genus Trichonephila; species Trichonephila clavipes. The sequence goes on along the minus strand of BMAU01002838.1, from coordinate 21,941 downwards.
TGACTTGATTTTTAATATCTGACCAGACATATTTTTCAGTCATCAGTTTTACTGTAGATTTAATACCAGGGTTAGCTAAGCCATGAATTAGTTGGAATATTTGAAACCTAAATTTTTGTGGAATGTAAGGCCTAATTTTTGCGTTGAGATGTCACACCAAAGTTTTTTTCCAGATGGCAATGTCGAAGGTTTAAATTTTTAGAGAATTGTTGTGCAATAATTGTTGCAACTCTTCGTCAGTAGTTTGCTCTTCTGCAATTGCCTCAAAGTTGATTTCAGAAATTGAATCAATTCTGGATAAGGCATCTGCAACAACATTATCTTTACCCAATACATGTTGAATGTTACAACTAAATTCTGAAATGTATTGAAGTTGTTGTTGTCTTGGTGATGCTTTTTCATTTTTTTGCTTAAATGCAAAAGTCAGAGGCTTGTGGTCAGTATATATAACAAAATCATTCCCTTCCAGCAGGTGTTTGAAATGTTTCACTGAAAGGTATATTCCCAATAGTTCTCGGTCATAGGTACTATACCTTGTTTGTGTTTCATTTAGCTTCTTTGAGTAAAAAGCTATTGGCTTCCAACCCTCGTTTTCTAACTGCTGGAGTACTGCGCCCACAGAAAAATCTGATGCATCTGTGCAAAGTGATAGGGGTAGTCCAGATCTTGGAAAGGAGAAAAGAGCAGCTTCTGCAAGGTTAGTTTCGCATTTTTGAAGCTTCTCCTGGTGTCATCAGTCCAATGCACTTTTCTGCGGTCTTTCTTCTTCGCTCCTTTTAACAGTTCATGTAGAGGTTCTTGAGTCTTAGCAGCATCCTTTAGGTATCTTCAGTAAAAATTTATCATGCCCAGAAACGTCCGCAGGTCATGAATAGTTTCTGGTAGTTTGTAGTTTAAGATAGCTTGAACTTTTTCTGGCAATGGCCGAGAACCTTCTGCCGTGATCAGAAATCCCAAATATTCAACTTGGTCATCTCCCATCACTGATTTGGAAACATTTATTCGAAGTCCATATTCTTGGAATCTTTCAAATACCATTTTTAGATGTTCACTGTGTTCCTCTTCTGTAGATGAGGCAACAAGTACATCATCAAGATACGGGAAAACAAAGTCGAGTCCATACAGTACTTCAGTAATGAAACGTTGGAAGGTTGAAGGAGCATTCCTCAGTCCAAAACTCATAGTATTGAACTCGTACAAGCCAAATGGGGTGGTGATTGCAGTTTTTTCTTTGTCTTCCTCAGCAATAGGTATCTGATAATATGCCTTTACAAGATCTATCTTTGAAAATATTTTTTTATCCTTCAGGATGTGATTAAAGTCCTCAATTCTAGGAATTGGATATCTATCAAGTATTGTCTGTGCGTTGAGTCGCCTGTAATCACAACATGGTCTTAATGTGCCATCCTTCTTATCAACCAAGTGCAATGGACTTGCCCATTGAGATTTTGAGGGTCTAATAATGTCGTTGTCCAGCATAAACTGGAACTCCTGCTTCGCCAGCTTCGACTTATCAGGGGCCAGTTGTCTTGCCTTCGAATAAACCGGTTGGCCAGTTGTTAGGATGTGGTGCTTTACTCCATGTTTAACAACTCTGTTAACCAAGTTTGGCTTGGTTAAATCAGGATACGAGTTAAGCAGGCTCTACTTGGAGGCTCTATTGACCGTGCTGAGATCATTATTTTCTTGGATGGTAGCAACTTCTCCTTTAATTGAAAGATTTGTTACTCCATCGATTAATTTCCTGTTGTGCAGATCTATCAGCAACTGGAATTTTTGAAGTAAATCAGCACCTATGATTCCTCGCTTAACTTTGGCAATAATAAACGGCCACTGAAATGGGCGTCTTAGGCCTAGATCCAGCGTGAGAATTTTTAGATCATATGTTGGAATTTCAGTGCCATTAGCAGCATACAGTTTATATTGAGAGGCTTGGCACTCACCTTTCTTTTTTGTCCAGGGGAGGATCGAGACGTCTGCTCCACTATCCACAAGGAATTGACATCCGGTTTCTCTGTCCTTGACAAATAACCGGGATTTGCGGCCTAAAAGGCTGGCAGCAGGACTCGCCGCGGCGTCTACTGCTGGGATTCGTTTCCCGGCTCATTGAAGCTGCACGGCTGTACGCATTTACCAGGGAGGCACTTCTTCCCGAATCGTAAATGGTAATAGCAATATTTTCCCTGAGGATTGTAGCGGCGCCTTGATTTGCTGCGACTTCTACTTCTCTGTTGGTGATGAGGGCTAGGGCTCCAGAATTTCCGTTGCAGCTTTAATGAGGCAATTTGGCCTTCAAGGGTGGCTATTTTAGCCATGAGTTGATCCACTCCTGCGGAATCCTGCACCGCTGCGATATCTACTGTTCTCGGCGCCATCTCTACGATCTTGTCTGCCATCGCCGCTATTTTGTCGAGGTGTTCTTCACTGACAATTACAATGCACTTAACAGAATCTGGCATTTTATCCAGCTATAGTGTGCGCAGCGCCTTTTCCGAGACATCGGTACCAGCGAGTGCGCGCATTTTTCTTAGCAGTTGACTAGGCAACATGTCACCTATGTCAATTCCCGTGAGAAGACGCTTGATTTTTTTGTTTTCGTTTTCGACGAATATCTTCAAAAGATGTTCCTTTGTAGCTGAATATTTGTTGGGGTTAGGATCTTTTACAATGTCCCAGATATCTTCCAACACCCTCGGTTCCAGTTGAGCCACGAGGTGACTAAACATCGTCTCCTCCGAAGTAATCCGGCAAATTCTGAACTGCGATTTGACCTGATAAAACCATATTTCAGGTTTGTCGAACCAGAACAGCGGTATTTTGATGCTGACACCACTTGCTTCGAACCTTTCAGCTTCTGTCATATTGAATAATCCAGTTAATAATCAATAAATCCAGGGTCACCAGTTATAAGGTGCTTGGTTCATAGCACTCTAATAAATACTCAAGTGTGTTGAGTTTTAATTGAATTCATTATTCACAGACTTTATCAATATATACTGGAATTTTATTCTGCGTGTTCGTTCAACACCGGCGGCAAAGCTCTCTACACGTTGTGCAGAAATGCCACGTTTTTCGTATTTTATACAGTTATGTTGCAGTTAAGCATAATATAATCGATACAAGTACACAAGTAAAAATATAAAAACAGAAATATAAATTATGAGAATCATTTTAAAAATTAACAGAAATTAAGTGCATTTATATAAAATAAGTTTAACAATTATTATTTAAGTTTAACATTTATTTGAATAGAATTAATTTGGCTATCTTGCACCCTACCACGTTTCACGGATTCGGGAAACAGTTGACAGGTGCAGCCATCTAGCGAGAGAAAATCTCTACAAAAACTGTCCTTTACACACTCTTTTGTCTCGAGGATTGGGGGATACGAGAGGTGTAGCACGTTTCATGTGGTTAACTAAATAAATTTCAATTCACTAATCACGAAAGAAAATATCATGAAGTTTTGTGATATGGCAGGAACGAGATAATTCTTTATCGTGAAGCAAAGTATTCTACCATGTCAGAGCTTGAGAAGAAATGATACACAGAAAGAAACAAAATGAGTATTACAAGGTGGCAACAGTAAGCTGATTGGTTCATTTCCATCGCTTAACTTTGGAAACAACTGATTGGTGGAAAAAATACTGATGTCACTAGTCTTATGACATCACTATTATAAACAGAGATTCATAAGAAAACGCGTTTTTCAATATGGTTTATTTACGAAATCTATCTTCCCATATTTTAATCACATCTGTAAATGAAAAGCAATATTTCAATATTGTACTCTAAAGACACTAATTTGAAAATTATTTATGCTTTGTTTTTCTCTTTTGATTGTTTATGCAATATCCCACTACGAGAAAATAGAAGTGAAAAAGCTTTCCGATTTGCATGAAAAAGAAAAATAGTACCCTTAAAAATAAACCCTCACCTGAATGTAAAGAAGATAGACTTTTAACTACTTTGGAACCAAAAACAAAATATGTTCCCCATTATTCAAATTTAAAGTTTTATTTGAAATTAGGGTTAGTCTTCAGAAAAAAAATTCATCGCGTTTTAAAATTTTTCCAGTCTCCTTGGCTTAAAAATTACATAGATTACAATCCAAATTAAGAACTAAAGCTGTAAATGACTTTCAAAAGGATTATTACATACTACTAAATAATAGGATTTTCGAGGAAAACGATAGGGAATGTAAGAAAAAAAGAGTCGATATACGTTTATATTCAACAGAAGAGCAGTTTCGAAAGCTAATAGCGAAAGCAAATTTTAATCGTCACATTATATTTTCTGAAAACTTAATGGACGTTCATTTAAAAAAATCAAATTTTGAAACCAATACAGGTAGGAATGGTAAGTTTAGATATCTCAAAAGTTCTTAAGTATTCTTTTCACTGAGTACATGAAGCATCGTTACGACTCGAAAGTAAGGCTCATGTACACTGATAACGATTATTTTATGTATGAAATAAAGACTGATGATTTTATAGCGACATGAAAGATGATAATAACTTATAGGACACTTCAGACTATGGGAAAATCAACATTTATAATTTACTTGTTGTTATCAAAAAAGCCATCGGAAAAAGGAAGGATGAAATCAAGGGAGGTATTATGACAGATTATGTAGGATTAAAATTGAAAAAGTATGCCTACACGACAAACAATAAGATTGAAAAGGGATTAAAAACAAACTTTGAAAAACAAAATAACATTTGAAGACTACAAAACATGTATTTTTAATCAAAAATTAAAATATGCTGACAAGAGCTTAATTAGGTCCAAATTTCACTCACTACATTCAATAAGCAAAACAAACTTGCTCTGTCATATAAAGATGACAAAAAATTTATTAATGGTGATGGCATTACTACTCTTGCCCATGGACATTGATCGTTGGTGAATTTAGACCTATTCAATGAGCAGTATGAGATAAAATCCAATGATATGATAAATTCACAATAATGTGATTTTTGTAATGTAAATAAATGATTGTAATGTAAAACGGAATACAGAATGCTGTTTTTGTAAATAAGCAACTTACTTTGTTTCTTTACTGTACATGTGTTCATTTATATTTCTAGAAACAAAATTTTTAAAACCAAATCCTTTGGGAAATTTATATAAAAATATTGCTTTTAAACTTAAATAAAGTTTTTTGTTCTTACATTTGTATGAAATGTATTAAAAATATAATTTATGCTTAAACATTCTTAGATCATTTGTTTTGAAAAAAAAATGATCTTTTTTTATTTTAAAAATGATACTCTCTTGCTTCAATATAAATTAAACTAACAAACGATAAAAATAATATTAACTCAAATTAAGGATATATAAAAAAATTATTCATATTTATAAAAATAAAATTTTTAGAACAAAATACTGTGTGAAACTTTTTAAATTTTTATACGATATTTTTTAAACAGATTCTTCATGATATTCAAAACAATCAGATGGACATAATACGCGCGTCTCCTACTTCTTAAAATAATATCTAAGCGAAGATTTTCAAAAAAATTCTTCAGTTACATAATTCGCAGGTTTTAATAATGAAAAGTGTTTATTTTCAAAAAAAAGATTATTATAAAAACATTAAAGCATTCTTACATTTTGGTAGGAAAAAAATTCAGATACTTCATGACTATATATTAGTTGGTTTTTATTGAAAAGTATAAAAAAATCAACATGTTATTTAAATCTTCCTTTTTATAAGAGCAACCATTAAAGTGCAAAATATTGAAAGAGAAGAGCAATATTCATAAAATGAACCCATCAGCCCTAATTTAATTTCTATACCTTATACATCGTAAGGAAGAAAAACCTTTCTCTTCCTTTTTATGTAAAGCGTATAAAAGAGAGATGGAAAAAAATAATAAATCCGTCAAAAAAAAAAGCATCGTATTCGCTCAATTATTTTTTCCGCCATATTTCTTTGTATATGAGGAAAAGATGTTTCCAGGAGGCGCAATTTCCTGTGTGCGATGTGTGATTTTGTCCCTCATTACAATGCGGAAATATGCCTCTCTCATATATACTCTCACGACATATTACTTATTTGGTCAACATAGATTTTTCGCCACACCTCTATTGGACTTTCGTCGAGAAAATAGTAATTTGGATGTAGCGTTACTTGATTGGATATTACATGCTTTTTTGGATCAAATACATAGTCAATATTTCTAGTCGTAATTAAATAGAATTTATTAGCTGGAATATTGTGGAATACACAATTGAGAGATTTAAAAGTGTTTCAATTTATCTACTAACAATATAAATAATATTTGGCTGAAAGGGAAAAATACTAAATTGGTTAAGGGGACTAGATACGATTTATAAAAAGTATTTCATTTAGGGGTTTTTTAATTTATTTGCTTGTAACCTATGCATATATATTGCATAAAAATGTTTTTGGTTTCAAAATACTACAAAAAACTAGCTGTTTAATTTTTTAAAGAAATATTTTAAAATTTTTTGAAGGGATTTTAAAATGCTACTCCTACAATATTTGACGTACACACATGAAACGATTTACCTGTACGTCAAACCATGTATAACAAAAGTTGGTATGGGTGTTTAACTAATATAATTAATATTCGTGAAATACTTCTTTTTATTAATGCTAGAGTGAAAATTTCTTAAAAAATGTGTGAATTCTAAATTCAACTATTTTTTTTTTTAAATAAGTACTACTTTGTTTCAAAAATGCACACAAACTTTTGTTACATGTACTGATAGGAAACATATTAAAACATTTGCCGCAATTGCACAAAAAGGCCTTATCATTTTAAATGAAAATGAACCAGAGATAAATCAGTTTAATGCTTATATTTGTCATTGAGGTGTAAATAAAAACGAAAGTGAGAGTTATAGTTCTGGATTTTTTTTTTAAATTTAGAACTTTCAATTTTTTCAAAATTATAGAAAATTATATGCAAAATAATTTCGGCTAAAAAAATCATTTGAATTTTTGAAAGAATCAATTATCAAGGAGTCGATTGAATCATTCCGTGTCACATTAAAGTCAGCTCAACAAGAAAATTATTATTTTGGTTAAAGACTTTGCTATTTAAAATTGAAGAGAGATGAGGATTGTCTTAGAATGTTTTAATACATTTGAATTAATTCTTATAAATAACAATTTCTCATGAAAATGTCACAAAAATACAAAATGATACCCTTAGAAAACAGTTTTTCTTCTGTTTATTTTAATCTTTTTTCTTCATCTTTGAAATTATCATCTGCCTGAATAATTTAGGCACTTCATTACTTTTTCATGCCTTACTTTCTACTTTTCTGGATATATTTAATATAGATTACAATTACTTTTCTATCTAGAAATATTTTCAGTTTTAACTAGGCACGCAGAAAGTTTTATAGATATTCTATAGTAGCAGTTTCTGGAGATAATTTTAAATATAGTCTTGATAATTAGACTTCTTAAAAATTTAAGAGATTTATCGGCTTAAACGGGCTGTCTATTTTTCTGATATTACAATTATTTCTGATTGACTTCTGCAACATTAATGTATTCATAAATCTCTCATTCTCTCTCTCTGCGTCAGACAGTGCGTGTCAAAAAAGTTTTAAGACTCGTCCCAGAGCGCAATTTTTAATGGAAATCTGAGTGTAAATGCACATGCGCCATAATGTCAGTGATATGTTGATACACTGAAAATTAGTTGGTGGCATTTACTTAAGTAGCTTGGAGAATACAAGCGTTCATTCCAGAAGTGATTTTTTTCCACGTTGATTTCTTAAGATTGAAGAAAGAACTGCCATTAAATTCAACGCAAAACTTGGGGAAAGTGCCACAAAAGCATACAAACTCATGAAACAATTTTACGATGACAGATGTTTAAGTTGATCAAATGTTTTTTGGAGGGGAGAGATACGGTAAAAGAGATGATCAACGTAGTGGAAGACCAATTTCATCTACGACACCTGAAATTAATAAGAAAATACGAAATTTTGTTGCAAACGATCGCTGCTATTGAAATTGATGGAAAACTCGTTAAACACCAACAAAAGAACGATTTGAACCATCCTGCGTGAAGATTTGAGCAAAACAAAAGTGTGCGCTAAATTTGTTCCTCACACTTCAATCCCTGAACAAAGAGCAATGAGAAGTGCACATTGTAAAGACATCATTTCAGTCACTGAAAATGATCCAAACTTCTTAAAGTCTATTGTTACAGGCGATGAGACTTGATGTTTCCCATAGGATTCTGCAACAAAGCAAAAAAGTGAAGAATGGAAATCACAAAATTCACCTCAAGCCAAAAAAACAAGGAAAATTCCATCCAAAACCCAAACAATGCTTATTGCATTATTCCGTGCTAGGGTATTATCCTCAAAGAATTTGTTCCAACTGAACAAACAATTACATGTTAGTAAAGGGTGTTTTTTTGAGAGGTATAGAACTTTAAATTGCAATAAAACAACGATGTATTATTCGATTGACATGAATTTTTTTTTTATTCGAAAGGTAATCTTGTGGCATTACATTTTAAATATGATTTCTGGCATAGGACTGCCACGGCTGGCTCGGATGTAGTCCAATCTGGACGTCCAATTTTCGATGACTTTTTCCAACATTTGTGGCCGTATATCGGCAATAACACGGCGAATGTTGTCTTCCAAATGGTCAAGCGTTTGTGGCTTATCCGCATAGACCAATGACTTTACATAGCCCCACAGAAAATAGTCTCGCGGTGTTAAATCACAAGATCTTGGAGGCCAATTCACAGGTCCAAAACGTGAAATTAGGCGGTCACCAAACGTGTCTTTCAATAAATCGATTGTGGCACGAGCTGTGTGACATGTTGCGCCGTCTTGTTGGAACCACAGCTCCTGGACATCATGATTGTTCAATTCAGGAATGAAAAAGTTAGTAATCATGGCTCTATACCAATCACCATTGACTGTAACGTTGTGGCCTTCATCGTTTTTGAAGAAGTATGGACCAATGATTCCACCAGCCCATAAAGCGCACCAGTCAGTTTTTCTGGATGTAACGGTGTTTCGACATACACTTGTGAATTATCTTCACTCCAAATGCGGCAGTTTTGTTTGTTGACGTAGCCATTCAACCAGAAGTGCGCTTCATCGCTAAACAAAATTCGCTTATGAAAATCGACCATTATTTTCGAAATAAAATTGTACAATTTGAAAGCGTTGTTCAGGCATGAGTCTATTCATGATGAATTGCCAAACCAAACTGAGAATAAATCACTTGACAGCTGTTAAATCGGTTGCTATCTTGGAAAGTAATGCCAACTTAAACTTCTATACCTGGAAAAAAAACACTCTGTACTACTTAGCTGTTTTAATGCGTTTGATGGTCAGAGTTTGTCACTTTCGTTCAGAATATCGGATTGAAAACAGTTAGTGTTTGTTATATGATAATGCACCCAGACACACTTCTCTTACTATTCGTCTATTTTTGGCAGAAAATAATATCTGTGTGTTGCACCATATCCACAGTATTCACCTGACATAGCATCCTGTGACTATTCCCAAAAATTAGAATAAAGTTAAAAGGGTGCTATATTGAGAATAATTTGGTCATACACATAGCTTCTCAACGCCTGTTTTTCCTTCAATTCCACAAAGTGATTTGCAACAGTTATTCGATTCATTAACCCTCCAATGGACAGAACGGATTTTTCCGCCCTACTAGAGATGCTTCGAAAATGGACTGCACGGATTTTTCTGCCTTCAAGTAACGTTTTCAAAAGCGGATTAGCCGCACTTTTCTGAAATCCTTTCCCCCTTTTAAGGTTTAACATCTTGAAAGATAATGAGGGACGGAGGAAGCAACACAGCAGGAGTTTTATGGCTCGCAGGGAACCCCGTGTTTTCACCCCCCAATCGTAAAAAATCGGGGAGAAATTTCTTTAGAACCCAAGAAGTGTTTGTTTGCTAGCTTGTATTTTAAAAGTTTCCAAAAGTCCCAACGCATAAGTAAAATATGTTACAATTCCATTTTGGTTTCATATTAATTTCAAACTGTAACAAGTTGGGGCGTGTCAGGGCAATCTGCTATTTTATATAGTTAGACAAATTATATATCTTTTTTTAAGTATATTCTTTCGCTTCATTTTTCTTATTCAAAGCTTTCAGTTTTGAAACATGATTATTTTATTATAAGATACCGAAAAAATTAATAAAACATCAAACTCTTTAAAATTTGGAACCTTTTCAATTTTCCAACCACTAAAAATGAATAAATTTAAACTTCATCAAATCATTTGAAACATTTTCTTACACTTTGATAAAAATAATAACGAAAAAAACTAATTAAGATTTATTAGTTTTTTTTTTTTAGATTTCAAAGCCTAAGTGTTCAGGGAAGTTTAAGTACAGTGCCTGGTTATATATTGTTAAAATACACCGAATTATATTTGAATTTTAAGTGCTTGAACTTCAGTTTACATCAAAGACAACATGAATGAAGATTTTCACACATTTTTTTATAACTGGAATGTTTGAATAAATGGTAATCAAAAATATACGGAAACATTTACAGTAGACATTTATATGCATATAAATAAACATAAAAATCAATTTTAAATTCGAGCTATTGAAAAACATTCGAATTATATATTGTTCAAAAATATCTATTTATACAAAATACCTCAACATTTATCTTTTTTTAAAGGCTAACTGAATAAGTAATTAAAATCTGGATATGTTTTGAAATCTCGACCTTATAAAGCTAGAAATTTTATGTTAGAAATTCCATTTGAAATTTCGAAAAAAAAAAATGCATCGCGCAGTTAAAAATTATTTACCATAAGTTTTAGCAATTGTTTGAGTATAATAAAAATTTCAAATTTTATTATATAGCTTCTTTGGTATCTTTTAATATATTTCTGCCGCGGTAGCCGAGTGGTATAGGTATCGGAACGTGGCTTGCTTTGTCACGAGTTCGAGCCCAGTACCACTAAAGACCCGCCGTGTAGGGCAGCGATGCACGTTAAATCTGTCGAGAGCTGAAACGTCCTCCCGTTGGTGTGGTGGGGTAGTTAGGAGAGGGGGATGCCAGCTCAGGTGTCGCCCACGTCACTTGACCATGGTTCAAAATTACGTGGTCCGTCGCCAAAAGCCCTCGTGTAGCTGAACAGTGCGACGTTAATATTCAATCATTCATTTAATATATTTCGAAGATTTCATACAATTCGGTTGAAAACCGCATGCTAAGAGCAAAAAATATACCAAAAAAATTGATGAATATACAATTACAATAAATTCTTACATAGAGAAGCAAAACTGAGAAGCTAAAGCGTAGGAATAAAAAATTTTGAGTATATCTGAAGTAGTTTTCGAAATATTTATTTTAAAGTTTAGAAAATTTGTGTGCGTTATGTTATACTTGATATCAATTAAATGGTTAAAATAATGTGTTAATATTAGTCATGCAATCGTTTGATGACACATTCATATACTAATAAAAATTATCGTGGTCATTGATGCGAATGTCAAGAATTTTATGTAATTTTAAATTCAGACATTAAGATATTGATGTAGAAAATATAAAACGACCATCTAAAATACATGAAAAATGCAGTCTGCTATAAAATGATCTTGACAAACAAAAAATCCGGCATTTTCACTTACTATGGCTGAGCCGGCTTAGTCAGGGGCGATCTGGAAAACCAGACAGAGAACCGCGGTTTTGATGGATGCCGCTCTAGCTTTTAAAGCTCCCAGGAAAAATTATATATATATATAAATTACAAATGCAAAAATAAATCTTGTAATTTTCCATACATTTTTATAACAACGAATTGTGGAATTGGCTTCCAATACATTGTTGTGTTTGACAATATGTAAGGTAACCAACCCTACTTTAGATAGATTTGTACTACTTTTTCGTAACCGTATTCCTTTTAAAATTAATTCGTGCAGCCGAAATACACCTTTTGTACCCTTAAAATTTATGTTAACTATAACGGTTAATTTTAATTTATGCAACTTGTGAAATGTTCATAATTAACCATTTCCGTCTAAACAGTTTACATGAAAAAAAAAGTTTGGACTCCTTCATTCATTAGGGATTTATATAAGATTCTAACATTAAATTTTATTTTTCACCGAATAGGATTGAGTGAAAGTGTATAGTGCTTCCACACCACAGGTCTGGGGTTCTATTAACGGGCTGCGCAAGGTCGACTCTGCCTTTCATCCCGCTACATTGGGTCGATAAATGAGTACCAAGCTTGCTTCGGGTCTTAAACACTGAAGGTCTCTCTTCAGACAGACCACCAAATCGGGACATCTGCTCATGCACCTCAGCGTCCAATGGTCACGTGTATTATGATGGGCACAGTAGTTCCTGGCCCTCATGGATTGTTGTGCTTCTGAGTTTGAGTCTTAAGTTTGAGGATTACCTCACTTTGGGGATACCCCTTAGATAAACATGTATTTCCACTCATTTGCAATTAAACATTTTCTTTCAATTACGTTTATTTCAGAAGGAAGTTTGATTTTTCAAATGTATTTGCTTAATAACATGTATATTTGTGTATTATATTAAAAATTTGATCAGTCCAAAATTACATGTTTTTAGCTCCTCTAAAAGCTTTTAGGATTTTACAACTGATCTTACAATCCATATACGTTTTATAGTAGTAAATTTAAAAATGATAAGGACATTTTTACGACTGTGTGAGCTGTTATGCCTCGTTTATAAATATAAAAAATTGCATTCAGCTACAGTTTTTAAAATGTACAGAAATAAGTGGAGCAACAGGATACTTACATATTATGAATATTTTTGACTGCAGTAAGATATATTTTTATTTCAGTTTCTTTACAATTTGAATAGAAGTTGTAAGCCATTTTGCGAATAGTTTGATATTGAGTATAAACCCATAGGCTGTTTAATATTGTAAAGTGTTTTACTTTGATACCAGCACACAATAAAATAAGGCTCATTTGCAGTTATATGATCAGCTTCAGTGATATTTAAATTTTCAAAAATAGTCTACACGTACGAAAACATTCTTTCACAACCGCACACCACATCTCATACTATATCTTCCCTACAGCAGGAAATATTTGTGTATACTGAAAAATTTAATACAGGATACATTTCAAGTGTTAAATTTGTTTTTTAAAATTTGGTATGAATACATTGTGGAACTGTCAGTTAACTTCACTGAACAAAATTGTTTTAAGTGTACTGTTTTGAAAGACAAGATTAATTACGGAGAACTTTTCTCACAATAGAATTTGTAATGACTGAATTGTGTGAAAATGTAGTTACCGATGTGTGACATTTTTCCTTGTAATAAAAGAAACAGAAAGATAAGAAATTTAACTTGAGTAGAAAATGGTTAGAAGTACTGTCATGCGCATTTGAAGAAGTATATCCCCCATTAAAATTAAAAATTATTGACTGAATGTGTGTTATGTCCATCACAAATGCCGATGTAGAAAAGGAATTTTTATTTAATACAAGAAGTTCGAAAAAGAGAACACTAGGAAGGAAAATTTAAATTTTTTCCGAAAAATATTCAGTTAACATAAAAATATCTTTTATATGATTTTAATTAAAATAAATTAAAAGTATTGAAATCCTTTTTTATGCTATTTTAAATTAAAAATATAACTGAATAGAGAAAGATCTGTTTTATTTCATAAATATAATCATTGTATGTAATATTTATTGTGTTATTGTTTAAAAATGAGATAGGGCCTTTGCTCTTTTTACCTCATTACTTTTTTAAAAACAGGAAAGTGAGCGCGTTTTCTTACTCTCATATTCAAAAATGAATACAGGATGCTTTTTTCTGGTTCAAATCGCAATACCAAAAATATATATATATATATATATATTTTAATTTTTAAAAAATGACAGAAAAATAAATTTTCTTTGAAGAAAATATAATTATTTTTCAACTTCTAACATACTATTTATTTCATTTTTTCCTCTCTTTTTTTACCTTTCATTTCGTTTTTAATTTTACTGTGACTGAACATATAGGAGAAAGAAACACCGTATCTTTTTCAAAGAGGATTGATCAAGAGAGGATATCTACGCTTTCAAAGAAGATTGCCCAAGGCAACTTAACAGCTAGCTGTAAACGATTGATCTCTTGGTTCTTACTTTTCAAAGCGACCGAACTGGGTCGTAAAATTTTCCCCGTTCGACCTCCCAAGTTCTAAAAGGGGGAAAGGAAAAAGTCTGTTGCATTTTTGAAGGGAATCGCAAAATAAGAGTTAAACGCTTTCGGAATAACTTTTCAGGAGGAAGGTGTCCAGTTAGAGGGTTAAATACTTTGATTCATTTGCATATCCCGTTTTGTCCTTTTAGAGCTGGTTGGAAATATACGCGAATTTACAATCCCCAAAGACGCCCAAGAATATTTGTGATAAAGTGCAGTATAGATTCGTCACAACCTCCTCCAAGAAGAAAACGGGATTTATTCGAAGGTCTAAAATGGCCTGAAATAAATTACGTAGCGATATTCTAAAAAAACTGAATTTTTAGTCTTTAAGAATTTAAAATACCTAACTATCTGATATTTTGAGATGTTTCCTACGCTAAAGGAAAGAAAAGAATGAATACCACAAGCTCCGCTTTAAATTGCTTATTATTAAAGTTTGACGTAGACATTTACATACGTAAAATTCACTACATCACACTCAATTCCGGAAACGGACCGAGGAAAAACCCAAATGTGTGGAAAACCTGGCCGTGTGTTTTAACTTAACTACTTAGATATTTTAATATACTTTCTTGCTTTACAGACGTCTCACTACTTTCTATACAATGATCAGGGCCCGCGACCCTGAAATGAGAACTCTTTTAATAACATTTTCTAGGAAAAAAACATGAATATTATGCACAAATACATTTTCACATTTCACACATCATTTTACAATGCATCAATTAATATATCTGGCTGTTTAAAAAAAACTCCCATACCATGCGTGCTGCGCTTGTTAATGTTATCGTTAGTATTGCCTAACTACGCCACGTCCCAAGCCACCAGATGCGAATTAAAAATATACATATACATATGCATAGGCTTAATGATATACAGACATACATACAATTTATAATACATATAACAAACAATTATAGATATTCCCGCAGAACCTTCAAGTCAGAAATTGCAAACAAATGTCCACAAACAACTGTTTCCACCTTTTCGAAAAAAAATAATATACCAGGGTTCCTTTTTCTGATTTGAAAAATAAACACATCTTAGTGTCAACTCTTGTACAGCTAAGATATTTAAAAAAATCTTGACTTGGTAATTCAAAAACACCTGACTGTTTGTCTGCAAGAAAACGAAAAAAGTACAATATAAACTGAATTTTTATGTGCTCTTCTCTGCCGGATCTCCGTCTACTGCTTCCATACTGAGGCTCCTTCTCCTGAGGATGTTCTGTGGTAGGCTGTCGATCCCCATACTCCTCTGCTCCTCCGGTAGTCCTTCTGGTTCTTCAAAGCGGCTCCTTAGATAATAAGGCAAGGTCTCGCTGATGCTTTCTTTCTAGAGTGGACCGGTATCCCCTCAGTTGCACTGTGTCCTCTGCTATCTTTTGTTTTGGTCTCTCGGGCCTTGCTAGACTCTACTCTTGCTTCTCGACTGCTCTCTTCTTTAGGTGGACTGAACCTCCTCATCTGTCCTTGATTTGATGGTCTTAGAAGTACCGCTGGCTCCTGCTAAGGTTATGTATTAGTGTCTTTCCTCATTTTTACGTGATCTAGAAGATATTGACGATGGAACCCCTCTCTTCAGCCCCTGTGGCAGTACAGGCACTTTCCTTTGATTATGTTCATAGTCAGACCCTTTAAAGGATCTTTTCCTACATATTTTTGGTCTCTTCCTCTCATCCCTCTCTGCCGTGCCCGTCGACTCTACGGCTTTACTACGTTTAACTTTCAGATCCTCCAATCCGGCATTTCCCTTATCCGATTTACAACTCTTATTCTTATTAACCGAGGGTTTTTTAGAACGTCTGGATTTTTCCGAGTTCGACCTATTAGACCAATTACTCGATCCCTTTCCCTCATTTATTGTGCCATTAATACTATCATAACTATTTATGTCATAATTTCTCGCATGATAAATCCATACATGGTCAACATTTACTGTGACCTTTCTTCCTCTTTTCCAAATGATCAAATTGTTGTCTTTAACTTCACACACTCTGTATAGCCCTTCAAATTTAGGATAAATTTTCCTACAACTCTCCTGTCCGCTGCACTAAGAAAGTGAGTTTGTACCAAGACTAAATCATTGACTCTGATGTTAACCGCTCAGCTTTTTCGATTATAATATTTCTCCCACGTCTTATGTTGTCTCTGCATATTCTGCCTCACCTCATCAAGTAATTTTTCAATATTACCTCCTACATATTCTGCACCATCCGTTACCAGTACTAAGTTACGAAATGGCGTGATAATTTTTCTACCTAAGAATAATTAAGTCGGAGTTTTCCCAGTAGTTTCATTAACTGCTGTGCGTAACGCGAAAGAAAACTCATGGAGGAATCGGTCCCAGTTATCGTGATTTTCCTCTACAAAACTAGTAATCATCTGCACTAGAGTACGGTTTACTCTTCCCGTTAAATTAGCTTGCTTCCAATAGGTTACAGTTTTAATATGTTTTATGTCCAACCTGTGACTTAAGTGTTCTAAGACATCCGATATAAATTGGGGATCATTATCACTAATCAAGGAAATAGGAGCTCCATATCGTGAAATATAATTTTTAAAAAGGGCCTTAGCTATGGCCTGGCCCGAAGCTTTTCTTAAAGGTATAACCTCACTCCACGTAATGAAGTGGTAAGTTATTACTGAGGTAAATCTATATCTTTCGGGTCGGGATGCTAGGTAGGGGCCTAATAAGTCTAACGTCACGATTTCATTCGGGTAAATAAATACTACAAAATTAATCGGCCAGCTGGTAGCACGTTTTTAAAATAAAATTTTTGACACCGGTCACAGGCTGATACATATTTAAAAATATATTTCCTCATATACGGAAAATAACACGTATCAAGTAATTTTAAATATTTCTTTTTATTTCCTAAATGGCCTGCTAATGGTTGATCGTGAAATTCGTTCATTATTGCGTCGCGAAGAAATTGAGGAATGTATACTCTGAGTTCCCCAAGAGTTGCACAATACTTCGCGTAAAAGAGTAAACCATGAATTAACTTAAAATCATGGGACCAACCTTCGCATACAGTTGCATTCACGAAACCATCGTCCGGATTTTACAAATAACGATAGATATGCCCTAACTCAGGATCTTCCCGTTGTTCTTGAATTAATTGTTCCCTGGAGTTCAAAGCTAAGGCTCTAAGAGCCGCGCACGAAATTTGTGATCCTTCAACATTGTCCACCGGATTCCTAGACAGTACGCCCGCGACAACGTTCTGGGAACCAGGGCGATGCTCCCATTCAATGTTAAACTCCGATAGTTTAAGTGCCCTACTTATCATTCTACTAGATAAATTTTTCCCATTCGTGAGTTTTGCTAACGCCGCATGATCTGTTATGACCTTCACCGGCAGAGTACCCCAAAATAAGTTCGAAACTTTTTCAACGCCCATATCACCCCCCGACACTAACGTTCCGTAACTGTGTAATTTCTTTCGACCTTGCTCAGGGTTCGAGACACGAATGCAATAGGTCTTTGATTTTGATTCAACACAGCGCCAATTCCGACCCCACTAGCATCCGTAAATAAGTTAAATTGCTCCTGAAAATTCGGCAGTTGTAAAATTGGCGCCATTGATAATGCTTGCTTAACTTTATTAAAGGAATCCTGTGCCTCCGTCGACCAATTAAATTTTCCCCCTTTTTCTTTAATCTATTTAATGGTTCACAGATTTCTGCATAATTTTGAATAAAATTTAGGTACCAACCAGCCATCCCTAAAAATTTCGATACTTCCTTATTCTTTTTCGGTGGCTTCATTTCCATGATCGCCTTGACCTTGTTATCATCGGTTTTCATTCCGTCCTTACTAGTTATTAGTCCTAAATATTTCAATTTGTCACGTGCAAAGAGACACTTATCTTTATTTAATGTTAGACCTACGTCTCGCAACATTATAAAAACCTGATTTAAATGATCTACGTGTTCAGTAAATGATGGAGACCTAATAATTATGTCGTCCATATAACAACTAGAAAAAGGCCTTAGAAGATGTTTAAGTATCATGTCTATTGCTTTCTGAAAATGTAGCACCGCCCCTGAAAGGTTAAATGGCATGCGGTTAAACGCAAAAGTGCCATTTCGCGTAATAAACGCCATTTTCTCTATATTTCTAGGATTTATGGCTAATTGAAAGTAACCCGATTTTAAATCGAGGGTTGACATAATAGTCATAAACGGAATGTTTGTGATCAGGTCATTTATCAACGGTAATGGATATCTCGGATACTTAGTTATCGCACTCACATGTTGTTCTTCAGATTTGTAAGTTTTAACACATAAAGCACAGATGCTATTTTTTTATCTCCATTTACTTTAGCAGTGGTAAATCCAAAATTTAAGTATTTTTAAGAATATTTCCTTTATTTAATTTTTCGAAGCATGCTCGGCTGAGTACTTGTTGATCCTTTATTATCGCCGAATGTTCTCTTATGACTTAAAAATATATCTGTGATTCTGTTTTAATCTACAGCCGTAAATATTTAAACCCGTGAATTACAATTAACTTGCAAATTATAAAATGTACATTCAAGATAGATTCGGTAGCTATAGAAGTATCGACTCGACCAAAATTGACTGGAATTGTACGAGGAAAAGTATTTTTACATGTTTTGCGCAGATGTCCGATTGGCCGCCAAGACTCACGTGAACATTCGCGAGAATGCCAGATGTGATGGATATCATTGAGAGCAAGATAGACTAGACTATTTTTCTAATGACATTTGTACTTCTAGAAATGGATGATGAAAAAAATAATTTAAAAATTCCAATTTAAAAATTAGAGAAAGAAAAGTAGCATAATAATTATCCTATTACCGAAAAGTAATTTACTTAAAATATGAATTACTTAAAATATACATTACTTAAAATATACATTACTTAAAATATACATTACTTAAAATATACATTACTTAAAATATATAATATATATTACGTAAAAGTAATTTATTAAAAATGTATATTACTTAAAAGTAACACATACAAAATTTAATACTTATCTTATAAATTTGTACGGTTTATAATTAAGATGGCATTGCAGCTTTAGCGTCAAAGTGCATTTTTATTGGAGTAAATACACTATTAACACTAAACATACCATAACGGGTCAATTGACCCATTTTGAACTTTTGCATTGAAAATGCACGTATCATCTTATTGCTTTTGCACATTTGACTTCATGAATTTTTCTAAGTAATTAATTTACAGTTATTATACTATTTTTTTTAGTAATACTTGTCGTATACCGTTATCTACCACAACAGGTCATATGACGCGGAGAGCATTTTTTGTTTTATAAGCTTATAGAGTCATATTGCTTATCGTATTGTAGTCGGTAAGTTGCTCGTTTCTGCAAAGACTGTTGCATAAAGTAGTTTATTCAAAATGGCTGAGAATAATTTCAAGAAAAGTCTTGCAGATGGCCTCTCCAAGTTTTTTCAATATTCTTGATTTAGCTAGCATAAATGCCTGGATTTTGTACGAGCAAACGACAGGAGAAAACATCTCAAGATAAGATTTTTTACTCAAGCTAGCAGTAGAACTTGGCGCCGATTTTCGAGAATCCCGTGAACAAACAAAACAATGAAAAAGTACGAAAGGATCGTTGCCTAAGTCTACTACAGATGCTTATCAACGTAAGAAATGTCAAATACGATGCTGTAAAGAAATTAAAACCAACAAAATTTGCTCTAAATGTAAAAGAAATGTTTGCGGAAAATGTACAATGGGCACACTTATATGTAAGAAATGCGATGAGCAATGAGTTAAAAATTCTAATTTTTTGCTTTTGTAATATAAATGGTCAATTTACTATTTTGTTTTATTATAATAAATTTAATTTTTATTTTTATATTTCTTTTCTAACATCCCTATTTCATACATTCAGGCATAAAACATAAAGTCGGGTCATTTGACCCGCTATAGTAGAAATAGGTATCTATTAAGTGTTGGTATGATTAGTGTTAATGTATAAGAGGGGCGCGATAAAAATTATGATTGAAAATTGGGTCACCAGTGTAGAAATTTTCTGAAGCACTGACTTACACTGTATAATAGAGTTTACTATTAATCAGACTTTAGTCTTACACGGTTGAAACGTTACATGAAGTATCGTGTAAAAACACGCAAAATATTTGTAAGGTAAAAAAGGCATATTCCATTTTTTTTCAAGCCATGTTTTTTTAAAATTAAGAACGTATTTTAAAAATTTCATACATACATTTATTATGAATTTTAAATTTATACCTGTTTCAATAATAAAAAGAAAATCAAGAGCGCATACATATTGTTTCAGCATAGGACAACATATGATAATATTTGAAATAATAAACTATTCACCTCTACTTGTGTATATAAAGCATTTGTTAGTACTTGAGATAAGTAGAAATCTTTCTTCAGTTTCAAGACCTATCATACGTGCAATGCTGAAACCCAATAAAGGTTCTCAATTTATAATAGCGTTTTGAGAAAATGAACTGTATTTTCAGAAATATTTTGCGGGGGGTTTCATTTTTCTTTAATCAGGGAACCTTTTTTTATTTATATAGCTGTTTTGGTTTTTTTTCAAACTTTTTTTATATAAGTTGAAAAGAAACACGTTAAAAAAATTAGAGCCTTGCAGGTATTATTAGTTTTAGTTTTATATGTCTTTATAAAATCTAAAATAGTTTTTTTGAGAAAGTGTTTTCCATTCCCTTTTGTCTTTTTTTTCTGCTCAAGATAAAACCTTCAAACTTTTGTGGATACTTTCGTTTAAAAATAAGCATATGGGAAAAGAGATGTAAAAGTTTTTATAGATGCTAGTAGATGGAATTAGGTCTGAAAGCTCTAGTTATTTTTTAAAAATGTTAAAAGTTAATATTTTTAAATTTTTCGCGTTTTTTTTTTTTTTTTTGGTTTTTTTTTTTTTTTGTTCAGGTTAAGGTATAAAAATAATTATTGAAATCCAACAAGGAAACCAATTTTGAATTACATACTAACTTTTGTTTCTAATAATTTAAGAAAAAAAAATCACACAAAATAATTAAATTTAAGAATTGATTACTTTATGAAAGATTAAAAAACATTATGTTTTTAAAATAATAGCTTGACTTCATATTTTAAGAATCAATGTAATATTGTATATAATCTGAAAATAAACCTCAAATTACTTTTAATATTACTGCCTTCAAAAAGTTTTTTTGAAAAAGAGAGAGTACTGTGTATAGCCTTTAGACAAAATAGTGTAACACGTAATATTTTTATATATTGTAATACATAAAGTCATGTTATATATGTAAGAATATTCATGAATGAATAAGAGCATTCATGTTACATATAAGAATATTGCACAATATGTAGAATCAATCTCCATGAAAGACACATGAGTTATGTGCATTTGCTACGTTTGCTAATTGTTTTCGAATCAAATTACAATGTCAGTTAACAATTAACAGAAAAATAATTTAAAAATAAAAATGTATCCATTGCAAAATATTTGGTACATATTATAACATTCACATTAAAAATATGAATATTTATCGAGAATTCTATATTTAATTCCTCACAATGTCTTAATTTCAATTAGAAACAATTAGAGATTTAATAAGACTCGAATGATTATTTTTGTAGGTGGGCTGATGACCCAGAATATAAAGCAATTTAATTTTATAATCTTCTGAATATATTTTTAGAATCTTTTGAAGCACATGGTCTATCAGAGTCTACAGAAGTAGAATATTCCAAATATTCTAAGGAAAGTGAAGAATCA
>BMAU01002837.1:1282500-1722386 GCA_019973935.1 Trichonephila clavipes | reverse complement strand
GGTGTTTCAGGCCAATAGATTATGCTTGACTACAAATGACATTTATGAAAATATTTTGGGATATCTTATTTGTTCACCGTACTTCCAGCTGTTAAAAAATATTCAAGAGTTAAACATATTAGTAAAATCACGACAACACTAATTAATCTTCAGGTCAATAATTTATATGTAGTTTTCGTTGTTGTGGATCATTAGTTATCGAATACGATCCTTTTGATATTTCACTATGTTCTTCGCGACTTCAGCGAAATACTTCTGCGGAGCCGGGGTACTCGGGCGTCCGTCCATACGGTCTTGATGGTAAAAACATTGCATGGATCGGGACGATGACGTGCCAGTAAACGCTGTTGTTCATTTAATATGTCGAAAAACCATTTCCAACAGCTCGAGTTTAAATGTAATCACTTTCAGCCGTCGCTGTATGGTGCCACCGTGAGTTGCTCAATTTCGAAGGTTTAGGTAGCTGGGAAACATTTCAATGAGCTTTTAGTTCTTTACATGCTGGTTTATAGAATATGTAGAAATAGCGCGTACTTTATTTAAATCGAATTGAATTACTGGAGACTCTGAACGATTTGGAAATGTAAACATTTCCACTCTTATTGATCTTTCAGATTGAAAGAATCGACCGACGGCGCAAATTTCGGGCGCCTCTCATTTACTCCGGTATGCTCCGCAGCTACTGCTGTTCAGTTCGATCGAAAAAATATTCTGACATTAGAACGATTATTTAAAAACTTTCGTAAACTGTTTCGAATAATATTGTTTTAACATCAATATTAGCAGAAGTTTACTACAAATGTCTTCAGGATCAGTTGAATTCATTACTTCAACACATATGAACGTACTTGCCTACTTCCAATAGTGGGTCAACCAAGAAATTATCATCAACGCGCTTAATAATGGTAGGCGAATACAGGCGCAATTTACGTAATCCACGGTCATCGCTTATTCTATAGCAAAGAAAATGAAATGATTATACAAATTTTAACAAATTATAAAAATACCAAGACGTTTTTTTAAAAGCTAAAGAACTGACATTTATTATTATTTTTTTAAAATGAAGGGGAACAACAAACATTTAATAGGCTGAGCAAAGTTACGCAACAAAATAATATTTTCTATCATAGCCCTAAACACCTTTTGTCTCTTTCTTTATTCTTCTTAGTCAATATTTCATATCAATTGCAGTTTCAGCCATTCTTTACCAGATTGTGACGTAAAAGAGCTCGCATATGCGTGATTATTTTTAGCACCAATCAGTACCCTTTTATCCAGTGCAGCAATTTGAATTTGAAATCTTTTGCATCTTCGCTTCAACATTTTGCCGAACAGGGGTGACTCAATACTGCAAACGTCGTGATAATCGGGAACAAATATTGGCTGTATCATATTTTTTTAAAAATTATTGCAAAATTGTTTCGGCTCTGCAACGCTAGCCATCCAAACCCTGATCTGTGCACTTTCTGTAATCAATATTTTGTTAAATAGCGTGTGTCAACATAAAAATATATCACAGTTGAAAGCGCTCTTACCTTCGTGGCTTCAAAGCATCCGTCAATCATATTTGTCGCCTTCGCATCATATAAACGTAGGGCAGAAAAATAAATTATGCAATACTTATTTATTTAAACATCGGCAAAAGCGTTATCCCGGAAAGGCATCATTCTCCCGGAAGGGAACAGCCTTCTTTTTCACATTCGTAAAATATGAGCGCTTCTTGAACGTAAATAGAGGCGATTTGATCAGTATTGTTAGCGATTTAGATAACGGATTTGATTATTTATTGCCTAATTCCTCCCCAAATGTCACTGTTTTTAACACGTAGGCGAGCGTGTTGAGCTGCGAGAGAAGTAATAAATAATCAAATCCGTTGAAATATATAAATCCTTCGCAAACACTGTCAATGCCCTATTTTTGCATTCCAAAGCCTTCGAAATAATTTTACAGATAGCAGTACAGAGAAACGATCGTACTTCGGAATGATGTATATATACTTCCAGGACAATTAACGCTTTGTCAGAGTGAGACGTTTATACACGCCGGTGGCATTAAAGAGGCTAAAATCGTATTGCAGCTTGATCGTCAAAGTATAATATTTTTGAATTCAATACCCTACATTTATGTGCGGTGGGAGCGATGAAATTATGACGGATATTGGGGCTCGCAAACCTTAAGCAAAGCCCCGAACATAAAGAAACACTAACTGTGTGATGTAAAAAGTACCCGTGGCAAATCAGTCATACGTTATTTTATTTTATATTATTTATTTTATGTCCCGGGTCAGATTCATTTTTTGAAATGTGCACGAAAAATAATAGAGTTTGATGCTGGACTATTTCTTAGCGTTACTACTTTAGAATTAACATAATTTCATCATAAATACTTAAAAATATATAGACAATGGTTCTAATATTGTTATTATACAGTATTTAACGAAATATTGAATCACGAAATATTCAGCAAAAATATTTAGAAGCGAATGCAAAAGTTTCATTCTAAAATTGTATACAAATTATTATTTTTCGTTATACCTGAAAGAAGTTTGGTGTTACTTTAAAAAAATAAGCTCCACACACATATATACGAAAACTTCTTCTACACTTCCATACAATCTGGAAAGTTTATAAGAAAATTTAAAAATAACAAACAATTGATATGAAATGTTGATAGTTACATAAGAAGGAATAAGAAAACAAAATGTTTAAATTTACTATTTAGAAATAATTAATTTTTATTCTACCAAACACAACTTGCTTAAAAAGTATCCCTATGTAAATAAAATGTTGTTTACTAATATTGCTCATTTTAAAAAAATAATAATAAATGTCATTCTTTGGCTTTTTAAAAAATTTAAACGTCTCAAATAGTTAATTATTTTTTATAAAAAAATGAATTTGTTCAAATTTGTATAATAATTTTATTCATTTTCTTTTTATGTTATTCGAATAAACATTTATTGTTATGGATTACATAAATGCATATATTTATATTGTTAAAAGAGCATTGTGCGAGAAATAATTTCTTAGTTATTACTATTAAAATAAACAAAGTATTCATATAATGATTAAGTAATAAAATTCTTAAATCTATAAAAAATTTCTTTGAATTATTTAAATTTAAGTAAAAAACCTTCTACTTGAAAGATAACTATTATTATTGTTATTATTATTATTTCAAACAGTTTACACAAAGTTACTAAGAAATAATCGTTCTAATGTCAGAATAACTTTCAATAATTCGTCGCGAAGTAAGCAGGGCCATTACTAAATCGAAATGAAAACCACACGTTCTCTTTTTTCACCATCAGATCAGTTCTGGCGCTGAAAATCTAATAAAGAGTCAAATAAATCCCCCTTCAAAATCGTTCGAATGGGCAATTCAATTCGATTTACGAATAAAAGTTCTAGTATGGTTAGAAAACCACGCACGCTTTTCGTACTTCTACATATATATATAAATATATATAAAGAACTTTCTAAAGCCGACTTGGAAGTATTTTGCTTAGCACTTCCTTCAACTCGAATTGGGCACTAACTCGATTGAGCCAACTTCCACCCTGCTGACAGCAAGCGAAATGGGAACCCACCCCCATTCCAAAACCCCAGCCCTGTCATAACTTAGCAAGGGAAGATTAATCCTTCGAGGCTTGACAGATCCTCGTACGAGAGATGCCAGGACTTCATTGCTATTCAAAAATGGAACTTTGGCAGACGAAGCGACGTCATCATTTATCAAAAGCTCATCCGATGCATGACCGTACGAAATGTTTGCGCCCCGATATAAAATGCATGACCGTATAACAAGACGGACAACGCCCAGGCAGTGCCCCGGCTCTAAGTGGCGATAATGGTACACGCTTCACTGAGTCACGGAACATAGTGAAATAAAAAAAAAGGATCATGTGCGTGAAAATCTATGTGTTCGACCATCTCCACCTTCTTGTAAGCTATGCGCATGTTGGCCAGAGATTTAATTAGTGTCCTATTCAGTGTTTGCAATATGTTTAATAACAAAGAACAATTTTTCTTTTAACAAATTATTTTGGTGAACAAATAGGCAAAGATCCAAAATATTTTTTTTCACTTCGGTATTAATTCGGTACAGAATTGGTAGATCAAGCATAGTATAACAATTGAAAAAAAATATACTTACCATGAAAAACACCAAAACTTATTTATTTTTTACTTTAATTTAATAATTTTGCATTTCGATTGAGCATTTTAATAATTTTTTCTCTATGAAGCATATCGGTTTAACATCATAAATTATCAATATTTACAGTTGAATAAAAGAAGTAAAAATCCAATCAATAAATAGCGGTTGCATTTGCCGCAGTTGAATAAAAATGAATGTGCAGACACAGTTTCTTAAAAAAATTGTTATAAAAAGTTTATGAACGATAATAAAAATTTTGTTTTCATTCTTTCTTTTTTTTTGTTCTTTCTTTTATGATTTGTTCATTTTTTAAAGCATATAATAACTACTGCTGAAATAAAACCAAGTTTGGTCCATTTTTTCAATTCATACTTCAAATTTTCAATCGGTAATAAAATACTTTCTATTTATCCGTTCAAGTTCAAAATAATTTTTTAAAACTTCTAGTGAGTGACAGTTGATGTTAATACAGATTTTTCAAATATAAATCTATTAATTAAATTATAAAATGAATAAATAGCAACAAATAAAAATAATAGTAGAACAAACACACAATATAATATATAGAATGGGAAATCGTTCTTTGTGTCCCTGTAGCTCAATAGATACGCGTTGAAATTTAACCCAAAGATCGTGTGTTAGAATCCCTCCTGGGATGGCCTAATTTCTGAGAATGTGATTTATTTTTTACTATGCTATTTTATTAGATAATTAAATTTAATTAATGAATAAGTAAAATAACAAACTCAGAAAAATAGTCCAACACCCTACATAGAAAGGAAAAAAAAATATAGCAAGGAAAATCTCTTTCTATATTCTGTCACTTAATATTGGGATTCTGTCATATGTATATACGTATTTATAATAATTGTAATTATTTAATAAAAAATAACTAACATAAAAATAATTTTCTTTTTGAACAAATTGGGAATTTAATATTTTTTTTAATTTTTCTTGTTTAGTATTACTTATATATATTTAAAAATAGTGTATTACTTATACATATTTAAAAATAGTTTATTAATTATAAATAATTTTCTTACAATTTTCAAAGTATAATTAAATAATTTTAAATTTTTTTTTTAAATTAAAATATTTAATTATTATTAATTTATTAAAGTATTAATAATAATATTGTAATTAGTTGTACTGCAACAATTGCAATTATGTTCATGGGAGATTATCCGAATATTTGATTATTATTTTTAAGAGAAAATGTAGCAATATATTATGTATGCGTTTCAATTTATTCGTCATCATATTATGTATTTTTTAAATGTTCATATAAACGAAAAAATAAAATATAAATTCTTTTAGCATAATGGAATCATTACGATGGAATAATTTTTTACATTTACAGTTCAAACTAGACTGAGCCAGCTCAGATGTCTCTCTCGTCACTTGACCAATGTTCAAAAATTATGTAGCTAGTTTCCTATACTCTCAATGCTTTAGACAGGGGTGTCCAACACGCGGCCTGAGGGCCGCATGTGCCCCACCAGTATATAAGTTGCGTCCCACCGACTCTTTTTAAAAATTTTTTAAAGTTTTTAATTGAAGTTTATTTAAAGGGAAATTTACACAGACACACAGAAACACACACACACACACACACACACACACACACATATATATATATATATATATATATATATATATATATATATATATATATATATATATAATGTTTTTGCCTGTTACCTGTTCATGTTTTAAAATAAATCCTTTTTGATAATAGAAATGTACTTTAGATTAAAATAGATTAATATTTTATCAAACAGTCACATTTGATTTTTCTATCATAAATTACTGTTTTAATAAATTCCGAATTGCATTATGCATATTCTTTACTATGGATAGTATACTCATGTCAATAAATTAAGTATAATTCAGAATCACACAGAAATTTAACTCTAAAATAAAAATTTCTCCTGTGTAAAATTATCACACACATCATGAAGAAGAATTTGCAAATTACAGGAAACCACCAGATGGCGTGGATAGTATGTCACAATGACAAGAGTGTAAGAGAGGGTTATATAAGGAATGGTGGCAAAGAAGTAAAATTGTTCACAAGCGCTTTAAAAGTTTTCTGTGCAATAACCGCATAGTTATGGCACAAAGGAAGCATTTGGATGATTTTTTACGTGTTAGGATTATTGGACGACTGGAATGTAGACGTACCCAGCTGTAAGTATCCGAGGAATTTGGAATCGCCCACAGTGTCATCTCCAGGCTTTGGCAACGATTCCAAGATAATGGTAATGTGAGTAGATGTTACAGCACAGGTCGCCACCTAGTTACAACGCCGAATGAGGACCGGTATTTGGCAGTTACTGACAAAAAAAAAACAGGCGGAGCACAGCATCAGACCCGTCTCGTCAGCTCTCTTCAGCTACCGGTACGACAGTTTCATTGCAGACCGTGTACAGACGCTTAGGGCACATTGGTCTATATGCTCGTGGGCCTTTCAAATGTGTTCCACTTACCACAACTCACTGACGTATGCGATTAACCTGGAGTATAGAGCATGCATTGTGGACACCACGACATTGGGCTTGTGTGATGTTTTCCGACGAGTCCAGGTTTAGTTTGCAGTCTGATTCTCGCCGGACTTTAATATTGAGAGCGCCAGGTATCCGTTACCACCAAGAGAACACCAACACCATTGCGGTGGTGCAGCATGGCTCGTTTGGGGAGGAACTATTTTTGGTTCCAGAACTGACCTGCATGTTCAGAGTTTAACGATGACAGGCCGCATCTGTCGAGATGTCATTCTGAAACAACATGCACGTTTGTTTCGGGGTGCCATGGGTGCTGAATTTCTGTTTATGCGTTACAACGCCCGTCCTCACCGTGCAAACATTTTAGATGAATGCCTTCAATCGGAGGATATCACCCGTATGGATTGGCCAGCATACTTACCGCACTTGAATCCAATAGAGCATGTGTGGGATATGCTTTGCTGACGAATTGCAGCTCGTCAACCTCCTCCCACCTGTCTACCGGAACTTCGGAGGGCATTGATTGATGAGTGGTGTAATATTCCCCAAGATCAGATTGATATTTTGATACTCAGCATGCCTAGGCGTTGTAAGGCCTGTAGAGATACGTAGTACGTCCGGGAGACATACTCCGTATTAACCATCGTACTAACCATGTTATACTGTTTTTTGTATAAATAGGTTATTTTTTGAAATTCTCTCCAGGGACTAAAAATCACCAATTTTATTAATTATGTCAAACATATAGCATCTTTTTTGCTTTTTACCTTTTGTTTAATAAATAGACTTTACAAATAAGTCAAATGTGTTTTGCTTCTGTCTCTTTCTTTGCCTGAACTTCATTAGCCTTAATTTATGGACATAACTGTACATGATTTGTGTGTGTAACTTTCATTTCTTCTCCTTTGTTCTGTTTGGAGTGCTTAAAATGCTAGAGGTAGTCTTAAAGATGTTTTCTAATGTTAAAATAAATATACAGGATGGTTAAGATAAAGGGCAGCGTATACTTAATCGTTTGCGAATGACATCACTATCAAACTTCAGCAATGAGTAACGAAAGATCAATTGAAAAGGAACACCGTAATTTTCAAGAAAATGGCAATATATTGTAATATTTTAAACATTTGATCATTGCATTATTATATTATAGAAACATTTATATAAATTTTATGTCTGTATACACGAAAAATAATGAAAACAGTAATAATCGTTCATTCTGTTTTAAATTTTCACTTATTAAATGTTTCTTTGTTTCCAAATCTGATATAAAAGAGCATATTTTTATGTACGGCCCGCGAGATTATAATGTTTTTCCGAAGTGGCCTGCAAGGACATTTGGGTTCGATACCCCTGCTTTAGAGTGCAGCAGAACAAAAAATTGAATCAAAACAAACTCAAACCAGTTTTTAAAAAAAATCAACCAAACTTTATTAAAAAGTATTTAACTATAAAATAATCAATAGATTGTAAAATTTTGCTTTTTGAAATATTGCAGTATGCGTATTGTTCTAATAAATGATAGCTTTATAATAAGTTATAATAAAAGTTTATTGCCTTTTTTAAAAAAAAATAAAGTTAAATTATTTGAAATAGTTGTATGCACATTGATGCCCGAAAGTTAAGAAAGATGGTTATTTCTTTAAAGAATGCACGGAAAGTGAGAATGAGATGAAAGTTGACATACTTTAGAAAGCTATTTTAAATAAAAAAAAACATCGAAAAATATATAAAAATAAATTGTTTAATTTATGCAACTGCCGTCAAAGGAAGAAGCAAGGAATTCATCTGTCTGCAAGAGAAAAAATAAGGTCCTATTTCCTACAAAGCAACGGTTAGTAAGTACTCTGACAACATATTTCTACAATTAAAGTTTTATATTACGATTGCTAATTTGGATCATTTGCGGAGTTACATTTCACTACCTTCATAAGAAAATGCCTTTGGACTCAGCAATGTCTTCTAATATAATAGTAAAATCCCAAATATTTAGTAAAATACCCAAATATTTAGTAAATAACCGTCCGAAACATACTGAATTTAATTTAAGTCCAGATATGTTTCTGACTATTCGTTCAATTTTAGGATGCTCCTCTACGATTTGAGAATTTTATGGCGTCGCGAACCCGTAGAGCTTCGAAAGAGATGAACATGGGTTCCTATTGACCTCCACGATGCATATTTATAAACATAATCTCATCTAAAAATATAAAAATCACAGTTTCCTGCAGACATTTTGCATAATCAAACCAAAATGACATGCTTCTAATATTGAACGCGTTCTTTGATATAAAAGTACTAACGTGTTCCACGCACTTATATATTTTTCTCAGGTGTGCTAAGAATCACTCTATAAATTGAATCTTGATTGATAAGAGAGTAAGAGAGCGGTCTTTTGCTCACAAATCAATCATACGTATAAATTCACTCATCCTCTCTAATCATCTGAAAACTGCCTAAAAACCCTTTTACTCGTGGTTATAGCAAGCTCTGTAGTGAACTATCAGACACAGATCCTCTATTCATACTGACTGTCATACAAATTGAAAATGATCTCGACAAATATTGTTATTGTCAAAGGACTTACTACAAATTCTGTGGAAATTTTTCATGGTTTGGTACATTTCAGCGCTTGGAAATTATTTACGGTGCATTATTTCTGGCAGTATACTCTATAATCTGCTATCCTTCACTTTCTAATATTAATACCCTTCTATTTATTGAAAAAAAATTCAATCCATTTCTTTTAGGGTGCTGAACTTTTTTTAGAGCAATTGAAATTCACACGCATTTAAGGATTACACAAACAAACTGAATTTTTCCCATCACTTTATTAGTACGATTCTCAGTAGCCTGACTCTTATTAGGTCATTTACAAAAGGTTTGCATTTGCACAATCCCCAAATACAGCTGTACCTGTTTTTGTGCGGTAGATAAGAGCCGCATAAAAATAAACGCACAAAAAGTATTCAAAAATTTCGCAAATTATTACATATAACAAACAAATTCGTGTAAATGCTACAGAATTTTTTTTTTGCGGTGGATAGGGACCGCATAAAAAAAGTCACTTTTATAAAGTATATTTACGAAATTTATGTAAAAGTACTTCCATAACAAAATAAATAATTAAATATTACTCATGGGAACGTTTTAAAAACATATAGTTTATCATTGCATACACGGATAAGTTTTCAAAAATTCACATACATAATGCATTGCTACTCATCGTAATCCAAAGCTGTGTGATGAATAAGTTCAAAATCGCTTTCTACACTTAAAGATACAATTTCAATTGATTTATTTTTTGGCACCATAAAGTAAGAGATAAATTTTGTGACGAAGGTCGGGAGGTCAGTTGCTTGTAAATGTCACGATAACCAGATATACATGATTGAAGTTCTTTTTGGAAGTTTATACTCATTTCTTAATTGATATCTGTTATAAGAAAATACTTTTCCAAGTTGTTTGAAAGCTCAATCCTTGCATATTTTTATCTGCTCTCAAAGAATCCGGTTCTTCTTATCCGTCTTCATAATCTATCACACACAAATTATTTATAATGCCACTGTCATTGAAAGTTTCGTCTTCAATCAAGCGAAAGCTGTTTCAGTGTTGATAGAAAGCAACTGAATGAGCATTGTCGGGAGACTGTTTGCAACGAATGAACAGAACGTCTTGAAGTGTCTACATTTCAGTGACGTAACGTGACCCCCGCATCACGGAAGGGGGGTGCAGGACTTTAGGGGCTCAAGGCCTGACTAACCCTAAATACGTATTTACCTAATTTATAAAATATTAAAGGTAAAACCTAACTTTCAGGGGGGAGGGGGTCCTAACATTCTCCGCTCTGATAAATAGATAGAAAACATTAAAGTATGGCCAAAGCCATTGAAATTCATACACCGCATAAAAAAAAATCGCACAAACAAATCGCATAAAAAAAGACCGCGCAAAAACAGGTTCTGCTGTATGTAGTCAACTTCAGTAGATTATATACTTGTAATTACCAAGTTTTTCGGTTCATTTGTCTTTCTTTCATACATTAGAGTAGAATGAGGATTAAATTCAACAAGTAAATATTTCGTCAATATGCGTAAATTAATTATGTTATTTCATTTTTTTAAAAAACTTTAAACATAATTTTCAAAGCAATATAGAAGATTAAATTTAATGAATTAAAATTAATGATATTAGAATAATTCAAAAGTATTTTAATGTATAACTTATAGGTATTTTTTTTAAAAAAACGTATTGCTTGTGTGTGTCACTCAGTCACAAAATATACATCTACTCAGAAGAAATATCGCTACTATCATGAAACTTGACATTAATGTTGTTTACTAAGATATATGAGAATGATGAAAATTTCGACTTCTCTCTCATTCGTACTAGAGTAAGCATGCTATGCGGAACTAGCAGAGCTTAAAAGCATGAATTCTCGTGCCATAGGGTTATTCAAGCAATATCGACTTGATGGATGATATAGGGACTAGCAATGTTTGGTGAACAATTCGATGACAGTAGGAGCAATTGTCAGATTTTAAGAGGAGGCGTAAGTAAGTGTCAGAGAAGTTAGTTGGTTGAAAAGGGGTATTGGTCTTCTCATCAATCAGAGAGATTTGGTAGTTGCTCGGTGTTGGCAACAATGGATCACGGAAGAAAGAGTCTACCTCGCGAGGTTCAGGACGTAGCAGGGATACAATTGTCCATTATGATAAGAGCCCTATCATAAGAGCCACCACGACCTCACTAGAATCGGTTCAATGCCATTTACTACCTTTCAGACACCAGGGTATATCAATTGTACTATTTGGAAACAATTGACCAATACAGGTATAGAGCCAATGACTGACACCATATTATAGGCAATATCGATTGGATTTTTTTAGGACCCCACGTAGGCTGGAATGGGACCGATTGGAGACGTGTGATCTTCAGAGATGAATCTTGATTCAAACTCAATGCTTATGATTAGCCCATATGTGTATGGAGGCAGCCAGGCGACCAGTCTGATCCAACATTTGTTATCGAGAGGCTTACGCCAATTATACAAGTTGTGACAGTATGGAGAGTGATTTTTTGGGGCACACAATCCCCTACAGTCGTCTTTCAACGCACTTTGTTGACCCGCAGTTACGTGGACATGATTAATATCTCCAGTTGCATTGTCTATGCCCGAGGTGGACATTAAGTTGATCGCGATTGACTGGCAAGATATTTTGGAGTGACTGCCTTCACTGAGATCTAAAAATCATTCCATCATACGGAGGTCTAAAAATACCATATTTATTCGAATTTGAACATCGATTCTAAGCCAAGCACCAAATCTTCAATAAAACTTTGTGAAAACTGAAAAAAAATTCTAAAATGTTTTATCGATATCCAATTTTACGAAATTCAAATAAATTTAAAAGCAAAACTAATAAGGAGTGAAAAATTAGTTATTTTGTCAGTATTATAAATACACACATGCATGAATATGTGTAATTGCTCTGTGTATCCAATCTCAAAAAAAATTTTCCTTTCGAATCTAAGCCGCACCCGATTTTCAGTAGCATTAAATTTGGAAAAAAGGGCCGCTTAGATTGGAGTAAATACGGTATTTTAAAAAATACGGAGGAAAAAGGCGTATCATGAGAGAAAATTTTGTTGAATAGTAAATGCTCCTCACTATTTGGAGTTTATTTTACGAAGAAAATCTTAAAATGTTCTTGGTTCCAGGAAAAACTCGCTAACTTGAGACTATTCGTAAAATAGAGGTTCGTAAAATGGAGATCCCACTGTATTGTATACTTTCTTTTAGCTCACTCTTTTCACTACACCTACGCCCCTGAATGAACCGCAACACCTTGAAAAAATTAGAAGTAGCCCGTAGCCTGGAAAAGTCTGCCCACCCCTGGTCTATGCTATCAAGTCACTCAGTTACCATTTATCTGCAAGGCAACGCTCGTACACATACTGCGTGACTTTCCCAACGTCTTTGAGGATATGACGTATGACCGTGGCTTGCCAGGTCACCCTACCTCTCAACTATAGAGGAGGTTTTAGACTTGATTGGAAACAATTGGAGACATCCTAGAACACTGGTGAATTAACTGCCCAGTGACAAAGATCATGACATGATTTCGGCAGTAGGTCATTGATGAGTTCATTGATTCGATGCTATGAAGTGTTTCGGCTTGTATAGCTAGCTGCCAGAGGTGGATTTACTAGCTACTAACTTGTAATGTTTTCATGCCATATCTTCTGAATAAAGCAATCCATTCTTCATATTTTGTAATAATATTCTTATCTCCTTATACCAGTGCTTCTCAACCTTTCAATATTTGTGACCCAATACTCAACCTTATTTTTCATCGCCCTCCCCTCCTCTCCATACAAACAGCAATGGATTGAATTCAATAATACTATACTTTAACATTAAAACTGCAATATGACTTCTTACTAAGTGTCACCTGCGTATATACATGTATCTCTCAGCCAAAGCGTTAATTGCCCCGGACGTATATATACGTATTTTAGAAGAATGATCTTTTTCGGCACTGCTAACCATAAGATTTTTACGAAGGATTTGGAATGCAATAAATGGACATTGACAGTGATTGCGAAGGATTTACTTATTCCACACACACAAGATTTTCTTATTTATTCTTCCTCTCCCCCCCATTAATAACATACGCTCGCCTATGAGTAAAATATTGTCTTAGGGAGCGAATCGTGTGACTTTTAATCGACAGTTAAGGAACTAATTATTAACCGTACAAATTATTAAGATATATGTTAATTTTTGTACATAATTTTATATATGGCAAGCCAATAGGGTCACTGGCAATTATAGTAAGCTTGTTCTTAACTTAGTATTGATAAATTAATTATAAAATACATTGTACGGTACTGATACATTTATAAGTGTATTATATCAGAGCAAATGTTCCTTTTGTTTTTTATTATGTAAGGATGTATTTTGTTTGTTAACTTTCAGTAAATTAATAATTTTTAAAATAATATTTTGTTTTCAATTCGTAAGTATGATCACACCCTCCTCGTAGAGTTATCTTGCCCCCTTAGGGGGTGCACCCCACAGTTTGAGAAACGCTTCCTTATACACTATATCAGGGGTACTTAACCCCATGCCCCCGGGCTCTAATGTGCCCGCGAAGCTGTTACTGAGCATCCGTGACTGTTTGCTTTATACTATATCAATAGCAATTAGTGGATAATATGCAATGCCAAAAACCTCTCATTGATTGTAACTAATTTGAACTTTTGTTACCTTTTTGAAGAGGATATTGTTTACGATGCTTTTGATAACAAAAAAAAATTAAAAATCGTTACACTTTTTTTTATTTGCGCCAGTCAGCAATTACCTATTTGTCAGATGTATCCCGACGGCGATTACGGTTTAGAATCCTTGCACTACATACAAGTTAAGCTTCGTGATGGCAGCTCGTTTTCTTCTGGGTGCATATACCTTTTTTGTGACAGAGTGTAATATATAAATATTTCCATTTTATATTTTAAAACCTCTTTTCAATCTAGAGATATAAAACAATTGTACTTTATGCTATGATATTCTTTTACAGTCAAAAAATCTTTATTTAAATGAAATCATAATAAGGTAAAAGTAAACCTCTACTATAAAAAAGTGAAGCTATTCGTTTAGTTAAGCATTTTAACTGCAATAATAATAATGATAATAATAAAATGCATTTTGATTTTAAGTATCTGAATAAAATTAATAAAATATAATTCAAAATTACATTATATTTCATAAAATGTAGTAAGCACAGCCTTAACCCCTTTCTGTAATTTACGAAATGACAGAAAATAAACATACATATATATCACTTTAAATTAATAAATTTATCACGATAGTTTCAAAAACAAGATGATAAAAATAATATACAGTGAAATTCAGCAGTTACTATACCAATTATCACAGTACTATTATAGAAAGAAACACACATTCTACAATTTATGCTTATATTCGTAAAAAGAATTTATACAATTAACACAATTATTAACTAACAAAAAAGGTTTTCAAAACATATGTACATAATTATAAGCTACTATAAAAGGTTGATGCTCTTCTTTACAAGAACGTAATACTTGGAACTTTCGAAAGTGATACACAACAAAAACACTTTTTTTTTTCTTTTATTTAAAAACGAATGCCTTTACT
The DNA here is from genome assembly GCA_019973935.1 of Trichonephila clavipes. Lineage (NCBI taxonomy): Eukaryota > Metazoa > Arthropoda > Arachnida > Araneae > Nephilidae > Trichonephila > Trichonephila clavipes. The sequence continues at coordinate 1,707,545 of BMAU01002837.1, read as the reverse complement.
GCTATACTTTTCGAATGTATCTTCGTAAAAACCTTTTTTTTTTCTTTTATTTAAAAACGAATGCCTTTACTGCTATACTTTTCGAATGTATCTTCAAATATATATATATATATATATATATATATATATATATATATATATAATGTATCTTCAAATATATATATATATTTCCCGTAAGATTTGATACTTGGACGAAACAAACTGTTGCAATAAAAAAGAACGGACTCTTAAGAAGCACGAAAATAATAAAAGAAGGGGAGGGAATAAAAAAAAGAAGGGAAGAATGAAAAGAGAAGTATAAGACCTTGAAAAAAATTCCAGCAAATGGGAAGCTGCGCAAGTCGATACTCCAGGAAAGCCGAGAAGAACAGCTCAAAAAACTTCTTAAATTTCGACACTAGTTTTCAAGATGGCGTCTCTGAGACATTTTCCTGAAAGTAAGTGTCTGCTAGTGTTTCGGCTTCGGGATCGTTTGGTAAAATATACGATTGGAAGAAAAGAAAAAAAGAATCTGTTGCGGCGACGGTTAGGGGGAAATACTCGTATATCGTAGCCGTTTTATTTTGAGTTTACTTTCAGTCTTTTCTTCCCTCTCACTTACACAGCTATCTTCTTTTAAAAGAGAATACAAAAAAGCGTTCCAGTGGTTGAAGTTGGATGCATCGAGTGCTTTTATACCACGGAAGATTGCGTTTTTCACCTCCCTATCAATTCATCAACGTATTGATTATTGCTTTTAGTATAGAACACAGGAATCTTAGGAGACGAACTGGGTGAAATCTGTAACAATGGGCTACAGCATTACGTTTGTTGTACAACATTTTAATTTTAAGTATGAAGTTCATTTTAAAACTTTGAGGGATTGAATTAAAACTCATTAATATTTTTTTTGAAAAAAATATTTTAATCACTTTAAATAATAAACAAAATGGTAGTAGTTGTAACATGTATACAATTTTTTTTTTTTTTTATAAAATACCAATAGTTTTTGGTTTTATTAATTTCGTGCGTTATTGTTGTTAGTAATTTATAAAAATATTAATTTTTTACAAGCTAATTTTGCAAGTTTAAACCCATGAGGGGGGAGGAGATGCCCAATTTTTGGGAGTACTCCTGCACGCCTATCGGTGGACGAACTCATATTGTGCAAATTATACAACTGTTCATACTTGCTGGGGTTGTCAACTTGGAGAGTTTTCTTCAAGGTTTGCATTACTGCAATAGTAAGTAATAAATTTATTACAGCATCATGAAAGACATTTTTATATAGAGAGAGAATTGAATTGATGATGTATTTTTTTTAATTCACTTTAAGATATTTTGAGTATTTGTTTTTCTTTTTTCATTAAACATGTTTTTTATTAATTTTTTTTAGAAATTTGACAAGAAAAATAGCGGTAGACCCACCCACACATCTTTGACATTGTTAAGAATTGGATTTACAAGAAAACTATACGCATAATGAAGAATAGGAAACCATATTTTACGGCATTTTGTTTTACTCCTCGTGTTCCCTTCATTTTGTAGAAACAAAATAAAATCGTCAAAAACTAATAATAACTTTAATTAGTTAGTTAGGTAAATTAGGTTTCGAGCATTCTAAATATTGATAATTTGGGAAAAAAATATAATTTTATTCCTTTTACGTAGTGAGATTGACACATATAGTTTAATTAATGAGAATATATTATACTTTTCAATTTATTTTTATTTATTCATTGTTGCTTTACATTAGTTAAAATTTAAAAAAAAATTAAACCAAGGATTTCCTTTTGTATATATATATATATATATATATATATACATCACATTTTAATTTAATTTTTAATATTTAAATCCTTTGAACATTAAAAAGTAACTTATGTTACAGGAAACATATTCTAATATTCAAAAGCCATATTTTGATCAAAAGCTGAAATAAAACTTTTGGAGAAAATCGTTTTAATTTTGAAAAAAAAACTTTTAATGTTGATTAACTTTTTTTATGCGTTTTCTCACATTTCAAAAATTTGATATGTACGTGTGAGTAGTGGTAATATTAATAAGTATATACTTTTATATATTTCATTATTTTAAATACGGACAGTGTTGTACATCTTAAATATAACTAAAAGCACGTTTACTTAACTTAAAAATTACTAGTTGACGTTAAAGTGATGCTATTACCTAAACTGACTACATGAAACATAATTTCATATTTCGCCAGATTTTTTTCTGTCTATTTTGGTTTCCCTCCTCATTGTGTAGCGTATGTGTGTATAGTTATAATTTTTATAGATTACAGATTTTCCCTAGGACAACTTACTACATTTAATCTAAAATTTGGTTTATTGGTCCATATTTTATCCAAGCTACTGAATATTAAAATAGCTACTTGATTTTATACATTGTTGGATATATTTTGTTTTTCACTGATGTATGCTAAGATATATCGCCCCCCCCAACTCATCCATGAATATGTCGAGTACTTTAAAGCATGCTTCCATAATAAAGTACATCCTGGCAGAATCCCAGCTGCTTGCGTAAACTGATATAATTATCATATTTCGTGATCTCATGCAGATGTAATTGCATTTTGCATGGCCTTTAGCAACCGTGAATGTGAATAGAAGCGTACTAAATGATTGGCCAATGCTCAGCAAATTATTACTCAGTATACTCTCAATGTCAATATGAATTTCTGAGTGACACATGCATCACATATGTGCCATAATATAATCTACAACTCAATTTAGGATACTTATTTCTTTCTATACAGTCTCATGAGTTTTTTGCTTTTTGTATAATTTATGCATGTATAAATAATAATAAAGATACTTAAGACATAGTTTTACTTTGAGAAGCATATTTTTTTTGTAAATTTTGATGAAGTATAATTAATTATTTTTATTTAACATAAACATGAAAAAAATGGATTTTTTTAATTAATTAAAAAAATTATAATGCCTTATTGAGCAATTAAAAATCGTACAAAAGAGCATTTTAAGGAAAGTTTAATATAATTATGTATAAATTCATTTTTAAGTGTGCTGCATAAATTCATCTTATATATTCATGACTAAATATATCATTATATCTCCTATAAAAGCCAACTGGAAATACTGAATAAACTAGATGGCATTGCGAGATATCTGAAAAGACAATCCTATTAAATAATGATAGCTCAGAATTCCACAAAAATGATTTACATCTCGGTAAGCATAAAAACAAATTAACCTAGACCGAGAAAATAACCTAAGATAGGGGATTTGTATGAGACAAAGTAATCTAAATAATTAAAATACTGTACAAAGAGAATAGACTTGGAAGAAAATAACCATTTCTTAAATTATAATGAAATCACTAACAGATAATTCTGAGTTTAAAAAAAAAGATATTTTTTGCATTTTTTTAAAAATTTTATTTCACTCTTCACCTGAAATTAGGAATGTAAATTTTATATATCTATATATATACAGGTAGTTGTCAAAATAATGAAAACACCTGTGAATAAAAGTGATATTTTTAATGCACTTCATAAGCATTAAATAATAATAATATCTATAATGTTTTATGTGTATATGTAAAAAGAAATGCATATACTCTGGTAGTATGTGGTAGCTTTATTAAAGTTCTGTAAGTCTTGGATTTTTATTTCGAAAGCATAAAATGTTGGACCTCTCAAATGTTTAACCGGCCAGTTTATAAGAGCTGGCCAGTGTGGGACTAAAACATCCGAACTTTTATGCGTTTCTATATTTACTGTGCCTTAAGTGATGACGGCGTTCAAACAACGCTTGAAGACAAGCTTGGCAACGCAAAAAAATTGGACGGAAAGAGGATCTCAGTGAAAGGACCAACGGGTATTGATGCGGGTTATAATGTCTAAAAACCGAACTACTGCAGCAAAAGTAACTACATAACTCAATAAACATCTAGATTCCTAGTGTCAATTATAGCTGTTTGAAGGTACCTTCATAAACAGAACAATTACGGTAGAGTAAAAATTCCCTACCCACCTTCATCAGACCATAGAGGCCATTGAGGCCACCATATATGTCATTGTAGTGGCAGTCACTTTTAATGAATTTGGTTAAAGCATATTAAATACCTCAGACAGTTGAAACAGATGTATGGAAAATACATGCGCTTTCAATTTTTTCGTAATTTGAAAAGATATGAAAGTGTCCTAAAATCATACTGAAATCGGTGAATTATATGAAGAAAAAATTACAAGAGAGTTGGATTGATAAGAGAAAATAGGCCAAAACAATTGAAAATGATTGTGCAAACAAATCAAAACCATTGTACCATTTCGAGCTAAGTGATTGTGTGTGTGTACGTAGTAGTGAATGATGATCTATTGCAGAAATGTGACACACATACAGTTTGATTATTACGTAGTGAATTTCCCCAAGTTTCAAGAAGTATTATCATGAAACTGTGACAGAATGTTTTTATTATTGGAAGTTCTACTGAGAAGCTGATTCTCAAAAATGTTTACTTGAGGGAAAATTAATATTTAAGCAGTAGTATATTTTGACTTTCTTTGGCGAATGATAGACTTTTAAGCCCAATTAAGTGGGGGATTCTCGTGGCGCTTTGATTGTGGAATTTTAGTCTCATAATGAAACAAATGTTGATACATTTATACTAATCATAATTTGTTCATGGATTCTGTTGGCCAAGGCTGCGGTGACAATTATAACGTCAACACATTTGCGGTGGCGTGCTTTGCAAGTTTGTTGCAGACTTTTATCTTTATGAATATAATTCAGCAGCTGATCGTACGATACAATACATGGCTTAATATTAATGGAAGTTCCATTAAAAATAAAATTAATCATTGTAAAAATGATAATGCTCAAAAAGTGATTTGTGTTTTTAAATATAGAAATGATTCTTGAAGCAAAATATATTCGTACATACATTTTAAGCAAATCGAAATCCATTTTTAAAATACCTTAAAATTCGGCGTATAAGGAGCACCTGTGTATAGTGCGCACCTATAATTTAAAGCTGATTTTTTTAAATTTTTAGGTATATTCGCCGTATAACGCTCATCTCATTTTTTTCGAAGAAGTCTAAAATGTTAGTATACGTTGCTCTTATATATATATATATATATGTTTTGAAGTAATTTATTCGAGGTATTATCTCAGAATTTTGAAAAAAAATAGTATACTTCTAGAATTACAACTCTTTTAGTTTAAAAAACAAGTCATTTCTTTTAAAGAAACATTATTTCGATACATATAGAAGTAATATTTTTATACGCATACCTTTTGATTTTTTTAAAGCTATTGTTTTTATACCCGGCGTACAACACCCAACCCCTTAAGTTTTAATGTTTTTCTGTGTTAAAAGTGCGTGTTATACGCCAAATTTTACCGTACGTCTAACATAAAGTGTAGCAAAAAGACTAATGGATAATATCCAAAGTGATATAAATAAATAATCATCAAGTGTATTAACAGTTATTGATGTTTTTCAAACTTTAATAATGTATTTCTCATTTAATGTTATTCAATATGTAATACATTATCCTTCTTGCATTAAAGTACATTTTCTTTTATTTTTTGAAAAAAAAAATATATTCAATGTTAGTCCAAAATAAACTTTTGAAACTATCAAATAAGCAATTGTTTATACTTTATATATAATCTTCAGTTTAAAGAGTATTTATCTATAGAAATGTTGACAGTTTCAATCAAAATCTATCGAAACTGTCTAGTGATAAATTGCCTGTATCTCATTCATATAATGAATCATATTGTAATTTAAGCTCCTTTTGTAATGGAAAACCTTTCTGGGCTCAACACTTTCTTCCTGAGCTTTGTCTTGTTAAATTTACTTTGATCTTTTTTAGAAGTTATCAAAAGTTTGAGGTTTCTTATATGATAAATTTTATTATCATGAAGTCAAAATGTTTAGGGTTTAATATATTAAGAAAAATATGCAGCTATTTTCCTTGACATGGTGAATATTAATTTTAATAATTGTAAGCACTGTGTAAAAATCTTTCATTTTATTATACTTAATTTGTTTTAATATTCAGTATGATTTTGATATTTTAAGTCAATTTGAGGAAACAGACACTTATTTTTATTTATTTAATATATTGTCAGGAAAAAGCACTTTTTTTTAACGTATTAAATATACTTTTTTGAATATTCCAGTACTAGAATACAAACAAAATGTGTTAATAGTTGCTTCCTCGTTTTAAGTAAAGATTCTAAATTTAGCAATTAGCTTTATAATACTTTATATTCTATGCACTACTTATACAGTTATTTCTTGATGTATTCATGGTTATGTTTTTTTTAGTAAATCCTCATTTTCGCACGATTTTTTTTTTAAAAAAATTATAACACTTTTAAGTAATTTTCGGATTATTTTAAAGAATATACTATTAGATAAACCAGGGGTGAGGTCCGCGGACGTCCGGGGGTCCCATTTAATGTTAAAATCCCCCTCTTTTACTGACTCTGAAAGGACTCGTGAAAAAATTAAAAGATATTCCATTCTTAACTAAACCACTAAACTGCCCAATGAAAAACCTCTACTCTCTAGAACATGTATTTCGTTTCAGAATATTAATTCATTTAGTATTAAATTAGTATTACGTAATATTTAATGCCTAGAACTTTTCTGTTTTCTTAAAGGAAAACAAAAAAGATGCGTTAAAAAGACAATGTAAGCAGCAGAGGTAGTCTTAGGAATATTGAGAAACTTTTAAATCACTCAGCCGAGAGTTATGAGGCATAGAAATGGGTTGAAAACCTTGGTGGTCCCCGATGTCAGGCTGACGTATAAAAGGCCACTGGGAAAAATTAAAATTTTCACATCTTCTTATATCGATAAAGTTTACAAAATGGAATTTACTGTGCGTATTCTTCAAATTTAAAATGTGTCTTTGACAGAAAATTAATTCATACTTTTAAATATTAATCAAGTTTCAATAAAGTTCACACACATTTAAAATGCTTTTTAAACTAGACATCAGACGTTGTTCACGCAGAATTTCTCTCTACTCATTTTTTAATAAAAAAGTAATAAAATTACTAAATATGTACAGAGGTCTCTTCGGTGCCCTCTATTAATTTTAAGGGAAAATACTGTTTATGTATTGATTTGAGAACCTATTTCTGTGAAGGAACCGTAGTTTTTGTAAATAAAAATTGCAATTTAAAGTTACGTCAATCATGTATGGGAAGGAAAACGGAGTGTTTCTCGTAGTTTGAGTGATATTTGTGAGAATTTAATTTAGAACTATCAGCGTATATGGGCATAGGACCTGGAGCTTTATTATAAGTGATCTGAGGAGATAACTTGTGAAGATATGCTTGCGTTTGCATTTCTTCATATATTCCTGACAGATAATTATAAGTATTATTATTATTTAAATTAGAGCCTTAATTGAACCCTCATTAACTGCTGGCACCCTTATTATACGATGATTATTATGAAATTTTTGAGATGCACCTAGGTTTTTGAAGTTATACTTACAAAATTTTAGGAATGTTCAAAGTAGTCTCTTGTAGCATCAAAATGCAGTTTTGTGATAGGACCTTTCACAGAATAAATGTCTCAAACTATTCGTTTTTTGGAATCGATGAAAAAGGGCATTTATAGCCACATCAATCTTTTCTTCTGAATGAAACCGACGTCCACGTAAATTCTTTTTTAGGTAACAAATAACCAAAAGTAACTCATTTATAGATCCGGTGAAAAGGTGGATGTTTTATCATTTGAATTTGCTTTTGTTAAAGAAACTCAACTGTTAATCCGGCTGTTTGGGATGATGCATTGTCATGGTGAAGCATTAGTCCCCCAATATTCACTTCTTAGCGAGTTTCTGGCAGCCATTTAGTGGTATACCAGTTTATTGTTTCTGTCCTTCCAACTTGATGGCTTTGACGAAATCCGTACTTTCGAAGAAAACGGCATACAATAGTTTTTTCATTGCTCGTTGTCTTTTTTATCGTTGTTGGAGTGGGATCAATTTCAAAAAACAAAATTTTGAACTCGACGTGTTGGAACGGTATGTACGTTTCATCACCCGTAAAAATTTTAGAAATGATGCGGTGGTCGCCATCATTTAGCAATTTAAGGGTTTATTTACGAACTTTGACATGATCTGCTTTTTAGTGCTCTGTTAGGTTATGGAAAACCCATCGGCAAACTAATTTTTTATATGTAATTCTTCATGAATAATTGTATGTACGGCTGCGAGCCTTATGTTAAGTTTCTTCTGTATTCATTTGGTAGGTACAGTAATTATCATTCATTAAAGTTTTCCCCCACTCATTATTTCAATCATATTATCCGGGCTTACTGAGGACCATGGCCTTCTTGTGTGTTCTTTATCCTGGAGAGAACTGTAACCTCTGCAAAACTCTTTTAGCCATGCGAAAACAGTAACACGACATGTCAATCATCACATGCTAATTGCAGCCGTTAAACGCATTCGTCTTCATTTAATCTCGCTTTAAAATCATAGGAAATCAAAACAAGATAATGTTCTACATTTTCTCTTCTGTCTAAAATTTATTCCACGCTAGACAACTTGAAGTGAGCCAATCAAAAATCGTCTGCTGTGTTTAAATACTTTGTATTTTTAAATTAAACCGTTAATTTGTTATTGCAACTTCTCGTCTGAACGTATGTTAAAAATTTCAGAGTTACCCAGGCATTTGGAATTTGTTGAGTTTTAGATTTGTCTCTTCTATCAGTTGCCTCTCAAACTAATGCAAGCAAACGTCCGCTACAAATGAAAAGGAATAATTAATTAAAGACATACTAAACAAGTTCCATCTAAATTATTCTTTGGAAAAAATATAATAAACAAGATTACGCAAGATTTTTTTGATGATATACAAAAATCGTCGATCGTGTTATTATAAAATAAATAGTTCTTTCTTAAGAATTTGTAAGCCTCAGAGGAAAATTTGAATCACACAAAAACATTTTGGAATGTAAAAATTTTAGCATTAAGAAATTTTCATTTTGAGAAAACAAATATTATTGAGAATTGCCAATTAAATTGCTTTGAACGTCACCCAACAAAATAACTTGAGAGTGGTCGACAAAGCTCGTGATATTTTGAATTAAGTTTAAGTGACAAAGACGACACATAAGTGGGACAACTCTCATCTAACTTTTATGCCACCAACCATTGAGTGCTTTGAACCTCGACTGATTTAAGGTGCATCATCCTTTTACAAGCAGAGTATTTAATGAAACCAAGATTCAACTCCAGCTGCGAGGTTCGTGACCATGAACACACAATTAACGCGGCCATATATTTAATGAAGAGCAATTTCAGCTTATTAAAAATTAAGAGTAATATTTGATGTTGTAATAAATGAGGAACATCATTATGCATTCTTCTTCTAGATACTTCATATAAATTTAAGACAGTTTTACCTGTTTCATTAATGATGTCAACTATTTGTTTCAGAATTTATAAGATACTTAAATTTCATGAATTGTTACATTATGATCGCTGATAGTTGCAGATATCCCATTGACATAGATATATAACATTTATATTAATAATTATTTACTGTACCTTAAGGTGTGATATTTTATTCTTGGAATTGCTTAAATCTTTAAAGTAATATTATGTAAAACTGCGTTTTTAGTTTAATTTTTCATTTCTCTGTTTTAAGATTACAACACAGAAAAATTATTGCTTTGCTCTTATCTTGAGTTTTATTATAAAAACGATAATTGTATGCAATCCCATATTTTCCACAGTTATTTTTCTTACGAAAAAAATAATATGTCTCATTTAGAATATTTCAAAGTAAAAAAAGATTTAAATGAAAAACACGTCCAGTATTGACTTTTAAAACTCTATTGAAAGATGTATGTCAAATTTCAAGTCATAATTTAATGATATATAAAATGAGCTTTTTGATCGAATTATGCATCCGATATCCCACAAATAATTCTGATTTTTTCCGTCGTGAAACCATAAATATTCGAATAATTAGGAAGTTCTCAGTAAATTAGAGAATATTCAAGCACTTATTATTGAGTAATCAATCAATAAACGTACACAATAATTAAGAGATAATATCGAATTATGAATCGAGTAACGTCGTTATTATATACATTAAATGCAATTAGCCAACAACGAAACTGAGCTACATATTTTCATACCAATATCAAATGATATACCTCTGAAAACTAAGCAAATACATGTTGATGACAGGGTCATTTGTAAACAACTGTAATCATACACTATATCCAGATGTTCAACTGACATTTGATTTGTAAGCCAAGAAGTTTGCTTGCGTGATAGCAATAATAATTCTGCAAGTAGGCATGTATACAATGAGTGTTCGTAAAATAGCCACGAATCTAATAGAAATAACGCACTAAAATGCGGAAATAATGGAGGTCCATCAGATAAATAAATTGACCATTACCGTGCACGGATAACAAAAGTAATGGACGCTACTTCAGACGGCGTCAGATGCATTGGTGTATCTGGTTGCTTGTAATGGCGGTAACACAGAGCTATGTATGCAATATATCTTCTTTATAGCTAGTCTGCTATAAAAATAGCTTTAGAGATTTCTCTTGTTTATATAGCTATTGCTTTTATTTCTGTTTTTTTCTGTACCAAGAAATCGTATTTCCCGTTTTCAAGAAAAGACTCGAAAGTGATATATGTTTCTTAACCAAGTATATAATTTAACTTAGTCCTCTGAATAAACACTCTTAACTAGTCGGGCGTCTTGTTTCTTATTTTGCGTCAATAGAAATTGTAATAGTCATATAATACACTTTGTTTTATATCTAAGCACTTAATACTTTTTTACTGAAGAAATATTGTGTAAAATTATCAGAAGGGAATATAAACGGTACCTTTGGTTTTTCCTCAGCACACATCTCTTTCTGTAAATGGATAAGGAAATATATGAAAATATAATACATATATATATACATAGTTTTAACTTTTCATGTGAAGCAAAAGTTATTTTTCACAACAATTGACTAGTTCATTCTTTTAGACATGAGTTGGCAGAACTACCAGTAGAACTAATACTCGTACTACCAGGACCCAAAGCATTTTGTATTCAAATACATAAATATTGACTAGTTTACTTTAGTTATGCATTTGTTCTAATTTTTTTATATGAGAATGGAACTATCTTCCAAATTTTTGTAAAGCTTTTATTCCAATATGTGGTGTACGGCCATTAAAAATAAGCATTGTATTTCGAATGCTCAGTAGTAATATTTTTATATTCGATCAAGTTTAGTTTAGTTGCATAACTTTCAAGATCAAACCAATAATTTTAAAAATAAATATAGACCAATTAAAATTTAAATATTTTTATTTTAAAACTATATTTTCAATATGTTGTTAAAATGTAGTTCCGAAGAAATGTGAGTAATATATATTAGTCAAAATGTATATATAATAGGGATGTTCAATAAATAATAAGACTAAAATTATAAAAAAAAGAATTACTTTAATCGTCATCATTTACATGGCCTTTTTCAAAATAACTTCTGTGGCACGTAAGGCATTTATCTTAACTTTCTGTCCACTTCTTAAAAACATGTAAATGTCCATTTTGTGAGAACTTTATTAAAATTGCATACGCAGCCATTGCACATGCTTTGTTGCTTGCTAATCGATTGCTCGTAATGGTTTCTTAAGTTGAGGAAACAGCCAGAAATCGCATGGAGTTTTATCAGGACTATATGGAGGGTGTGGTAAAATCTCTACGTTGTTCTGCTGCGAAATATACAGTACGCAACGAGCAATATGTGGTCGGGCATTGTCATGGTGTAATAGAAAGGCATTTCGGAGCAATGGACGTTTCCTTTTAACGTGCTGTATCATTGCTCGCCGGACATTCGCATAGTACTATCCGTTTACGGTAGTATCGGGTTCGGCAGCGTATAGTTACACAATTCCTTCATAATAAAAAAAATATGGCCAGAACTTTACCAGCCAATTTCACAATTTTTGCTTTCTTGAGAATATTTGAAGATGGATGTTTGGGTTCAATGCTTTGTTGTTTTATGGTTGCATCACTGATACAACCAAGCTTTGTCTGCTGTGATAAAGCGTTTTAAGATATTGTCGCCTTCTTGTTTCAGTCTTTAATCATATTGTATCATATCAAAGGTCCTCGATGCTGATTTTGGCAGATATTTGCTTCCATTGCGACAACTGGCCGTGTCTCGTAGGCGCCCGCAAACACGCTTCAGTTCAAGCACGTGATACTCAAGAACACGAGTCTGTACACGTCATCTATCGGTAGCTTTTATTAATACAGACAACATACTTTTCTTATGCCACAGAATTTAATATCCCGAGGAATAGTTTTGGGGAAGTTAAATTAGCCATATTACTTATTGAACAACCTACGCACTATCAGACTTTAAGTGATAAACTAACAACAAATCCAAATTTAATTTTGTATGCAAAATTAGTATCTTGTTCAAATATGCAAAATACTTCAGATTCCCTTTTAAAAAAGAAATCTCGGTTAATCATCAGTTCGTAGATTTTAGTAATACTTTTATTTCTCTTATAATAGTGGTTTTTGCTTGAGAAATATTTATACTTTTAAACTGTTTGCTCATTTTAATACACGTCTTAAAATTATCTAAGTAATGATTATTTTTAAGCAAGTATATATACATTTAAGTTGTTGGCTTATAATACACGTTTTATAGTCCTCTTAGTAATGGTATTTTATAAGCAAATATTTATAAATTTAGACTGTTTGCATTGTATACACATTTAATAATAAGTACACTCATAAATATATTTTAAATTAATTATCTTCTAGTTAATTATATTTATTATTATAGATTACATACTAAGGTTTTGTTATTATTCCCCCTCTCCTCTTTTATTTCTTAAATAAAACGCAAAAAAAAAATTAGAAATAATATTGCATATGAAAAAAGGCAAGATGCACATATTTGCTTTAAGGTATCCGACTACGTTCGGAACCGCGATTTTTAAAAGCGTATAAATGAAAAATTTTCATAATAATTAGTGTGACTTAGATTAGAATATATGCTTAAAATTGTTTTAAGGACATTTTGACAAAAAAATTATTTATTTAAATACAAAATTTTGGCAAAAAATTAACTTTGACTAATCTTTTTCCCAAATGTTCTCCTTTTGTGAAAACTGCTTCTATTAGAATAATATTTTGCCTGTATGTATCTCAAACCTCTGTTCAGAGAGGCTCAACTAAAATTTTTTGAAATATATAATTTAGAAGTGGGTTTATTCATATTTTACGACAACATAGGGGAGCAATTTTAAGAAAAAAACGCGAATAATTATTTCAATTGGTGGTAACTCTGAAAATCATGTGAATTCTTCAAAAATTCTTCTTGAGCCTCTGTAGAGAGAGGAGTGAGCAATATACAGGCAAAATATCATTATAATAGAATCATTTTTCACAAAAAGTGAACATTTTGAAAAAAGGTTATTGCTAAGTTAATTTTTTGCCACAATATTGTATTTAAATAAATTGTTTTTGTCAAAATGTCCTTAAAACAATTTTATGCATATATTCTAATCTAAGTGTCTCTAAATATCATGAAAATTATCCATTTTTGCGCTTTTCAAAATCATGGTTCCGAACGTAGTCGGATACCTTAATAATATTTTTAAAATGTATGGAAATTTAGAGACTTCTGAAACATAAATATGATTTATTTGCAGAGTAAATATTTTTTTCGTCAAAGGCTTACTGAGCAAATTGGAGAAAAGGATTCAATTAATTGTATTTATTTTGACAAAATATGCACTGAATATTTCTTTCTAAATGATATATTTTTGTAAAATATATGCCAGGTTCGTTTGCAAAGAATATTGCGATTCATGTTTATTAAAAGATCATAGTATTTAAAATGCATAGTTTTATATACAGTTACAAAATGATTTTTATTTCTGAATTTTTTTTTATTGTGTAATGACTACAAATAAGATTTAAAATTGTAGTCTATTTTTCAATGCTTCGATGTAAAAGCATTTAAAACTGTGTTTTTACCCTTTAATTTTTTTAAAAAATCAATTTTTGTGAGCATATAAGGAATAACATGTGAAAATTTCAGTTAGATATAATCGATTTAATGTTTTTTTGACTATTTTAACTGCTTAAAGGTTTGCAAATACATTGTAGGAGCGACGGAAAGTTGATCTCAACTGGTTTGAACGTACGCTGTTCGGGAACTGATATTTTCTTTCTTTCTTTAACTTGCGCGTGCTTTTATTTCTTATGGTAATATTATTTAGTGATAGTTTTTTGAAAAAGAAAGCAGTTTGACTATGGTAATAAAATGCTTTTCATCTGGCATTTGCTTTGTAGTAAAGATGGGCAGTTTTTTTTTTATGAAACAAGAATTAAGAACCTTATAGTAGTTCTCTACTATATGTAACGCGTTTGCGCTTAGACCGTCTACTTTTTCGAATCAAGGTTAACACAAAAAGCAAAACCAATTTTTTAAAAATAATATATTAATTTTGGATATAGAATCAGAACTGTCGGCTGGTGTGTGTGTGTGTGTGATTATTTTGGGTCCTTCTTCTGGGGAACACACACACAATAAGTTTTCAACCCTTTGATAAAGTATTAACAAAGAAAAGCAAATTATTCATATCATGCAGATATGTATTTAAAAACGCAAATATTTAAGAGTGTTTGTGTTCCAAAATTGTAAAAAAAAAATGGTGTAAGAACTTTAAAATTTAAAATTAAAATAAGATTTTTTAAATTTTTTTATTCTTTTATATATATACAAATAGTCAAACCTACATATTACAAGCCTCTAATTTGCGAATTTTTCTATATATCGAACTTTTTCCTGGAACCAAGAACATTTCTCCATTTTCCTTGTAAAATAACCTCCCAATAGCGAAGTACATTTTCCATGTAGTGAACTTTTCCTCTTGTGATTCAATTTTCTTTCACCCTATTTTTAAAGTATTTCGGGGAATTTCAAGATATTATCTCTTTTAACACATTTTATGGTGGTAATAAATTTTGAACTTGTTTTATTAGGTGCCTAATTCTCCGAGAGCAATAGAATTCTAGGCGTTTTATCCAAAAAGTGCAACATTTTTCCCCCATAGTCCAGTTCACTGGAAACATCTTGGATATCATATTTATCCCTCAGTGGAGTTGTCTTGTGCCCCCGTGTGCTTGAATCATTTATTTGTAGTGTTGATCGGTCGTACTGGTAACTTAGTTTCTTGTAGCTCGAAAATGACATGAAAGAAAACGAGCATCAAAGAAAAAATTTAATTTTTCAGGAAGTGGGAAAAAACGTCAAGGAACGTGCCTTGTAGTTTTCCTTTCTTTCTTTTTTTATAGGTAAGATATATGAAATAAATATAAATTAATACAAAAAAGGTGTGAATAAGCCTTTTTTAATATATAGTGTTTATATGTTTAAAATATATTTTTCATGTGTTTTATAAAGAAAATTGAAAAGCGAACCTCTATATAACGAATTTTCCATCTAACGAACTTTTTGTCTTGGTTTGACGACTTCGTTATGTAGAGGCTCGACTATAAATTTATATATATATATATATATATATATATATTATATATATATATATATATATATATATATATATATATATATATATATATATATATATATAGTGATTATGCATAGTAAAAAAATACGCAACTGTATTTAAACATTTTGGGAGTAAGGAAATTGACCAGTTGAGGGGTTAAAATATGAATTATTTCGTTATTAAAAAAACTGCTTAAATATCAAATTTTCTTGCATAGTTATTAGCGTTTTTTTAAAAATTTTGAGAAACAATTCTTCAAAAGACAGGTACACTTTAGATTAACTGTATGAGAAAATAAATTCCATACTCCTCTTTTTTACATTGTAATTATAATTTAACAACCACTTCTTTTTAAGAACTTTTACGAATGTTAAAACCATAGCTTGATTAATTAAAAAAAACATATACATTTATATAGAAAAAAAATTACATTTTTTTTTAAAAATCAATACATATATTTTCCTCCGTATTATCGTACATCTTTGTTTAATCCATATTATTAGTTACCAAGCAAGCACCTGCTTTTACTAAGCATTTTTAGCATGCAAACAGTAAATCCTTACCCAATATCATACGTTTCCTTGTCTCGCCGTTTCGATCGTAATATGCTCTATTCCTTAATGATTTATTCATTTGATATGCACCGTTATTTTCATAGGGAAGAAATACTTCCACAGATCTTAGGTTACACTACACCAAATTGGATAAAATGATGCGTTGGAGCCATTTAAAGATTCAAAACGCTTATCATTAGAGATTTTAAATTATATAGGACTATTCATGTTTCAAAAGTATGAAATTAATATTATACGTGCTTAGAATTATTACATAGACGCTTCTCAAACATAATCCCTTTACAAAGGAATTTTCTGAGTTAAAAAAATAAAAGAAAAACATCTTTGTAGCGTAAAATATCAGGCATGATTTAGAATATTACATTAAATGCTTACAGTTCATTTTTTTGCCTTTATTCGTATATTGGGTAATAAAAAAACAGAAACGTTTATAATAGAATTTTATTTTTGTTAACTATTTGTTTGAACAATTTATTTTGTAAACATCAAAGTGTATTTTTTCTTGCTTAAAGATAAGATTAGTGAAAAATTTTCATATATTCCTCTCGCTAACACATAAGGGATATTAGTGACTCCGTTGAAGGAAAGTATCGATATAGTTTAAAGAAAAAATTCCAACTTTCTTATTGTAAAATTTCTGATCAAGCACGGAATATTTTGATGTTGACAGAAAGAAAAAATAGATCAAAGTATTCTAAAATATTTTGTAATATTTTTAGACATAAATAATACTGATAGTCCCCCCTCCCTTACAATTTAATTCCATGTATAATTTTTTTCATATTTAACCTGAAGTTCAATGTAATGCATTTAGAAACGAGTGCTATTCAGTATGTTATATAATGTTCATAACGTGTGTGCTGACTTTATTACTTAAATGATTCAATATTTATCTTAGTTACATTTTCTGAAATTATAATTTATATATATATATATATATATATATATATAAAAAAAAATATGTATTATTTAACAAAAACAAGAAATAATAGATAAAGAACATAACAAGAAAAAGCATAAAAAATATAAAAGCTGAACATGAAGAACAAAATTATAGAGAAATAAAAGAACTACAAAAAAGCAGAACCTAGCGAGTCAGAAAGCAATTTCGGACTTAGGACCGAATAAGTGGGGTTAAACTAGTTTTAAGGCGCCAACCTTCCCCCTTTGCAACTCGGTAGGAAAACCAAATAAAATAAAATAAACAAAACTTCAGAGTATGGATAACTCAGAGAGCATGATAAAACCAATCACTACTATTATGTAACAAACACTCCCAAAACTCCCAATGCAGAAAAAAAAATCACAAAAATCACAAAATATTTATGTAAGAAAAAAGTAGAAAAAATGCTAAAACAATTAAATAAGAAAAGCATCATTCAAAAAATTAATTTAACAAAATTTCTTTTACTAAAAACTTTAACGAAGAGAAACAAGCGTCTTGCCATTAATGAAAGTCAATTATTCACTAAGTTTAAAAAATTCGAAAAATACATAAACACATCTTTTGAGCTGACTTTTATACCAGCCAGAAAAGACAAGTATAAATGACGACAATCAAATATGGTAAAATTTGAATTGGTTGATTGTCAAAAATATAAACTTGCTAGGCTATAATTTGGTTGGTTGTCAACAATGTGTAAGATGTTCAAGATGTGTGTGGAAAAAATGTAAACTGTGATATGAGTGTTATGATATAATCTTCACAGCAAGACCACTAACATGTTGACTTTGAAAACTTATTGCTGTGTGGTGGGTTTGGAATTCAAGTAGCAAGCCGGTTAATGTATTTGTGGTGAATATAAGATCTCAAGAAATTAAAATGGTATTCATGATCTAAACAACATTTTAAAAAAATTTTATATTATTGTATTTATCTATTTTGTGGGTAGTTAAGTTATCATTTCTAAATAAAAAATTCAAAATGATATTTCTGTAAATTGATATATGTAAATTACTGTTCCATACGGGAATTTTAATTATATGGAACTTAAACGAATCTCTTTTGTCAAAAATGTTACTGACTACAATATTGTGAATAAGATGCAAGTCTAAATCCAAGAATTCCACCCTATTAGAGTTGAAGTTAGTTTTAAGGAGCTTGAGATAATCGGGGTAGAATGTAATATTTGGTTTGTATTCACTATTTTTACCAAAAAAATATTATATCATCTATATAACGATAAATTAAGTAAGAATCATTTATAACATGATCTATTTCAAAAAAATGTAAATATAGGTTCGCTAAACAATTACTAGCTGGACCACCCTGAGGTAATCCTTTGATCTGTTTATAATGATTCTGATCAAATGTAATGAAATTTTTCTTTTAATACGAGGTTAACAAGAATATCAAATTTTTCTTTTTTTTTCATTGAAGTATATAATTCATATTTATCATAAATTAACTGTAGAACCTTAATCATATCGAATACATACACACATATATATATATATATATATATATATATATATATATATATATATATATATATATATATATATATATATATATATATATATATATATATATATATATATGGGTGTATGTATATATATATATATATATTTTCGTCAGTGATGCCAACACATTCGTTTATCTTATATATATATATATATATATATATATATATATATATATATATATATATATATATATATATATATATATATATATATATATATATATATATATATATATATATATATATATATATATATATATATATATATATATATATATATGTGTGTGTGTGTGTGCGTGTATTATTAACTATAATTTAACTGCTCGGAACTGCTTACAAACTATTTACAACAGATCATTATATAAGGTTTCTCGTCTTAAATATCCATCAACGCCTTACAACAATCACGAAGCGTTATAGTCTTGCCTCTCGTCTTTACAACATGGCGCCATGTCTTTTTTTGCGTTGTCGTGAGTCTAACAACTTTCAGGTTCCAAAAACACTCAGAACGTCCACATTCATGCGCAGATGAGTTAGTATGGCTACGAAATAGAGGCTGGTACCACACCGCCATCCTGGAATCGGCTGGTCCTCCAGACGACACTGCAAATATTCAAAAAAGCAAAACAACAAAAGGACTGGGAAAGATATCTGAAAAGTAAAAGTTTAGATTTCATGAGTCTTTTGTCTGCCAAAAGTTCTCATAATGATTATGGTTAATTTTTTTCGTCTTTTTTTTATCTTCAACGTCTATCTTTTTTTCCATTTTATTTTCAACGTATTTGTCTTCTTATATTCTTCAATTCTTGAACTTCTTTCTTTCATTATTTTCCTGTTCATTCGTCTTTCGTCATATGTTATTTGTCCGACTTTCGTCTTAATTTTGTTTGTTCGACTTTCGTCTTAATTTTGCTTCTTCTACGTCTTCCGTCTTACTTTTGCTTCTTCTACGTCTTTCATCTTATTTTTGCTTCGTCTACGTATTTTGTTGATTTTTATTTGTTCGTCTTTCGTTGTTCACTATTGAAGATCTTGCAGAAATCAGATAGTTCGTTCCATGACTCATTCTTTAATTTCAGTTATCCTGTGTGGTCCAAGGTGATCACTATGATATGTTTTAATGGCAAGTGTTCTTTCTGTAATGGATTCAAAAAGCCTTTATTCTTTCTTCTTTTGTGATTCAGCAATATACAATGGTCACAATTGACAATTGAATTTCCTATCTTCTGTTTGAGTATGGTAATGAGAGAAGTAATAATCGTTAATTTCTTTAATTCTTGGGTGTCTTTTCTCATGGGCACGTTCTTTGACTTATTTTGGCATACTTTCAGGAACGACTACTACTGGGTAAGTTTTTAAAGGAATGCAAGCATGGTTTTCATCTAAGTCTTTCAAGCAAATCTCAAGATGAAGTTCTTCAGTACCAGCAACAATATACTCACCAGGCTCTTCAGTAATACATAGAATCATAGGGTCAGGTTTTCCTAAACGTTTCAAATCGTCTTCTAATTTAGGCAAATCAAATAGATGTTGAAGTTCAACAGGAACTTCCACAACAGGACATAAGGTTACATTTCTTTGTTCATCTTTCACATGTAAACCATCTTTCTTTACTGGCACAAAATTTAGAGTTATTGCATTGTCCTTTGACTCGTACATTTGAGGAATTTCTGATACAATATTGATTTCAAAATCATTAGGAGAGAAATTAATTGGCAAAACAGATAAAGTGGCAACTTCTTCAGTACATTTGGGCTTATTTTTAATTGCAACATCATTTCCATTAATTATAGTCTCATCTTGCATTAATACATTTAATCCAATTTTAACATCATATAAATATCATCATCATCTATAGCACATATATCTGCATTACTCTTAAGATCATGAATGTGAATATCATCTTTATAAAATAACCAAACAGTTTTACTTCACTTTTACTAAATCATCTTAAAGTTGAATTTAATGGAAACAATTGATCATGATTTAATTTATCAAAAATAGACTTTCAAATCAAGGCCACTTGACTACCACTATCAGTTAAAGCATCAAAATCTAAGTCACCAATTAATACTCTCTTATGTAAAGCATCTTCTTTATTAACAAATAAATGAGCAACGTCTAGTTTAATATCGATATTATCTGAACATTCCGATGCCTTGTGTCCAAAATCTTCACACCGGAAAGATTTCAATCCCTCTTTTTTTGTGCATACAGTTTCAAGAAATGTAATTTGGGTCTCCGCAATTAAAACAGACTCTATTGCTATAATTTTCATGACCAGTATTATGTCTAGTTTTCTTATAAATATTATCATATTTCATTTTATTCTTAACAGCATCTTTTCTAAAATTAAATTTTTAATCATACTTTGTTTTCATTTTATCATAAGAATTATATCCATCATTAAAATCATAATTGGTTTTGTTTTATCGAAATTACCTTTGCACTTAAAATAATCATTTTTCATTACTTCATAAATTTTGAGTTTTTCTTTGAATTCGGCTAAATTATTACATCCGTACAGAATTATTTTGTTTTCCTGTCTGTCATTTATACCTTTGATTACGTAATGCATTAAAGTAAAATCTTCAATTTTACCCGATTTGCATAATTCTTTCATCTTTAAAAAGTATTCCGAAGCTTTTTCGCAATCTCTGATTGCTCTTTTTGCGCAAAAGCTGAGTTAACTTCGAAAGTGAACTCGTCAATCAGGGCTCATTTTAATTTTTGCCATGAATTTATTTCCAATGCCATCTTTATAAATAATAAGGCAATTCCGCTTGAAGCTCTTTGTGAAAATACGAACTTTTGTAAGTGGGATAGACAAAACAGATTGGCAATATTTTCAAAATGCTTAATACAATTAACTATATTTTCATGTGGTTCTGCATTAAATTTTGAAATAGTGTTTTCAATATCCGAATAGCTTATATTAACATTAGAATTGGCATAGCTTCTTTTACTTTGACTTCCGTTATCCGTTGAGGAAAATGTAAAATAAAATATAAATAAATTACTTGAAACTTTTAATATCGAACATATTATAAACCAATCAGGGAGCTTTTTACCAATGTTTTGACTAATGACTAAAAGATCGTTTGAATGCTGTAGTATTTTGAAGTTTTTTATTCAACATAACTATGTGTAGTACTTAATGAGTATAATATATAAAATTCATTTAGTTTGCTGAATATTTTCTAATCATTTAATGATTAGCCAGAATGTTAAGATAAATTTTGTGACCAACGTCAATATTTCAGAAGAAAAATAATTTACCAGATTAGTTATCAGCACGATCAAAGATATATTGGGAAGATATATATATATATATATATATATATATATATATATATATATATATATATATAACGATGCAATTAATATAAGAAACTTTTTATTAATATTTATATATTTTTATTTATTAATACCGCAATTATTCCACATAGAATTATTAATAAATAACATCATTTAAAAAATTTTTAGTTACTTTAAATATATATTCATTTTATACATTACATTCTTTCAATATTATTGAAAATATATACTCATTTGAATGTTTAATTGTTTCAAAAATTAAACCGTAATAAAATTTAGTAGTTTATTTCTTATATCTTGAATTACAAATTTTTGAAATGTTCAAACTTTTTTAGTGTAAAATATGCATTTTTATTCAATTTTTAAAATAATTTTACTTTTATCCTAATTAATTTGGTATAAATATGTGCCCTATTTTTAAAAAATTAAATCATCTGTGTGCTTAAAAATATTAAGATTATAAAATTCTAAGAGGTTATTTATTTACATTGGAATATAAAAAGCTAAATTATCCAACACCAAAACTCATCCTTGTATTTTAAAGAACCAATCATCGCAAACAGGAAAATCGAATTTAAATATTACTAGTAACACATGAAACATTAATTGCCGCGTCCAAATCTCCCGAACAACTCAAACCACTCATCTCAAAATGAAAGGATATGTTTTCTCCGAGCAAACATAAAACATTAAACGATTCCACTTTCATCACACAGATCATTATTTAACTAAAGCGAATGATGATCACCGAAGAGTCAACAGTTCTTCTCATTTGACTCTTCAATTGAATTGACTCACGTTACTGATTGAAACCAGTCTTTCGACATTTACCGTTTGAGTCAGGAGCATGAACCAGGTAATAATGTTCCCTGAAGTGATCATCCATCTGAGTCATGTATCAGTCAAAGATTTCCTCTGTTGACATGCATATTGCAGTGGCTCAATCCATAGCTGAACAAGGGAGTTGAAAGCAATTTCCTTCTCATCTCGTGCGACTAATAAATATTGACTGCATTGTAATCACTATGTTGTTGACAAAATGAGACTTATACCTTTGCCACTGACTGAACTAGAATGGAATGCATTTCTCGCATCTTCCTCAGAGCAATAAACCATGTGTTACTTTAATTAAGCGACTGGTGAGTAGAAATTTGAAATGGTATTGTGAGGAAATATTATAATTTCATGTAATAATAAATGTAAAGCAAATGGATTGAATATTTACTTAAAACTTTATGAAATTTATTTCAAAAGAAGATTAAAATCTAAATTTACTCTAAGATTATAATAACTCTAGCTCATCTTAAACAATAAGCTATCTCTCTTCCCTTCTCTCTTTTTACTTTAAAAAACTTAATAAGATTTACCTTTTTATTAATAAAAAGTATTTCACCCCTAGCCCGCTTTTTATTTGTTTCTTTTATGGATCACAACTTATTCTTAACTGTCCTTAAAATCTAATTATATTTTTCTTCTCTAAATTGTATTTATTAATTATAAAGTTTTCTTTATTTAATGAATTATCGTTTTAATTGAATTTTAAGTAATCAAAGTTAATTTACTTATCGTATTAACTGCTAGTTTTTCGTAGTTTAGTGTGCGTGTTCTAAAATTAAAAAATGCTGGTTCAAAAAATTAAAGTCAGATGATCTTAACTGATAATTTTACTTAAAACATCTACATTTAAAAATAAGAAGTTTATTAGATCTTTCTCAATGTTAGAAAAGAGTAAAAATATTCGTTAGGCTTTAAAATTTTGAAATGTACATCTAAGTATATTTTATTTTTAGAGTAGTCTAATGTTTTCTCATTAATTTTATATACATAATTGACTGAATAATACATATATGATGGAATTTGTTCTTCCTCAGTTCCCAGGTTTAAACATTGCAATTTCCCCAGTGCAATAATTTAATTTTATCATAAATTTTGGAATATCTGAAGTTTTATATATATATATATATATATATATATATATATGGTAGATTTTAGGAGATGAAATCAATTTGCTGTATGTCATTATTGCTTATAAGTATGTATGAGAGAGCATTTGCTAAAAATAATTTAAATGAAAGGTATAAATAAATATTAAAACTAATTAATACTAACACAAACTGGAGTATAATGTATATTGTGACATACTTATTGCACATAATAAATAGCACACTTCAATTGAATATAGTTAAAGTTTAAATTGCACACTAAACTGAAAAAAATCTTAGATAACTTATAAAACAAAAAGAATATTTTAAATCAAAAGATGACACATACTTCGGGAAATTCCTGTTTTAAAAGACTTTTATTTTCGGTTTTTTTTAAATATATATTAAAAAGCTATAAAAATATTTGGGTGTTTTATTAAAACTAAAATGACAGTGAAAATAAGTTAATCTAGTATGATACTTCTATAGAAAAATAACTTTCTTGTAAATTAAACAATCAGTAATTATTTAATTTATGGGAATTAAATTAGTATATATATATAATTCAAAAACACAAGATCAATAATACATTTTCTTTTCTTTTACTTATTCATTTGAGAGAAATTATATATAAAATAATATAAAATTTCTCATAGTTTATAAAATATAAAGGAAAAATTACAATTTTTTTAACTTTATAAAAACCACATAAAAACATCTTCTTTAAAATGAATTAAATTTAAAATTTCATCCAACACGCATTAGGTGCCGCAGAAAAATATGTAATCCAAAATTTAACCTTTGAAAAATAAAAACAAAGTATTTGCTGTAGTCCTTATAATCAACATATACGTCATGTATATTTAATGATAATGAAGGCGTTATATATTTAATAAATTAACATGATTGAAGGTAAGAACAATTGCAGTAATTTTGTGAATAATTTATTATAAAAATATATTTGCTTACTTATCTTCTTATTATAATTGAAAGAAGTTATCGTTTAACAAAGAAAAAGTGGTAGTTATTATTAACTGGAGAAAACTTCAAGCCCTAATATTTTCATAGCTGTTGTTCAGCTGGAAAAAAATATTTTTACTTAACTACAAATACCATCAGCCTGTTACCACTAAATTCTATAAAACTTTATATCTCAGCAGAGTTTAACAAGTTTATTTAGGGATTTGTTTAATATCTGTATAGTTGTGACATTATCAGGATTATATGCAAAAAATAATCGTTTTGTATCTTTTGAAAGATAAAACACGTTTAATCATATTTTCTTCAAATGATTGCGATTTTTAAAGATCTTTCATCATCTATTTGAATACCAGTGTAATTTTCTTTATAATAACTGTTACACAATTAAATTTAAATTATAGATATTTTATTTAGTATTATGGAATGTAAATGATCATATTGGATTAACTGGGCTGGGTAGTCTAGTGATTATGGTGACAAGTTCGTAGACGACCAAACAAAAAAAAAAGGTTG
This sequence comes from Trichonephila clavipes, assembly GCA_019973935.1. NCBI lineage: Eukaryota > Metazoa > Arthropoda > Arachnida > Araneae > Nephilidae > Trichonephila > Trichonephila clavipes. The sequence continues at coordinate 1,682,206 of BMAU01002837.1, read as the reverse complement.
ATGCGCATTAAATTTACCTTTTTTCAAAGACTTCCCTTTGGAGTGGTAATTTAGAGAAGGGTTGCCAGCTTAGGTATCTTAATGGTCACTCTCTTAACTGAGGTTCAAACTTATGAGATCTGTCACCGAGATATCTCTGTTGTTTCTTTGCATTTGCGACTTTAATAAACACCCATTCTTCACTGATTGCATTACGCTGAAAGTGTCACTTCTTCAAGTTCTCGGTTCTCTTTGATATTTTTACTCTTTTTAAATTTTTCTTAAAAAAAGTCGTCATGTATATTATGTTAGATGCTGTTTGTGTACCAGGTTTCGCATGAATATCTACCAAAATATAGATTTCTATTGAAAAATCATATATATATGTGACATGCAGCCAAAACCAAGCAGTCTTCGCGCGCAGGCGCATCAAAGTAAAAGCAGAACTGAAACTGAAAAAGGAGAGACTCTTGAGAAAAAACTTAGAATTAGAGAGAGAAAAGGAGAACGCGAGAGGTGCGCGAGCAGGCGTTACCTTCTGAAAATCATCGTCAATCTTATCTGTAAAAACTTTTCTACCTTTTTTAATTAATTTTTGTTTAATGTTAAAATAAAATAGAAGAAAGACCAACGTCTTGGACCCCTTGTTGTCTCCCACAAATTATGGGGGCTCGGCCGGGACCGACAAAATTTCGATTTTGAACCAAAGTCTGGACAATGAACAACAGCGTCCGTGAAGGAGACGCTCCGCCATTTTTCGGAAACTTCGTTCAACCTGTGTAGAGGTTGGATTTTTCAACTTCATTCCGCCTGTGTAGAGGTCGGAACTTATAACAAAATAACCTGTGTAGTTGTATATTTTTGCAACGAACCATCGACAAATATTCCGCCTGTGTAGAGGTTGGAAAACCCATCGACGAAAATCCCGCCTGTGTAGAGGTTGGAACTAATTCAGTGTGAATAATCCGCCTGTGTAGAGGCCGGAACTACAATTTCAACTATATTACCTGCGAAGAGGTGACATCAGTGGAATCAACGTTTTTATTGGATACATCGTACGTGCGAGCAACAAGGGAGCCAGAAAAAAAAAGGTAGGATCTTTCCATTTCTAAAATGTATAAAAACGCTCTTAAAGAGGATCTCATAAGAGTAGTTCAGGAGCTAGAGTACTGAAACTATAGTCGAAAGTACTGACACTATAGTTAAACTAAAGACTAAAATTGAGAACAGTAGTACATTTGAAAGTGATCCAGATTTCGTTAAAACTTTAATTCAAAACTGTATAGATGAGAGAGTATCGCAAAACGAAAGAGAGGTAACTACAGAACAAAAAATTGAGCTCGCGAAACTTCAGTTAGCAAAATTAGAAAAAGAAATCGAACTGCAATTGGCTAAAAATAAAGCATTAAGTTTAAATCCTGCAGCTAAAGTCGAAGAAAAACAGTTCGAAACTAACATAGAAAATATATGATACAAAGTATAAAAACTTTATCTCTTCCTGTTCCCACCAGATCTGAAAATTTTAATCTGTTCTTCCAATCATTAGAACGCGCATTTTTAACCAAGAAAATAAATGACGAATATAAATCTGAAATTTTAATAAATCTTCTGGGCGAAAGAGCTCATAACGTCTTACTGTATATTAAAGAAGAGGAATTAAATGACTATGAAAAAACTAAAATCTATAGTACTCAGAGAATTCCAATTAACCCCTCGCGAGTGTTTAAACTCATTTAAAAATGCTGTAAAATCATCAGGCGAGACATACATCCAATTTGCTGCAAGATTGACGGCAAACTTCCAATATTATTGTTCGTTAAGAAAAGTTAATTCCTTTGAATCTCTATGTGATCTTATAATCTCTGATAAATTATTTGAAACTTTAAATAAGGAAACTGCAACTCATATTGGCATTCGAGAAGCAGAAGATTGGTTTAGGCCTATTGATTTAGCTAAAGAGTGCGATATTTATATTTCATCTAAAAACGGATCACATAAAGAAATTCCCATTACTTATGCATATACCCAAGACCCCTTTAAAATAAATCACAAAACTTTAAAACAAAGATTAAAGAGAACTATCCCCAATATCATGAAAAAGAGAAAAATAAAAAAATTGCTTTATATGCGGTGATTCATCTCATTGCGCAAGAGACTGTGAGAAGCGTTTTAAGCCTAAAGAATCTAATGATCACATCCATAATAGAATAAATGTGAATACTTTGAAAGTCGAGAGCGAAAACAAAATAGCGAAGAATGCGCAAATCTTCAATACGTAAACATTTTTGTGGAAAAATCAGCCCGTAACAGCATTGATTGATTCAGGTTGCCCAGATCCCAGTTTTAAATTCCTCACTAATTAGAGTGCAAACACCTTCCGAAGAAATCATAACATTAAGCTCATGTTTTGGCGAAAAGCGTATGGTAGAAGTTAAACCCATAAATATTTCTCTTAATCAACACTCTACTAGCTTAAGTGTTGGAACGGCAATATCACCGACCTTGACCGAAGAATTTATTATACATCCCAGTGTATATTCTGAAATAGAGAAACTAGGCCACGCAAAGAGCGATGTTTTATTGAATGAAAGTGAATCCTCTTTAGGTGCTCATGCTTATGCTTATTCAAGTACTGTTTCTTTTCCAAATGTTTCTGTTTCAAATGTGATAGAAAACTCTAGTTATGATTTGTCATATGTTAAGAACTTTAATACTGGACATGATTCGAGTTCTCTAATTAAGGATTATAAATGTAATAAAATTAAAATTACTAAGTTAAAATTGAGTATTGTAAGAGAAAATGTTCTGATATAGTATTGTGTAAGAAAGCCAATGGTGCCATGAAAACGAGTTCCGTGGAATTCATCTCCCGCTCACCTACCCCTTCACCTATGGAACGTAAATATAGACGGTTTGTGTTGCTCCGACGGATCTTTCAACCCTGGCAGTGGAAACGAAGGGAAAAGAGAAATCGTTTTGAACAGACGTCCAGAACTCTACAGAGGAAAATATCGATGCGTTCAACCAAAGATCAACTTGTTGAAAAGATGTTCTTATGCCGGTGAAACACAATGTTTCCCTGTGGAACCTTCCGGATGTCGAAGAGGTGCCTTCACATGATGGAGAAACTGTCTAGTTCAGAAAAATTTTGATATGTTTAATCTCTATATAATTGTCGTATAGTCCTTGTCTGTTCCGTTTTTTTTTTTGTATGTTTCAGATTCTCCTCTGGTCTCCATGGAAATACCGCTGCGGACAGCGTACGGTCAGAATGGCCGTTGTGACATGCAGCCAAAACCAAGCAGTCTTCGCGCGCAGGCGCATCAAAGTAAAAGCAGAACTGAAACTGAAAAAGGAGAGACTCTTGAGAAAAAACTTAGAATTAGAGAGAGAAAAGGAGAACGCGAGAGGTGCGCGAGCAGGCGTTACCTTCTGAAAATCATCGTCAATCTTATCTGTAAAAACTTTTCTACCTTTTTAATTAATTTTTGTTTAATGTTAAAATAAAATAGAAGAAAGACCAACGTCTTGGACCCCTTGTTGTCTCCCACATATATATACTATATATATATATATATATATATAAATATATATATATATATATATATATATATATATATATATATATATATATGTGATATATATATATATATATATATATATATATATATATATATTTGGTGAAATACTCGTATATTATTTTGAATGATTATTACATTCATTACATATTAGTACATAATGCAATGTGTATCTTGTAATTGCGTGTATATTGTTTAATATACAATATTATACGTAAATGCGTATAATATATACAGTTAATCATATAATTATATACAATGTGTTCTGTATAGCGCTGAAGGTACATAGATTATTGAATTGTTTAATGTGCATTAGATATAAAGGGCCTAAATAAATAGTGCATAGTATTACATAGTATATACAATTGAGCATGCATGATATATATATATATATATAGAAAAAAGTAAAACTTGTTCAAGTATTTTAAAATGCGTAATTAACCTGGTCTCTACGATTGTAGAAAATTTAATGCAGCTAGGTGATATAAAATTGTATAAATATAGCACAGAATCAAACATTTGTTTGTTTATGGGTGTGGGTTCATGTTAATCACAATCTTATAATTTATAAAATGATGCGTTCTTTCTTTTTTAAAAGACTCGAGGAAAACACTGAATACCCCTTAAAATTTTCCATTTGTATTCTAAAACAGATGCAAACATAAGTTTTTGAGAAATCATAATACGAACGATTAATTATAATCAGTAATCAATTATAAACAATAAATCAAAAGCAAATAGAACTCCAAAACCAGTTTTCTTTTAAAATAGTATCTCAACAACTTTTTAACACGGTTGTTTTTCCTTCTTTTGTAAAAAAAAAAAAAAAAAAAAAAAAACACCCAAATTTTCCGTAATTTATCTAAAACAAATATCTAAAATGGATTCTATAGCATGCACTGTCTAAATAATATTTAACTTTTTGCGAAAATAAACTTCTGAAACTAATTAAGGAGGTATTATTTTTACAGTACAAATTGCTACTAAGTTGCTAATTAAGTTATTTCTTTTACTTTACGTAATTGCAAAGCAAATGTTTTCTTTTGTCTTTGCTTGGAAGTTAAAAAGCTTGAGAGTATGAATAAATAAATAACTTATGACTGAAATGCTTTTTATCCATTTGAGTAAAATAAATCTTTTCATCCTCATTCTTAATTTTTCTTATATTAAACTGATAAGGAAACTCTAAACACTTTAATATAAAATTTAAAAAAAAAAGTAACTGTTTTTTTTCGATGTACTATCTAACTTCGACTAATAATAACGAATAATATAATAATTACAACATACTTCTAACTGACTTATTGTTTAATTATTGTTTTTTCTATTGATTAATTATACGATCTTAAAACAATAACTAGCTTAACGCTTTCACTTTAATTAAAAGAACATTGTTTTCAATTTTTTTTAAAAAAAACCTTTCTAGTACAGTTAAAATATTAAAATTAAACAAACTACTTAAGTGGTTATAATGCTCAAGTAATTATAATTAAATTATTTACTTAAATACATCAAAATAACTCTATAACATAAACGAACTTCATCTAAGAAGTTAATGAAATCTGTCATCATTAACATTACAGAAGCTAAATAAATTAGATTAATGTGTTTGAGAAATTATCAGTTAATTTTATAACTTTGTTTTATTTAATTTTAACCCCTTAACTTTATTTTAGCTAACAATTAAAAGGTACGTGATTCACTCCCAGTGCTACCATTTTTCATATAGACGAGTTTATACGGTGTATTGGGGGGAAGACATAAAAAAGCAATTTTTTTTTAAATAAGAAAATACAGTCGAACCTCTATAAACCAAGTCACTAAACCTCCGAAAGAAGTTCGCTATATGGAAAATTCGTTATATAGAGGTTCATCTTACAATTTTCTATAAACCGCATGAAGAAAATTTTAAATTCATAAACACTATATATTAAAAAAGAGTAATTATTCATATATTTTTGTAAATATATCTTACCTATAAAAGAAGATAGAAAAACTGCAAGAACAGTTTTCTTGGCGCATTTATCCACTTCCTAAAGAATTAATTATTTTTCATTGATGCTCAAGCACTTACGTTTTGACATTTTCAAAGTAAAAAAGACGAAATTACCAGTACGACTGATCAATACTTCAAATGAACGGAGACCAATTCAAAGACACGGGGTTCCATTGAGGGTGAAAGAGGAGATATCGAAGATGTTTCAGTGCAATGTATAATGGTTGCACTGTTGCACTTCATGGATGAAATGCCCAGAATTCTATTGCTCTCCGCGAGTTAGACACATAATAAAAACCAGTTCAAGATTTATGACCAACATAAACTGTGCTAAAAGAGAGAACAACTCGAAATGTCCAAAAGTACATCAAAAATAGGGAGAAAAATATTTAATCCCAAGAAAAACAGTTCGTTATATGGAAAATGAACTTCGCTATTAGGAGGTTGTTGAACGAATAAAATAGTAAAATGTTTTTGGTTCCAAGAAAAAGTTCGCTACATAAAAAAATTCGCAATATAGAGGTTTGCTATATGAAGGTTCGACTGCATTTCACAATCACTGTCTTTGCACTGTTTTCACATAAAAAGTATTTGCATTAGTTGTAATGGTAGTAGCTCAAATAAAAGAAACGTATATCGGAAAGACGTATATATACGTCCGTTGCATTTAACGCTCCAGTTGAATGAAATGGATATATGCACTGGTAGCAGTTAAGGGGTTAATTAACCTATTTTCTGCTTACAAATTATTCTCTTCATTTTTAGCTAATTTAATTATTTTATAAACATACAATTAGCTTCCCACTAGGAAGTAAATAATTTTTTTGAGTATTTTCAAACCATTACAAAATGCAAGCTTGATTAAAAAACACACATTTCTACGTATCTAAAATTTATTCTATCTCATCTTCATCTCACTTGGATAAACACAAATGCGGAATTTATTATTGAAAATACTCTAACCGTCTCGTGCACCGCAAACAACTTCACAATCATTTATTATTCACATCTATAAACGCTACTGCTTTTGTCCGTGTCCTCACATCTTAAAGACGTAATGAAAAATAAAGCAGCACGCTGGAAATCGATTGATCCACTATTAGATGAGGCATGGAGGGGAACTGCACATAACATGATCATTATCTGAAGGAAAAAAAATAATGCTATCGTATAAAAAATGATCCATAACTGATCCAATACATAATTAAAAAGGCTTCGTTCCTGTTTGTACATTTGTTCATCTAAATCAATTTTTCTCTTTGCCACTTAGCGAAGTTCACTTCTCCCCTTTTTTTCAGCTCACGCAGACGATTTTTGATGCAGTTACTCCCCTCCCCGTGAGCAGGGGAGTAAAGGGAATCGTGGGTGCCATTAGACCCCCTCCTCTTATTTTCGGAAGCCATGTTGCTTGAATCAATCATTGTGTAGGTGCTGCTTCTAAAGCTTTTTCATATTTTATCAATGGTGTTGATGATGAAGAAGGAATGATAAAAGAATATATATATCGTTCCCGGGAAAGGCGAACGGGGAAATGTGTTTCTAAAAGTGAGATGAGATTGTTAAATGTATATTTGAAACAACTCAATTCAATCAAAATGACGAAAAGCTCAAAAGTGATGACATATCTTTTTTTTTTTTTAAAAAAAGAGAAAAGAAAACGATGTGCTACATAATTTTATGTTTTATTTTTATGCATTGTATCATAAAGAATTTTATTTACACATGAAACATCCTGAATAATATTTTACTTTTATCGAAAAAAAGTTTTTCCCCCTCAAAATGATGTATATTTAATGATTTTATCCTCCTATGATGTTTTAGAATAGGCATTCTAACTTATTAGAACACGATATAATACAAACTTTGCTAAGAACAGAACATTTCAGTATAATTTTAAAGATTTAGTTATACATTAATAGCAAAAAATTTAAAATGTAATCAGTAATAATAAGAACTTAATAATCTTTTTATTGTGGTTATCCATTAAACTATTGTCATAGGAAATTCATGCGGTATATATAACTATTATTACCCGTGAGCTTATACCTAAGTTTGAAAAACTTTAAAAACATGTATTGGAATTTTGTAGAGGTAAAAAAATACAGAGTAAAATACTTATGAAAAAAATATTAAATTTATTCACAGGAAAAGAAGAAAATAATTTTAATTATTGGAAGATGCTTGAATTCTATTTTGAAATCTATTACATCAGTGAATCCTTTTAATGCAGTGTTTCTCAAACTGTGGGGCGTGCCCTCCTTGGGGGGGCGTGACGACTCTTCGAGGGAGGCGCGAGCATATTGAAAAGTCAAAAACAAAAGATAATTTTAAAAAATTATTAATTTACTGAAAGTAAACAACAAAATATATTCTGGCATAATAAAAAATAAAATACACATTTACAGTGATATATTACATTTATAAATGTATCAGAACCACACAGTGTATTTTATAATTAGTTAAACAATCCTAATTAAGAACAAGTTTAATAATTAACAACGAACCCATGGGATTGTCATATATAAAATTATATACAAAAAATAACTATTATCTTTGTAATTTGTACGGTTTATAATTAATCCCTTAACTGCCGATTAAAATTTACGAGATTTGTTTTCCCCGTAGGAATGCATAGGTGGTGTTTTTTTGGGGAGGTGTGTAGAATAAAGAAGAGCAAATAATCGGAAATAGTAAATCTTTGACAAACATTGTCAAAGTCCTTTTATTGCATTCCAAAGTCTTCGGAATAATTATATGGATAGCAGTGTAGAGAAAAGATCGTACTTCGGAAAGCCGTATATATACGTCCGGGGAAATTAACGCTTTGACTGAGCGAGACGTTTATATACGCCGGTGGAACTTAAGAGATTGTGGTCGTATTGTAATTTTAGCATCGTATTATTGAATTCAGCACATTGTTATTGCATAAGGGGGACGATGAAAATGATGGTTGAATATTGGGTCACACCTATGGAAACTTTGAGAAGCAATGCTTTTAATGGAATCAAAGAAGTTTTAAAATCCTTTTTAGAGTTTTTTTAAGTATATAGTAGCGAAAAAAAATTGAGAGGAAGTGTACAAGAAACCTAGATGCATAACGAAAGAAAACAATTCTATATGTGAATAATATTAACACATGAGTAGTAAAAAATTGATTCGATATATAGTGGAAAGAGGAAAAAAAAATGGCAGAAAAGGTTGCACTTCAATTAATTCGGATATCCCCCTCTTTTTATTTTGTGCGAAAAATACTTCGCAAACCAGTCCATGGCCTTAAAAAGTAGACATTGTTTAAAGAGAAGTAGATGTACATACTATTATTCCTGATCTAAACATAGATATACATATCTAAATCTGATATACATATTGGTATAAATTTTCCTCAGAGAAATCCTTTTTTTATCATATTTTCGAAACATTTTCTCTAAACTTTGTAAATAAGAGGAAAATGTTTCGAATAAAATAATAGTTTTAACCTTATTAAAGAAATTATTTTTAGAAGTTCAGCAGTATGATAATCTTTAAGGTGTCTGCCTACCTTGAAAATTTCGTTTTTCGTCTACATAAGGCATTTTTTTTTATCTTAAAATCCTATAGTTTGAACATTTTTCTTTCCAAAAAAGTTCTTATTTTTCCTTTATGCGAAATAAAAATAAAGTTATAGTGATTTTAAAGACATTACTCTATGCAAAAGGGCAGTAAGATAAAACTTTGAATGAGTTTTCTCAAAATTATGTTTTCGGAAGAAATTCTTTACCAGATACATGCTATCTTAAGAACTAAACCAGATAACATTTTGAAATTTTGTGGGAATGTTTATTATATTATTTTCCATAAAGTGGACCATAATTTTTGTTGTAGGTTAAATATTTTTTTCATTTAGGGTAGTTTTTATAAAAAAACCATGTTATTATGTATAATTATCTTCATTTTTTTTGTATATTAATATTACTCTTAGATTTTGGTTCATTTTGAAGAGCACCATAATATGTATGTTGTGTTTTAAAGAAAATTATGATAATTGTATTAGAAATTTTTATACAGTGTTACAAGTTTTACTAAACATTTGGTTAAATTTCCTTGAGAACAACAACTTTTTCTAAAAGTACAATATTTATTAAAAAAAATTTATATATTTATATATTTTTTAAAATTTTCTTCCCCCCAAACAATCAGTTTATTTGAATTTTTTTTTATATATAAAAAAAATTGTTCCAAAGTGGGGCAGTCAACTTGAAGAAAAAAATAATTTAAGGTATCCGACTACGTTCGGAACCGTGATCGTAAAAAAAGCGCATAAATGGATACTTTTCATGATATTTAGTGTCACTCAGATTAGAATATATGCATACAAATGTTTTAATGGAAATTTTGACAAAAAATGTATTTAAATATAATATTCTGGCAAAAAATTAACTTAGAATAATTTTTTTTCAAATTGTATTACTTTGTGAAATATAGTTCTATTGTAATAATATTTTGCCTGTATATAGCTCAGACCTCTGTACAGAGGCTCAACTAGGAGTTTTGAAAAAATCACATTATTTTCAGAGTTACCCCCAATTGAAATAAATATTGGCGTTTTTTCCTTAAAATTGCTCCCCTCTGTTGTCGTAAAATGTGAATAAAACCACTTCTAAGTTATATATTTCAAAAATTCTAGTTGAGCCTCTGAACAGAGGTCTAAGCTATATACAGGCAAAATATTATTCTATTAGAAGCATTTTTCAAAAAAGGAGAACATTTGGAAAAAAAGATTATTCTAATTTAATTTTTTGCTGAAATATTGCATTTAAATAAATTTTCTTTGTCAAAATGTCCTTAAAACATTTATATAAGTGACACTAAATATCATGAAAATTATCCATTGATGTGCTTTTGCAAAATCATGGTTCCGTACGTAGTCGGATACCTTAAATCGCATCAAATGCTATTTGAACTATATGGCTTCTCCAAATCATATAAAGATAAAACAGTGAGTTTATAAGAAAAAAAAGTAATTGTAAATGTAATTTATACTTGATTTAATTCGCATTCAAAACACACACTGTGGACTTTAATTAATACCTAAGATATATCATGTCTCAGATCACATCCTCATCTATCTTCATTCATCAGATATCTTACAGCTAACAAATTATTATCTGAAATTAATTGAAATAATATCAAAACATTGGCGGATTAGAAAAAAAGGCTCTAGTATTTTAATTGAAAAATTCTATGTTAAATCAGTTTAAATATTTTATTTGCTATCTGTATGTGGATATTTAAGAACTTAAAATTTTCTCCTAGCTAATGAGTTTTCTTCGAGCTTTTAATTTTGTGTGTGTATGCTATATTTAAAAAAAAAACTTTTGAGCTTTGTTAAATTTATTTCTCCGTGTCCCCGTGAATACAATGCGTGTCTTTTTTTAAATGATGACAATTGAGGGATTAAGAAAATTTATTTTTTTAGATACATTTGTGTGCAATTATAAGCTGTATAAGTACGTAATAGCTAACTTAAAATAGTAACTTTTTTGCTAATGCTTTGGAAAAATGAAATTTAAATTAAACCAATCATTTTAATTTTGAGTGCATACTTTATTTTAATTTTAAAGTTAAATTGAAGATTTTAAGTAAAGTATTAAGCCTTTAGTGGGCAGTGGCTAATATTTCTAGTCACATATTAAAATTGTTTTCTCAAAGCGGGTGATGGATATTTAGTCTATCCGTATGAGTTTAATTGAAGCTAAAACGCTTGAAAACCAATACAGATGGCAGCACGATACTTTTTTTTTGCATTTCATGTCCTCTGGTGGGTAGTTAGAAATATTTTTCTCGGTGTAAATCTACAAATTGTATTTTGATTACTATAAATAAAATTTCTGAAGTTTGAAAAAACTTTCGATATGTCTTAAGTATACTTTTTCTCTCATCTGAATGAATTAAGGAAATTTTCAATAAAAAAGTTTCATTTAGGTTTTTGGAAAGCTTTTATATGTAGATAGAGGCTCTATCAATTTCCCACATAGCACAGAAAAATTACCCAGAATTTTTCGCTTTTCTAAACTCGAGATAGAACAATTAGAACCATGTGAGAATGTTGGGGGTCGGAAATATAAAGAAACTCTGATTACAATATGTGGTACAAGATTTTAGAGTTTGAAAATCTTTCATTACAGCTTTTCTGCTCGGAGAAAATGTTTGCATACGATAAAGTTCCTCCGTAAATAGCTCATCAAATTTGTGAAATAACTAATTTAAATTCTCAAAACTATTACTTTATTTTCATCTTTTGCATACTAAAATTAAATAAAATATAAAATGGGGATATGTACCATTTTCAATGTATATTCTAAGTATTCTATATATATCCTTAGTAAGTATTCTATGTTGTACAATTATTCTATTGTTATTTAATTACACTTATACTTTGTATTTAATAGTTCTTGAAATAGTTATTACATAAATGCCAATTTTTCATAAAAAAAAATTATTCTAATATGACTTATTATTTCTGTCCAGAGAAGTAAGTTAAATGTCCTAAGTGCGCAGTGGTTATAACGTTTAACCATCCCCCAGGAAAAAAATCCTTGATCAGATTTTTTTTGTGACTAAATAATGTTTATAGAGGATGGGAACATTACATTTAACAAGTACTTTATCACAGGAAAGTGTATTTTAGATTTGTGCCCGTTAAAGGGTTAAGATAGTTTTTTGATAAAATTTGGCGCTTTGTGTTCCCAAAAGAAAGTGAAGCGTGTTTTTACTCATCAAATTTCATTAATAAATCTAATCAATTGTAAAACATGTTAATGAATTGAGTTATAGTTTAAAGTTTTTTATGGTTAATTAAAATATATTTTTAAAAAATATTTTGTTATCAAAAGCTTAAATAACCGAAATTTACTTTAAAGAAAACATGAAGCTTATTTGAATGAAAATGAAATTTATTATATAGGGAAGGAAAATTTGTATTCTTTGAAAAAACTGAATGTTTTGAAAAGCAAATTCATTTTAAACAATTCTGGTTGCCTATCTAAATAATATACACAACCATATACAAGAAAGTTCATAACAGAGTAAACAATAGTATCTAAGAAAATATATATAGTTAAAAGAAACTATAAATTGAGATAACTTTCAAGATGAATAATTTATTTTACGTTTTCACATCAGTATTTTGGCGATTGGCATAGGTTTAACATTTATCTTTAAACTTGTTCACTAGTATATATCTCATGAGATATTTCTGTTTCTCTCTCTATTCGATAAGGTAATAAAATATTCAACAGATGTATATAACGTATAAATTCAGTCTAAATAACACTTTGCAGACGTTGTTACAGATTCCATGACCTACAAAATAGGAAAATATCAATTTGTATACCACCTCTAGAAATTTCAATGGGATATACATGTACGGAAACGATTCTGAGAGCGAAATTGATAGATTGCGCCCACATTATATTGTATACATGAATATTTGATAAATCGTAATCGAAACGATCACTGAAGCCAAGCATAAACGGAAATACGCTACTCAGCAAAATAACAGCTCACTTCTCAAATAGTCAAAACGAATAAAACTTCTTAAACGGAGAAACAGCTTGGTACTTTTTTCTCAAATAATTTCCGATACATTTTATGGATAGGGTAACTTGACCTTTTTCAAGATTTAGGTGGTTGCATGTGACTTCAGCATTTTTGTGCGATTGATAACATGATTATGTTTGAAAAGTAAAGTATCTAAACATGTTTATTTTTCGTTGGGGATGGAAAAAGAAATTGAGTCTATTTTATCATGTGATACATAAGAATACGAAGAATTTGAGGCTCTTGAAAAATATATATTCTAAGCAAATAAAATACTTACCTAAAAGAAGCCTGTCATAGTTGTTTAAAAAATTGTATTATCATTACTTTTAATTAATAAATCATGTTAAAATTTTCCTGATATTCTAAAAATTCATCGTAGAATATATAATTAATTTGGATTGTAGAACTATATTTTCTTTTACCTTTTTTCTGGCCTCAAAATTTAAAGATAGAGTCAATACCTGATTACATTTCTTTCAACTATTGCTGGTTTACTTCGAAATACATTTGCCTGTTTATTATTATTGAACAGAAAATAGAAACACATTCATCCTGTGTGTCCCTTAATGATATATAAAACTTGTAAAAGTTTTTTTCATTTATTTTAATATGGTATTCAGATACTGAAAATTGACGTGATTTTATTAAATGGTGTTGTAAAGCACTCCAAATATTCCTCATCCTATGAGCACAATTTTCTATATAAAATCAAAATTCTGATTTTTTTATTGGCCAGCGTATTGGCAACTTAACCTTTTTAGACATGACATGTACCCAAATGGGAAAGCCATTTCCTAGTGGCACCATCTAGTGGTGGCTCTCGCTCAAATTTCGACACTTGAATTAGTAAATCTGATTACTTGTGTCCCCATTCAGATCTGCTATCTGGATTGATTTTCAAGAGAAATAAATAAATCACGAAATTCGTGTCATTATTAAGTACTTCTTTGCTTATATAATGATGATTTACTGCTATTTATATTTATAAGAAACCTGAAATAATCGGCTGAAAATAGCTTTAAACCATTTAGTCTAAAATAATAATTCTCAATTTCCAACTGGATTGATGATCAATGTATTTTTTTTTTTATTTATGTAGTTAGATTCTTGGTGTGAAATATTGCTATGTGTTACTTTTTATGAAATTGGTTTGCACTGAATTCCTATTACTTGGTATTTCATTTATTTATGCCTTATTTTTACCCATTGCATATTAAATATTTAGAACAAATTAAATCTAAGCTAAGCATGTTTTTTTTAATTTTTTGACGAGGGTTTTCATTGCTGATTTAATTTAACTGCATTCTTAAACTTCAATTGAACTTCTGTTTTGATTAATATTAATGAATTATAATATATTTACGTATACTGTAAAACTTCTCCAAAACAATAGTACATACTTTAATTAATAGCATATTAAAACCTGTATAGTGATATATATAGCTATACTACATAAAGTAATTCTTGTTTTATCATCAATTTGTATATTGAGTTTGTTATCTTTCATAAATGAGTTTCTTCCGGCTTAAAAAGTTTTGTGTTAATTATCAGAATTCTTATCTTTTTTAATACAAACGAAGTATCCATTAATAAATCATACTTATATACATGACATCATACTTTCCTTAATTATTTCAACGGAGCCATGGAATAATTAATTAGTATTAATATTTTATTAGTTTAAATGGAGAGCAATGTTTCTTGTGGTATTTGACAACAATATTTCACTATCTTATTTTCAGACTTGTTTATCTCCAGTTACATGTATTCATACCGTGGGAAGGTAAATTATATATTATAAATTATGTTTTATACTGTAAATTAATAAATAATTAAAGACATACAAATAGTTTTTTGAGAAATTCTTCAGGATGTAATGTTGTATTTTTTGTATACATTGTATTCCATTATTCATCTCCAAAAACTTAATACAGTACGGTTAATTTTCTTATTCCTTCAAACAATTAAGTTTGAAAATATATGTGTATTCAGAGAATATATATATATATGTCAAAAAACAAAAACAAAACATAGTTGTCTTGAAATATTTATTGTAATAGACACAGCACATTCTTTCAAATATCATCATAGCCGGACTAACAACCGGTATTCTTATACCGGGACAAAAGTTTATTCATTTCTGAATCATAGAAATCCCTCATCCGTAGATTGAATCAGTATGTAACGTGACCACAGTTTATAAAGGGTGTTTTTTTAGAGATATAGAACTTTAAATTACAATAAAACAACGATGTATTAATCGATTGAGATGATTTTTTATTCGAAAGATAATATTGTGGCATTACATTTTAAATATGATTTCTGGCATATGACTGCCACGGCTGCCTCGGATGTAGTCCAATCTGGACGTCCAATTTTCGATGACTTTTTCCAACATTTGTGGCCGTATATCGGCAATAACACGGCGAATGTAGTCTTCCAAATGGTCAAGCGTTTGTGGCTTATCCGCATAGACCAATGACTTTACATAGGCCCACAGAAAATAGTCTAGCAGTGTTAAATCATAAGATCTTGGAGGCCAAATCACAGGTCCAAAACGTGAAATTAGGCGGTCAACCAAACGTGTCTTTCAATAAATCGATTGTGGCACGTGCTGTGTGACATGTTGCGCCGTCTTGTTGGAACCACAGCTCCTGGACATCATGATTGTTCAATTCAGGAATGAAAAAGTTAGTAATCATGGCTCTATACCGATCACCATTGACTGAAACGTTGTGGCCTTCATCCTTTTTGAAGAAGGATTCCACCAGCCCATAAAGCGCACCAGTCAGTGTTTCTGGATGTAACGGTGTTTCGACATACACTTGCTAATTAGATTCACTCCAAATGCGGCTGTTTTGTTTGTTGACGAAGCAATTCAACCAGAAGTGCGCTTCATCACTAAACAAAATTCGCTTATGAAAATCGGGAACAACGGCAATCTCGTTTTGGGCCCATTCAACGAATCTACGCCTTGCTTGATGATCGTTTTGAGGAATTGCCAAACCAAACTGAGAATAAATCACTTGACAGCTGTTAAATAGGTCGCCATCTTGGAAAGTAATGCCAACTTAAACCTCAATACCTGAAAAAAAACACTCTTTACATTTTCATACTAAGATAAACGTTATACAAAGATACAGTTCTTCATGGGTAAAAAATGGGAATCGCTGGGAGCAAGATTCGTGTTTTATAACCATACATCTCTTAGCGAAATTAGTGCAACACATATTTCATATGCTACTTTTTATGTGGACAAATATGATCTTATATCAAAACAGCTTTAGAAAGTCTTGCTCTGAATGAAATGTCGTATTTTTGCATGCTTTCCTGTCGTTATCATGTGTTATAAAAACTAAATCCCCGTTGAAAATCTAATAGATTAACTGCTTTTTAATAGTAAATAGTCGGTAACTAATTTTATATGTTACCCAGATTCGAATTAAGAGAACTTCGAATATGAAAGATGATTAAATGTTTATTTTACAATAAGATTGTGCTTAAATTAATAAATTTCTGGGAGACGAGAGGGCTGAAGTAATTGGTTCCTCAACGCTTGCATTTTTGAAAATGTAAGCTTATAAGTTCAAAATTCCTTATTTTCTTTTTTCTTTACGTTCGGAACCGTGAGTTTCAAAAGCGCATAACTGGATAATTTTCATGATATTTAGTGTCACTTAGATTAGAATATATGAATAAAAATGTTTTAAGAACATTTTGACAAAAGTTTATTCAAATGCAATATTTTAGCAAAAAATTAACTTCGAATAACATTTTTTTTTCCAAATGTTCTCCTTTTGTAAAAAATGCTTCTTTTAGAGTAAATTTTGCCTGTGTATAGCTCAGACCTCTGTTCAGAGTCTCCATTAGAATTTTTGAAATATATAACTTAGAAGTGGGTATATTCATATTTTACGACAACAGAGGGTAGCAATTTTAAGAAAAAAACGCGAATAATTATTTGAATTGGTGGTAACTCCAACAATAATGTGAATTTTTCAAAAATTCTAGTTGAGCCTCTGTAGAGAGGTCTGAGCTATATACTGGCAAAATATTATTATAACAGAACCATTTTTCATCATAGGAGAACATTTGGAAAAAAATTATTCAAAGTTAATTTTTGTCAAAATATTATATTTAAATAATTCTTTTGGTCAAAATGACCTTAAAACAATTTTATGCATGTATTCTAATCTGAGTGACACTAAATATCATGAAAATTATCCATTTATGCGCTTTTTTAAAATCACGGTTCCGAACGTAGTCGGATACCTTAAGCGCTTGACTTTTCATGATTGGAACCCTATAACAGTTGTCTTTTTAGCAATTCGTTAATCAATTTACACCATGTATCCTGTAACACCCATGTTACGTTACGCTTCTACTTTTCAAATTCCTTGACTCGAGGTCATTTTCCAGTTTTTTTTTTGTGTTTGTTGAATATTACAGTTTCCCGTTATCTGGGATAAGTGTAAATATTGCAAATAGACTGATAACGATTAAGGTAAACTTGGCTTGTCATCGTGAAATTATCGGCAATAATTGAACAGCTGTCTTATTGTTCACGATATAAGGTCCAAACAGTGGATACAGCAATACATTTTTATCAAAGCCAGAATTTTTACGTTTCTAAACTATATTACGGATTTACCACGTAGTCGGTAAAAGAACAAAAATGACAGTCGACCATTTTTTCGTTAAAACAACATACATTCAAACGATAGAGAAGTTCAACTGGATCATATATGTAATCCAAGAATGTGCCTATCATATTTGTTTACAATTCACAATGTATCTCCTGCAGTATGTTGGCTTAGAACGATGTGGAATTTTGAAGATGCCAGATCAGGTGATGTGCTTGTCACCTAGCAGTGGTTCAAAACTATAAGAATCTTCTCCAATAGCTTTCGTGATTCTCAAGTAAGTGACTTTAATAAACGATTTATCAAGCATACTATTTGTTGTGGATGTGAAAAACTTAGTTTCTGACGGAGTATCATATCATACCATTATAATAATTTCAATTGTAAGAAATTTATAACATCAGTAGGTGGCATGTTCCACGATTGATCTTTTTGTTTTACGAAATATCAGAATGATTTCTCTTTACCAAAGTCAAGTAATTCAAAACAGAAATTTACTGATAAAAATTCAACTAAATTTTATCGACCTAACCATAAATAAGTTACAGCGTATAAATTTGACGAAACATTCGAACTAGTGTAAAATCTACATTTGAACTCGAAGAAAGAAATAAAAGAACTAGTTTCTTAACAGAAATCTCCCTCACCTAAATATCTTCTGGTGTATGACCAAGTTTCACCTTTCCTGACATTGGTATAAATAATGACGTTTCCCAAAGGCAGGTACTGTCGAACCAAAGAAGTTGTACCGATGTCACCACATATAAATATTACCATAATCACAATTGTAGGATACCTAATTTTTTCTAAACATGTATAATTAATTAAGGAGCTTTTTTTATTTTCATTATTTTTATTGAGGAGCATATTTTAAATTTTAAGCATTAAAAAAATTCTAAGAGAAATCTATAACACAAACTCCCTTATTTATCAAGTAAAACAAAAAAATAAATAATTATTTTTTCCACTATTTTCATTTTAAATTTCTCAAGGCAAATATATTTGTTAACTCTATTTAATTAAGTCTATTAAAGATACACCACATGTATGAATTCTATCAAAAATCATTTAAACACTATTTTTATCAAAATTTATTTTTTAAATTAGGTTATTTTAGAAATTAACTAATTCGTATTGAAAAAAAGAAAAGAAATTAAATCTCTTCCAGGAAGTCGACATTAAAATAACTGAATACTTGATTATTTAAATAGGATGAGTAAGAATGTATTTGAATAAAAGTAACTTAGAATATTTTCCCCCAAAAATTAAAACAGTCAATTTTCTAAGAATTAATTATAATCCTAGGTATGATTTATTCAGTTTAAAATAAACTGCTAAAAATAGTTGAAATAAATAGATTTCTTAGAAATGGATGATACTTCGTATTTACCTCTCATATGTTATTAGTTTTTATTTCTATTTTTTTGTGGTATGACTAACCACAGGGCTCATACATTATTTCAATTTTGCCAAATAAAAAATTACCTAATTGACTTTTACTGTCATGACATACATCTTACAAAAAATAAAAAATATAATAAGCGTATGTGCCTTTACGTTATGTTAAAGCCTTAAATAAAACATAACGTCTGATATAATAAAAATAGACTTAGTGTTATAGAAATTAAATGTAATGACTTGAAAATTGCATACGTTTCCTTAAGATCAAAATAATCTTAGTCATACAATATATGTAGTATCTACCCACACCAGTTGGCATGATATTGACTTTTAACTGGAACCACCAACATTTACTATAACTGTGAATCCGGCAGACATAGTAAAATATGGCAAAGCGATGTGGAGGTGAATTGAAGTTTTTGTCGTATACTTCGCGAGCTGAAGACAAGGCCAGCCACCACCTCCTTTTCATTCATTCTATTCTGGTATTTGTGCTGTGCCGTCTTCTTTTTAATTTCTTAAATGTTTAAAACTACCAAGTGTTTTACTGCGTCTTCGTTTCCAACCGGAGGTGACGTGTGAACCCTCGCCTCCCATATATAAATATATACACTGCTGGACAATTGCTAAGGACGGATCACAACTTGCTATGTAGCATAACATTAAGCGAGACATGAGGCCTAGTAGGATAAAATATAGTTGCAACACTGTTCAGACATTAGAATAAAGAATATTTATTGTTCTGGAAAGTACAAAAGCTGTGAAACATCTGAAAGAAAAAAAAATGTTCATGCGTACGGAGAAATGGGACAATGCATCTAAAAGTCAGCAGGCACCTTAAAGAAAGGTATCAGTACGGGATATGTCCACCGTGGAGTGTGATGCAATATTCCACACGTCGTACCATACTTTGCACAACATTATCCAGCAGCTGTTGAGGCAATTTATCCCATTCCTCTGTGAGTGCACGGATGAGGGTGTTCTTGTTTGTCGGATGATAGTTTCGACCAGCAACTTGCCTCCACAAAGCATCCCACACATTTTCAATGGAGTTTAGATCTGGAGAACGCGCTGGCCATACGAGACGTTGAATACCCTCGCTGTCTAGACAATCCTGAACAGCGAGTGTTCGATGACATGTTACGTTGTCGTCCATAAAAACAAATTTATCACCGGCAGCACCACGGAAAAGACGAACATGAGGAAGTAGAACTTCATCATTGTATCGTTGGCCCGTCATAATCCCATTCGCAACCACATGTAGGCGTGTGCGACCATTGATCATGATGCCGGCCCTCACCATGATACTGCATGTCGGATATCGGTCCTTTTCCTGGATATTTTCTGGACGATAAGCAGTACCAATCTCGCGCCAGATCAGTTGGCGTCTACAATCCGATGACAGACTGAACCTACTCTCATCTGAGAATAGTACGCATGCCCAGTCCTGTTCAGTTCAATTGTGATGCTCACGACACCATTGCAAACGGGCAGTACGGTGCTGTCTGGTCAGTGGGACACACACAACAGGTCTGCGTGCCTATAGTCCTCCTCCCCTCAAACGTCTGGTAACAGTTTTTCGGGAGATCTGCTTTACTAAGGCAGCAAGAAACTGATTTGCCACATGCTGAGCTGTGGTGCGCCTGTTCCTTTTTGCTGATAGGACGATATATCTGTCTTCTGCAGGCGTCTTACTTCTAACACGACCTCCCCGTGCCGTCTACTACACATTCCAGTAGTTTTAAATGACTTCCACAGCCGTGAAACAACGCTGTGAGCGATGTCGAACTCCCTGGCAACATCTGTTATTTTTCGCCCTTCTTCGATCTTTCCAATAATTCGGCCACGCATAAAATCATTTATGTGATGTCGGGAAGACATGCCAAAAATTTTATGTTCGTCTATTAAATATTTCCTGTAAAACTTTGACTTGAAACAACAACTGTCCACGCGCGTCAAAACCTTTAAAGCTCTTATTAACGCTATCACGTGATGAACAGACGTGGAAAAAAATTTGCATACTCATACTTCTTCTTACTAATATCCCGCACTTATTCTAATTTTCCACATTTTGCTTCGTTTCATTTTGTGGTTGCTATGGATGATAGTTTTATCCGTCCTTAGCAATTGTCCAGCAGTGTATATATATATATATATATATATATATATATATATATATATATATATATATTAAAATATATATCAGCTTAAAATATTTTTAAAAGAATCATCTATAAAACATAGATTATTTTTAAAGTAAAGTTAAACAATTTTTTCGTGTAAAATGTTACAAAATTAATTCATATTACTTTAATTCATTCAAAACAAATACTACATACGATATTTTTTTGTAATTTTTTATCAAAAATATAGTAAAGGAAACGTGTAACGTATTTCATATCTAAATACTAATAAGTGTCTGTTATTAGAAGGTTAATAGAATCTAACCATAGTTTATAGCGAAACATAGAAAACTAATTCTAGAAACTATAGCTCTAGATTTTTTTTTTTAAAAAAAGCATCATAAATATATATCTTTAACCTAAAATCAATGAAAAGCAAAATTAATTTATTTGTTTGGACTCAGCAAATTCTAATATTAATAAGAATAAGTCTCTGATTAATCAATCTCAAAAAACATACTTTAAAAAAAACCTCTTGAAATGTATTGTGCTGGTTTTACGAAACGGACCTACTACTAATATATTTGCTACTTGCAGTACAACAATGACTTCAAAAATAGTTTTCCCTCAAAGTGTTCTTTATCATTCCACAGTTATATTTAGTACAATCGTTATGAACAGTTTAACTAAAGTACAATGAAAAGGGCAAAATCTCAGATCTTAAAAAATAGTCCAGTTGACAAAAGTATCTTCATAGCTAACTACTTCAGACTAGTTTCAAAGGTCATTCGCTGAGATTTTAGAAAGGCATCATAAATAACTTCTCTGGTACTCGAACAATAAAGAAGTAAAATAAAGAAACTTTCTTTGAGTGGAATCTAAAAATAATAGCAACAAAGGAAGCTTCAAACAGTAGCATAGAACTTTAGAAAGAATGTTGGGAAATCTGTGTGGGGCTGACTTCGAAGTATTCCCAAAGCAATAAACTTGTGGACGCCTTGTCATCGCTGAAGAAGAAATTTTAAGCGACTTTTTTTGGAAAGAGAGATATCTTTTTTTATTCTTTCTTTCTTTAAAGCTCCCCTGTCCCTGGCGACATTTTCCAAGTTCCATCCTCTAAAATTCCATGTGGTATTTTTTAGAAGTTTTACTGTTTTGAGGGGAGTTTTTTATTGTTTATATTGGATTCTGTTTCTTCCAATCTCGGGAGATTCAGTAACTTTATTTCCAAAGTGGTTCCATTTATGAAGGTAATAAAATGTACTTGAACTTGTGTCTGGTTAATATGATCCCTTTTTTTAACTATTTATTTTTGAAGGTGTAATTCCATTTGTCAATTCCGCAATACAATATATCACGTTTTGAAACTTTCTACTAAGCATATAAGTAGAGCTTCTTCTCCTTCTGAAGCATAATGATTTATATTTTGAAAAGCGTCCTTTTTACTTAAGATATCCGACTAAGCTTTGTGATTTTTCAAAAGCTTATAAATGATTACCTTTTTGATATTTAGTGTCACCTAAATTAACCTAAACGTATAAAACTGTCTAAAAATATTTTTACAATAGAAAAAAAATCAAAATGCTCTTTTCATTTAAAAATAATGAAGTAAAAATGACATTTTTTTCCAAATATTATTCTTTTATGAAATTTTTAATAATTATAATAATATGTTTAAATATAACTAAAACTTTTCCAAAGAACCTGGACCATGTTGTTTGTAATATGCACATTATTTTCAGAGATCATCATTTTAAATAATAATTAGTGTTTTTGTTAAAATTTCCCTTCTCACTGACATATAAACATATGAAATAATACACTTCTGAATTATAAATTTCAAAAGTCCTAGTTTAGGTTTTCTGCAGAAGTCTTAGCTGTATAAACAAAATAGTCTTATTATTGAAACTATTTACATGAAAGGATAATATTTTGAAAATATGTCCTTTTTTGGGTAAAAATTGCATTTAGTTAATTTTTACTGTAATAAAATTAGTAAAACAATTTTATATGTATATTCTAATTCACAAGTTACGCTAAATATACCAACAATAATTATTTGCACGTTTTTTTTTCAAAATAATGGCTCTAAACTTAGTAGCTTAATTTAATAAAATACGGCACATATAAAATGGTGAATATATCAAGAAGTTATTTATTAGATTCCAGAATTGATACTAAATTAATATAAAATTTAAACATAACACGAATAAAGACATATTTATTAAATGTAATCTTAAGCCCATGGTTTTAATGCAATGAAAAAAATAATCATGAATTTTGAAAATTTATTAATACCATCATACTTTCGTAAAAAATTCCCTCGTTATTTCAAACAATTCGTTAAGTGTAAGCGTTGAAAGTAATTGGGTCAGATTTGAAACTGTCAAGAGTTAATTATGATTATTTACCACGTGTTGCAACAAGTTTTTGTTGTGTATTTCTTACGTGTTTGAGCAATGTTAGATGAGTAGATTTTAGAGAATTTTATTTTTTTTTGTGTGTTAATTTTGAAAGTAACTAAATGAGCCCACGATAACTGTGTGGTATGAGTCACGAATACTTAGCCTCTGTTGTTTCTATCGAGTCGTGCATTATATTCCTGGTGCCGAGAGAGGAGATGTCATCTTAGGTGTTTTCTTTCTCACTAGAGTATCATTCAAAGTTACAAGATGTGTCGCCTACGGGCAGCTTCAAATTGCTGCATTGATAATAGAGCAACACACTAAATATGTATACAATTTTCGTGTTAAGGTATCCGTCTACTTGCGACTTCTTTTGAAAAAAAGGAAATAGGGAGATCTTTTTGTGATTTTTATACTTATATAGTATATTTTAAGGAAAAAATCCTAAAATTGGTAAAAGAAAAGAAAATTATTATTATTAAAATGGGAAAAAACTAGTAAAAATGTACGAAAAATTACAAAAACGGGGCCCGCCCTCTACAAAGATTTTATAAACAAATTCTCAATTTTTCAATTTTGATGTGTTACTTTGTTATTCCTGTTTGAAGTGATCTTCACGATAAGAAATATTTTAATTTTTACAAAAAATAGAGCACTTTATCTAAGTCATTATACGAAATTGCTTAAAAAAACATTGACTATATTCACATAAAGAGCTGCAAATTTTGAAATAAAACATTTATTGATAAATCTGAAGATCAAAACACTTCTACTGTTATGCAGAACATAAGCAAAAAATTTCAGCTAATTATTTTCAAAACCTTTTGAGCAATCGCGGTCCCCGTTTGAGTTTTTCGAAAAAACACGTTTCGCGTAAAACGCATTTTAAAGTTTGACATCTTGTGTAAAGTTATGGCATTTGCTTTTACTAAAACGCTTGTAGTTTTTGTTCTAGTGGAGGGAAAATAAAGTACTTTTGGTATTGGTATTAAGTTAATAAAATGGTCTATAAAATAAAATCATAAAAAATTTTGCTGGTTTTGTTTATGATTTTATTTTATAGCCCATTATATAAGATTAATAAAAATACCAAGTTTTTATTTTCCATTCACTAGAACAAAAATTACAAGTGTTTTAGTAAAAGCAGATGCCATAATTTTACACAAGATGACAAACTTTAAAATGCGTTTTACTCGAAATGTGTTTTTGCGAAAAAGTTCAAACGTGCACAGCGATTGCTCAAAAAAGTTTTGAAAATAATTTGCTGAAATTTTTGTGTATGTTATGTATAACAGTAGAAGTGTTTTGATCTTCAGATTTATTAATCGCTGCTTTATTTTAAAATTTACAGTTCTTTATGTGAATATAATCACTTTCTTTTTAAGCAATTTCGTATAATCACTAAGATAAAGTGCTCTCGGTTTTGTAAAAATTGAAATATCTCTTATCCTGAAGGTCATTTCAAACACGAATAATAAAGTAACACATCAAAATTGAAAAATTGAGAATTTTCTCCTAAAAATTTTGTACAGATCGGGCCCCGTTTATGTAATTTTTTGTACATTTTTACCAGTTTTTTCCCATTTTAATAATAAATTTTTTTTCTGCTTTCAATTTGAAGATTTTTTCCCTTAAAATATACTAAATAAATCTAAAAATCACAAAAAAATCCTCATATTTCCATTTTTTCAAAAAAAAAGTTGTCGCAAGTAGTCGGATACCTTATCTTAGCCTTATCTTAACTTTTGACTGATGTGAAATAATGCTGCAATTCTTCATACATACCATATAAAATATAGCTTCGAACAAATTTAAATGCTACTTTTAATTTTGTTCATTTATTGGTTGTTAGATTCAGAATCATTAAATCATTTTTAACGTGTTGATTATTATGAATTTTCCAAAATCTCTGGAATAATAAATTTAGAAAAATGAACTACCAAAATAAATAAAAATAATTAATTGTTGAGGTGTAATAATTGTTATACTTGTGTTCCCTAAAAAGTGATGCAATTACGAAATATCGATTTATATTCTAAACAATACGCTTCCATAATTTTTTCTGTTATAGTTTTAATTGGTGTTTAAGTGTTTTACTAGAAATCGATGTCTAATTCCTGCATTTTTTGTTCTGTTTTATGTATCTCTCTTTTTTTGAAATTTCGTGAAATACAAATACTTTGCTTTATCGAAATACTAGAATAACTACATTATTCAGAAAATACAAAATCAAGTAATACTACACTTCACATAATATATTGATTTAATTATATATTTTGACATTTTATACTCTTACTTGAACTCAGATAAAGAGAAATGAAAACAAGCCTTTTTTTAAAAAATTGTCTACAAAACTCTTTGACGAAATTAATGACGTATCGTACAAAATCAATATAAAATATCGTTTTATGATTTAGTTATTGTACTAGTTTGAAAATACTCAAATTTTCTAAAACACTCTCGCTTGTCACGTTATGTAAAGATTATTCAAATTGTGTGAAAATTCACATGTTTATAAACAAATCTTTTCAAATGCAGATTTTGATCACGACGAATTTTCTCAATTCATTGTGACTTTCCCTACTTTCTATAGCTCTCACTGTAAGGCAAATAACGAAAGGAAACACATTTATATTAGAATTTATTTCAGAAACACTTCAAATCCCTGCATTATGTTGCAGGTAGAATCTAATTTGTTTTCAAATATATTCCTAATATTTATCAGAGTGTCGGAAAATTACATCTTTATTATTCTAATACGCCTTTATAATCCAATAATGCTTAATCATTTTTAATAAACATGTTGATTAACAGTTTAGAATAAAATTTTCATATTTGTAAGAGTGATAAAGTGTAAACAAACGAATTCAATTCCGAATGTTGAAGGAACGGAATATTCCATTGTATAACTCTATCATTAAAATATGAGATTTAACTTTCTGAAATATTAATTATCATATTTATGTTACAACTAAGCAATTAATTTAAATTCCGTCAATTTTAATAAGTAAATTTAGAAATTTTAAATTAAAAAATTCCGTATTAAAACATTAATGGCAAAAATAACACAAATAACATTAACTTTACTCAGTAGTGCAACAGTCCATGAGGACAAAGGCCTACACTGAGCCCAACACAGTATACGTGACCTTTGGCCTTGAGGTACATGGGAAGATGATCTGGTCAGGTGGTTAGTCAGATGCGACAAATAAGATTACTTAACGTAAAAAAAGGGAGAAAAAAATTGTGTTTGATGATTTTAACAGATTTTCCATCATTAGTTATATATGATGGTTTTCAATAAGAGGACACAGTATGATTCAATGGTTAAAAATCGGTCAAAAAATCAAATCCAATTTTTGTACCGTAAATTATTTTTATATACTTTTCTATAACCTCACAAAATTCGAAAGCTCTAAACTTAAAAAAAAAAAACAGAATTATGATAGCTTTTAAATTCGTTTTTCTTCACATCCCTATGTCTCACAAAAATCCAAACTGTAAACTTACTTATCTCAGTAAGATAAAATAACTAGTTTGTCTTCATTTACAATGGTAAGGATTTTTTCTATCGCACCTTATGCTTTCATTTTTTCCCTCTTGCTAATAGCACATGTACCAAAACTGGTTTGCATTTTTTAATCAACTAATACTTATTTTTAAAAAAGATAACTGAAATCTCAGAATTTATCCATTTTTTAATGAATTCTCATTATGCATTCATAAAAAGAAGTATTGTACAAATAACAATTATGTTAACGCAAAACCCATACCAACTTTTGTTATACATAGTTTGACGTACTTGCAAATCAAATTTCAAGCCTGTACGTAAAGTTTTGTAGGAGGTGTAGCATTTTAAAGTTAATACAAATTTTAAGTTTGTTCCTTAAAAAATCAAATGGCTAGACTTTTTATGAAATTTTGAACACAAAATCTGTTTTACATAGTATGCGCACATATGAGGCAGCGAAAAGAAATTGAATATCCTTAAATTTAAAAAAAATCGTAAATCGTACCATGTCCTCTTAAAGAACATTTATTAAAAGCTTTGAGCATTTTTTACTTACATTTTTATGTGCTTATTTAATGTATATTTAGTGAAATGTCAAATAGTGGGATGCAAAAGAATTTTACATATGTCAAGGGAATACTGGCCTTGTAACTTATTTATTATAGTAGTAGTAGTAGATTTACTATGCTAGAAAAAAATTAACTATTTGATATGAGCTTCAGTAATATTATTTGTTGTGTATTTGTGCAAGAATATTGATAAATACTTTAAGCTTATAGCTTCCATTCTGCATTAAATGTTGTGAATTCCTTACATTTTAACTATACTTCAAAACATTTAAAACGATATTCATCTATTTTCCTTTCAAATAACAATATAGAAATACTTTATGCAAATATATATATATATATATATATATATACACTCATGTCCAAAATTATTTTACATACCCAAAAATGATGATATTCAATGAAATATCCAATCAATGTGATCCGTATTTGCAGGGAATGTGTGAAAACCAAGCCTAATTACATTATCCAATCAAAAGTAATCAAACGGTTTGTGATATGCAAATTTAGGCGTTACGTCATCCAAGGGTGAAAATCAAGCGCTTTTTGCGCAAACTGAATATTTGAGTGAATTTCTGCAACATAACGTTTGATTTCAGTGTGTAGGGACTCAAAGTGGTTTGTTATGGCTTCGAGGTATCATTTGGAAGAATCTGTAAAGTGGCGAATTATCGGCCGTTTAGAAGCAGGGCAGTCAATCACGGAAACAGCCACATGTCTGCATATTTCAAGACAGACAGTCTCTAAGCTATGGAAACAGTTTCAAAATGATGGAACTGTTGTAAGGAGACCTGGACAAGGTCGGAAACGAATGACAACTGCTTCTGAAGATCGGTATCTGGCATTAACTGCCCGTCGTAACAGAAAGGCTACTGCTCGCCAGTTAAGTTCAGAGCTTGCAGCCGCCACTAGAGCTGTTGCATCACGGCAAACAATATACAGAAGGCTTAACGAAAAAGGCCTTTATGCCAGAAAGCCAAGGGTATGTGTTTTACTGTCTTCACAGAAAAAGAGGGATCGCTTTTTAATTGGTGTAAAGAACATCAAAACTGGACTGAACATCAATGGTCCCATGTTCTCTTTACTGATGAGTCGCGGTTTAGTTTAACAGGTGATTCTAAACGTGTTTACATCTGGAGGGACTCAGGAACACGAAATGATCCCTCGAACATTGTGGAACGTGACCGTTTCGGTAGTGGAGGTGTGATGGTATGGGGGGAATAATGATCGATGGACGTACGCCTCTACACGTGTTCAAAAGCGGATCTGTGACAGGCCAGATATATCGGGATGAGGTCTTAGATCCTTATGTAAGACTTTTCAGGGGTGCATATGGACGTGACCTTTTATTTATGGATGATAATGCTCATCCACATCGAGCAAACCTCGTTGATGAATTCCTTGAAAGTGAAGACATTAAGCGAATACCTTGGCCAGCAAACTCTCCTGACCTTAATCCAATAGAGAACTTATGGAACTACCTTGGAAGAGCCATTGCACGTAGACATCCTCCTCCTAGAGATGTAAATGGCCTGAAGACTGCATTGCTGGAAGAGTGGAGTTTAATTCCCCAGACTGTGATTAACAACGTTATTTCCAGCCTTAAAACACGTTGTGATATGTGTGTACGAGTCAGGGGAGATCATATTCCATATTAAATTCGTAAGACTTAATTCTTTTTCTGAATCATTCCTTTTTTTCTTAACTCTCTTTGTCACACTTTATTACCATTTTTATTGTTTCATGCTACATGTGGTAATCTTCAATTTTTTCTTTTGCATTTATGTGTCATAATGTTATGTATCATTCCACGAAATTTCATTAAACTATAAGTCATAATCTCTGAGAAATCCGTGAATTTATGCATGTAAACATTATTTTGGACATGAGTGTATATATATATATAGTCTAATTCTCTACAAACAAGAGATAAACATTCACATCAATCACATTCGAAAAACAACACAGAGACAGTAAAGAGAACATACAATGAAAAACACTATATATATATATATATATATATATATATATATATATATATATATATATATATATATATATATATATATTTAAATATACAAATGCAATCATCAACAATCAATCACAATAATCAATTGAAAAATTGAAATATACGAATATATATATACATTTGTTATTTATACACAAACACACACATATATATATATGTATTTTAGAAATTCTTCCCCAAAGAAGATTTGCAATTTGTTAACTAAGATGTTTACAGTGTACTCAAGCCGAAATGAATGAAAAAAGCTTGGTGGTTGATATAGCTTCATTTATTCTTGTATGTACACATATTAACAAACACATAATATATAACACTCATACAAAACTACTATATCAAGGAGTTTACATGGCGTTCACAGACCAGCTTAAATTGTATAGAAAATTCTAGTGTTTATATAAAATGCAAACCGGAGGTATATAACTCCTATTTTAATTCATGTGCCTTCTAGTAAATTGTTCCAAATCTACATATATATATATAAAGGAGAAAAGTGACTGACTCACTCGATATCTCCAGAACTATTAAACCTACAGACCTGAAGTTTGGTACGCAGATTCCTTTAATGGAGTTGACATCCGCTACAAAGTGGGTTTTGTGAAAATTGACCTCCAAGTGGCGTTGTGGGGGCTTAAGGGGCGTAATAGATAATTGTTTCCATTTTTAAACACTCTTAGACGTACAATCTTGAAATTTGGAACGCATATTTCTTTCATGTAGTTGACATCCGCTGCAAAATAGGTTTTACGAAAATCAACCCCAAGTGACGTTGCGGGGGCTTAAAGTTCGTTATAGATTATAACTTCTATTTTTAAACTATTAGTCGCACAGTCTTGAAATTTGATTAGCATATTCCTTTCATGGAGTAGAGATCTAGAATAAAATACCGCTAATTATGGATTTGATGGGAATCAAATTCAGGGGGAAACGGGGGAGCTACTAGGGCGTATTGATAAACAAAATTCACGTTTTCGATCTACTAGGACTATAATAATAAACTTTGGTTTGCATGTTTCTTTTGTTGAATTGAAGTCCGCTATTAATGCTTTCATCAAGGTTACGGGGCGCATTGATAATAAAAATTCCATTTCTGTTCTTTTAGATTTAGACTTGAAATTAAGCACGCATATTTATTTTACGGAGAAGAGATCCACTGAAAATTGCTTTTGCGGAAATTTACTTGATTATTGGGCTAAGTGAGCTCAAAAAGTCTTTCTTCTTCTATTTTAGAGAATATTAGAAATTATAGCTATTAAGTTCTGTCATTTTTGCATCAATTCATGAGAGTTACATCTAAAAATATATTTTTCAATACAATCGAATTCTGAATGCTAGATATGAATAATTTATATTTTTGTAAACATCATGAAATACCCAGTGAAGCGGGTGGGTAACAATATATGTATATATATATATATATATATATATGTGTGTGTGTGTGCGTGTTGTTGTTGCGTATGACAAGTGCAGAAAAGAGAAAGTGAAGTGGAGCCAAATGCATACAGTACAGTTCTGGCCACACCACACCGACTTTATCGGTATAATGGGTGTCATGGCAGCATTTGGGGTCTATGTTGAAGAGGATCGATGGAACACATATGCACTTGAAGAGATACCCTGGATCCATATATATATATATATATATATATATATATATATATATATATATATATATATGTTTGTAATAAGTTGATATCTACTAATAATCCAAATCTCCTTTATTTATAACATCTAATTCATAAATCTTAATACCCGATTTCGAAACGTGTCCCAATTTATCTCTTTCTAAAGCATTAAAGAAATGTTGGTTCATTAATGATTTTTAGGCATTGAATTTCTAATAGATTTACTGGCGATTCTAAGAAATATAAGATCATTAACGGTTTTCATGCACCTTAGTAAAAGGGATTAATATTTCATATACAATTATTCCATTTCTTTAAATAACTAGTTATTTCCTTTTGTCTATACACGTGGTTGTATTTTTTTATGTTGCTTTTTTGCCTGTCCTTCCCTGAATATAAAAACTTGTTTTTTGAATAATTTCCTCTCTTGTATTTTTAGCATTGTATGAGAGGCATGCTGAAATAAATTACGGAATCACGAATAAGCCTCGTTATTTTTTGGCAATGACCACTTAATCACCTCTAATCAAAATGTAAATTCTTCGCTGGCAAATATGTATCATATATATAACATTTCAAAACATATAATGAATTGTGTATTATCAATGTACTACAAACTCAAAATACCTATATGTTCTTCCAGTTTTTCCACTAAATTTTAAATATTTCTGTTTATTCCAAAAACTTAATGTTTGCCTTCGGACAATTGCTCAAAAAAGTATTCATTAATTAATTAAAAAGTATTCATTAAAACATTAAAAAGTATTCATTAATTCATTAAAAAGTATTCATTAATTCATTAAAAATATTCATTAAAACATTAAAAAAGCATTCATTAAAACATTAAAAAAGCATTCATTAAAACATTAAAAAATCATTCATTAATTCATTAAAAATTATTCATTAAAACATTAAAAAAGTATTACTTAATACATTACAAAGGAAATTATTAATAGCAGGATTTAGCTGATGATCCCTTGCTGGTTTTGGATTTTGTGAGACTATGCGACGTCGTGGACCCGGTCTAGCACTGCTGGCCAATGGGGGCGTGCAACAACAACAGTATTCATTAATATATTCTTCTAGAAACTATTTTTTCATTGTTTATAATTTTAAAATATCAACCTTACATTTTAAAATCAAACAAATTGAGTAGCATAGTAATTGTATTTATCTCTATATTTTGGTGCTCATGAAAAATTTAGTATTGCCATGGTATTTGATTTAAACATGCATGAGATTTAAAAAAAGATGTATCGTAATTAATGTTATAATTTAAAGTTATGCAATTTCTTATCTTTCCAAAGTATCATTATAATATTTTTTCAAATATAAGATAACATATCGGAAGATAAAATAAGTAAAAACTAGGACATATGGATCTACAATTTCAAAAATGCTGTACAACGTTCTGAATTATTTTTTTTTTTCTATTTAAGTGCAATATTCATTTCTGTAATTTTTACGATACATTCATTAATCTACAAAAAATTATAAGGATAGTTTATCGTTTCACTTGCTCCTTCAATTAGGAATAGTTGAAGCAATCGAAACAGAATAATTTAAAAACTTCGGGCTAATCAAGCTTGATGGATGGTACTTATTTCCAAATGACGATTCTCCCTTTTTGTATTTTGGGGGAAAAGATACTTTTCTTTATTTACGAGATCACATACAAAACGGCTCATTTATGTTTCGGATGTTAAGCATCTTTACGAAGGGTTGCTACAACCTTTCCCTCTACTTTGTCCTTTTTCCCCATTCATTCCCCTCAAAGAACATCAAGAATAATAATCCTTTTGGGAGTCTTTACGCACACAAAAGCACGGAATGAACAAAAAAAATACAATTAACGGTTCCAAACGCACCCTCTTGGCTCGATCGAGAAGAGAGGAAAGGAATAAAAAATAAATAGAAAAAAAGAGCAACATTACCAAAGAACAAAAGTGCAACAACTCAATGAATAAAACACAGCAAAAAAAATGACACCATTTCTTCAGCCCTGCCTCAAGTGGAATTCCATCAAAGTGACACCAAATACCCAGAGTACAATTACATATAAAGGGAACTGTACGTGAATATAAATAAGATAAGATTAAAAATCTCCCGTACAGTGTTTAAAAGGCGGCCGACCAAGTTTTGGTCTTAAAGAATTGCTAGCTGATCCCCAAAGTGCCGTTGTCTGGGGAACTCTACATCTTAAAATATTCGCGGAGGCCTCTAATGCTTAATTTAAATTTGCCTTGAGGACCTGGAACTTAATGACTCTGGCACGCGCAGCAGCCATGTTTGATTAACGTACTTCTTTAATTTGCGAGCCTTAAGAGATTGGTAATTTTGGTAGTTTACAATCGTGTTATTTTCGGTCGACTCCAGTCGGAAGTGCTGTTTGATTTGAGAAGTTCCGAAGTCTTCCGTTCCGATGAGTGTCGCTGCTAATTACAACATCAAGTGCTTCAATGTCGAAGCAACTTATTTTGCTCTGAGCCAAAGATTTTCTTTGACGAATAAATTGGAATGCTTCAATTACATGCAGTTCGATATTTTTCCGGAAAATATCAATTTCGATACTGAACCGCTGATTTTCCTGTGTGTTCCTGCTGGAACATTTTCTACATTTATAATTATTTTCTGCTTTGGGATTTTACCAACTTTAGTATTTTAATGTATCTATGATAAAAGTTACATTTTATTTTAATATTCCAGAGTTTTGGAACATTTGCAAATTTGAAAATTCAGAAACAAAAAAATCTTTTTATGCAAGGTTTTTCTATCATATAACATTTAATGGTTAAAATATGAGTGTTTTACTTTTAATATTGATGTGTATCAGAGTATAAATAGTTCAAATTTTTTAAACATTTTCTAGTTGGAGATTATGTTCCACAGAAAATAGATTTTTCTTAAATTCAAAATTGTGCTAGTACGATTGCTAGTTACATAAGTTAATTATCCAAAATATCTACTAGATTTAGAATGATTTTATAAGAAAAATATTTATTGTATGGTTAAGTTTAATGAGAGTTTATGCTATATTTTAAAATTAATCTTGAGTACTATCGTGCCAGCAATGTGAATTTTCAAAAGTTAAATCTACAGTAAAATAATTTTTTTTAGATTGAAAAAAACGCAATTCAGACATTTTGAAAAACGAAAGTCAGGGCATGATTTTTAAAAATTATTTATAGGTCTAATTTTTTTTTTATATTACATTACTATTTTTGAAAATAATATTGGCCTAATAATTTCAAAGGTTACCCGAGAAAATTCCTTAAAAAAACGATACATAGATCTATAAATTTCTACGTCGAAATATTTGGAAATAAACTTAAACTCGGAAAATATTTATTTATTGAATAAAGATAATAAACAAATTTGCAAATCAATTCTATAATGAAAAAAAAACGAGCTAAAACTACGTGTGTGTTGCAAAAGACTATTTTTAGATTTACAACTTTTGTTTGAGCCAGTTTTCTATTAAATCTCTCAATTTCTTTTAAAATGAAAACTTCTTCCATAATTCTGAAAATAATTTTTTTTAATATGTCTTCCTCAATTATTTGAAATAACATTCCTCCATTTTTCTAATAATTTTCAAGGGAATCTAAATAAATTTAAATATCAACTTATACAATTTTGGATGAGTTGTGTTGATCTATTTTTATCTCCTGGAAATCTAATTTAGAAAGTATGGCTGAATGTATTTCTGATATAATACAATACTGTGTGCCTGGCTGTTAATAATATACAGAGTAGTAATTATATTTCAATTGTTGTGAATTCTAACTTAAAGCATATTTATTGGTTGAAATTAATTACTTATAGTATAGCGATGAAATTACAGAATTTAACGAGCAATCATTTAGTAATTATTAATGCCTATATGTAATATATTTTGAATTTAACTATCCGTTCTTAAAGTAATTTGTATTAATTTGTAAATAAAATTTTGTTTTATTTTCTCCAAAGGGATATTTTCACAGAATTGTTGGAAGCATTATTTTCTCAACATTTTTTCTCAATTTCATTTTTAAGCTTATATGACTTTTGTTAAAAGAAACAGTTGTAATAAAATGGATCATAAAGTAAGAAAAATACATCTTCTTAAAAGTCAAGTGTAACCACTAAGACAGTGTAATATATTTACCACAAAAAATAATTTGTATGTTATAAAACATATAAAATATGCAATGTTAACAAAATTATGCACTGTGAAAAAGGCTACAAAGTTTACTATTCAAATGCCTGTTAAACAAAATTGTAATTAAGTTTATCACAGTAGTAATGATGTAAATGCTGACACTACGGTACAAGGGGTTTCAATTTAGAAAGAAATACTATATCTCGATCTACTACTAAATTTTATTATCTTTAATGTGCTGAATATTCTTCATTGATATGAAACACTCTATCACAAGTTCAAGATACATTTTTTTTTGCCTAAACTTGAACTGAATTCATTAATTAATGCACTCTTATATAAAGTCAGATTTCATATCACAGGGGAATCATTGAATTTTAATTAAGTTATTTTATTTAGGACGAACAAACAAAACAATCAAATAAGTCCTTTCAAGCTATGAACTAATGATGTGCTAAATATGTCACGTAAAGAAAATGAGCCCTATATATTAAAAAAAATTGGGACACATTTTTTTTCAACTAAAATTGAACTTTTCTTTTTAAGTTTTAAATTTGTTTTGATAATTTTTAAATTTTTAAAGGTTGGTAATTATTTACTCCAATCTAACGAAAGATGTAAAGCAAAATACTACAGTTTAATTTAGTAAAATTTTATAATTAAGATATATTTTTCTTCTCCATAAGCTCATCAGTCTTTTATTGTCGAAGGCTGACTCGCTGATTATCCTCCAGTTGACCCTATCAGTTGCGGAGGATTTCCGTTGGTTAATCGCACTTAGTTTGAGGTCCTTCTTAACACTACATTGGCCAAGGAAGTCATTTTGACTGCTTTTTAATTTCAATTAGAAAAACAATGGTGTATATAACGGCAAAAATTTCTTAGACTTTTTTAGAGTATATATTTTCCGAGTGAAGTAAATTTCTTTTAATGTTAATATTTACTGATTACTTGTTATACGACTATAAATAATATAAATAAATAATAATAAATTAATATTAAACACAAATATATATATATTTAAACATTAGTTATTCTTTTACAATGCAGTCATTTTGACTGCTTTGGGGCAATCTAGATGTATACTATATAAGTTTCCCTCTTTCTAGTATTAACATCGATTAACCATCGTGCATGTGATCGTCCTCTATTTCTGGTATCTTCAATTTTTAAAAAAGTTACTATTTTGATAGGAAAAACATCAGCATATCTGTACAGATAGCCCAGCCACCTAATGGTTGATGCTTTTATAGTTCTCACAATGTCAGTCCCGCCATATTTGCCATTTTCCTGTAAATTTCATGATTGTAAAGAATTCTCCACTCATTGTTCTCTTGAATATGTCCAAAGATTTTCCTTAAGATTTTTCTTTCAAAAATAGGCAACTTTTCTTCATTTATTTTATTGAGGGTCAAACATTCCCTTCCATACAAAGCCATGGGCCTGATTTCAGAAATTAAGATATATTAATTAAAATATATTTTTCACAATGAAAACTAGTAAAATTTTATGGTACATAAATAATATGAAATATTTCGAAAGATCGACAGAATAACCATACGCTCATGCCACTAATTAAATTACAAATTATTTCCTCTCCGGTACAGAATTAACCCAAAGGGAAAACAATACAATCAAGTTAACTTTTTCAAAAAGATTAGTGTTATAGCTTAGTATAATATCCCTCCTTTTTTAAGTAAAATTCTATTTTATCAAAATCCTTGCTATTGAAGAAATTCAGAACACTATAATTTCATTGTCGTAAATCGAATTTACATCGATTAATACATATTCACATTTTATTAATATTAATTAGTAGTTATTCTCACTCAAGATTCAAATTTTGATTATAAAAACTGTAGTAGAAATGAAATAAAATTAAAGCAATGTTGAATATTTCCGAAATAAGGTAACATTTGACTAAAAATATTTAATATGATCATGCGTTTTCATAAGAAGAATTATGGAATATTTTTTTCCGAAAACACCTAATGACAGGCCTTCAATGTGCATAGGGATACAAAATTATTTTGCATCTACTTTAAAAAGGAAATGTTACATTTCATAGTATTTAGGTAGCTATAGAAACTCATGCAAAAAGGGAGAATAAACTCTGACAATGTCAATGCAATTTCAGAATAGGGAAAATACTTTTTTCCAGCACTTGTGAGACTGAATTGGATTAGGGAATTTTTTTATCGCGCCGTTTATTCTCCAAGTATTGGAGGTCTAATGCAAGACACAAATGCATCGAGGAGAGAATTATTTGCAGGGAATTTTTTTTTCCTTAATTTTTTTCAGTGGAAGCTACATAACTCATTTAAAGGGAGGGGTGTTTCAAACGTGTTTTTAAAAGCTCTTAAAGGAAAGAAAGGGGAATTCTGTATTCAATTTGTATGCTATATTGTTCATCTTAAATTTTGTATCAGTTGTTAAATAGATTGATGGTGCATTATTTACTGCATTTTAACGGGATGAACAGGTACGGTAAAAAAAGATCTTATAGGTTAATATTAATTTATACAAAAGCTAAACTAAGTGGCACTATAGAGCCAAAGCCTACTGTGCCCATCTATGCTTCCATGACCTTTGACCTATAAATGCATGAGCATATGTTCCAGCCAAGTGGTCATTATGACTCGAATTAATATAAAAATTTGAGTGATTTTCTAAAAGTAAAAATTTAAAATCATAATTTTTTATTATTTAGCTATGAACCAGTATTTCACAAATCTGTTTGTCTTTGCTTTCCATTTTAAAAGGTTTATTAAATAAATTTCATATATATATATATATATATATATATATATATATATATATATATATATATATGATAGGATTCTCTTTGGTGAGTTTTTAATGATTTACGCTATTCATTTGTGAACATACTGGGTTTTTAATTTGAACTTTCGGATTTTAGATATTTTTTCTACCTATACAACTATTTTAAAGATGGGTGCATCATTTTTGGAGTTCGATATGATTCACTTATATTATGCACTTAATTGTTTTAGAATTTTAATATTTTAATGTTATTATATCTTTCAGAATGCGATGGCGAATAGTTTAATTTTTCAAGTTTAATGGTTTAATTTTAACTTTTTAATTTTTGAACTTTTGAGAATTGGATATTTTTTTCCGATTAACTTACCAATTTGCAATAGGGGGGAGGTTGGCGCCATCAAACTAGTTTAACCCTACTTATCGGTCCTAAGTCCGAGGTTGCTCTTGGATATTTTATAAATTTTAGTTTTAATTTTTTTAAAATTTTGTTTGTAAACGTTGAAATTTTATCTTGTATATTCGTCATAGATATTTTAAAATGGGATTTAGTATTATAAGATTCATATAATTTCAAATTTTTAATTGATTTTTAAGTTGTGTTTGATATATATATATATATATATATATATATATATATATATATATAGAGAGAGAGAGAGAGAGAGAGAGAGAGAGAGAGATAGATAGAGAGATAGATAGATAGATTATTTCTGAATATAAACTGATCTGTGTAGAAGTTGAGAGAACGTTATTCTTCAAATATGTACCCAGAATTAGAAGCCCGTATATAAGACAAGTAGGAAAAAATATCTTGTACTTTTCAAACGTTTCACCATGAGTTTAAAAATGTTGTTAAACTGAATATTTTCCAATCAAATTTCTGTAAAGATAAAGACCGACAATGGCAGCTTTATTTCTGGTAACACTATCTGAAAGTAAGTATTTTTTCTCCTTTCATTTGTTGTATTATTAATTACTTTAATTTACTTTCTACAACATTTTCTTTTCTAATTTTGAGAAAAAAAATTGCACATGTATGTTATACTCCACGCAGGTTTTATACCTTTGAGGAAAATTCTGTTGCACAATGTTCTTTCGTATTCAGAAATCTCAATGAGGGAACATGAAATTACGAACTATTTACAATCTCGGATTACTGACGCTAAATTTCAAGAATGCGGACTTATATTTTCTTTTATAGCGAAAATTCTAAGAATTAAATGATTAAAATCGTGTATGCATGATTAACAAAAATTGTTAAAAATCCTTTTTATTAAATTAGGTTTTCTTCGAGATTAGAGGATTCGTGTTTAAGCTGACACACTTACTACAACAAAGTTCCAAAAGTTTTCGGCTTATACTTTAAAATATACAGTATGTTTATTTTTTAAGCAAATCATTTTCTTACTTAATGCACAATTAAAAATTTTAAAAAATAAGGAGAGTTAAATAATGTTAATTAAATTCTGTAAAAAATTATAAGTATTTAATAAAAGAAAATTGAAGGATATTTATTCAGTGTTATTATTTTTTCTATATCTACAAAATTAAAAGTTGTTGATGGAAGCTGTTATAATTTCCAAAGAGATTAACAGAAATCACAAACCTATTTTTCCTCCTTTTTCAATTCATACTATTCGTTCAATATCTTCCTATATATATATATATATATCTTGTTCAAATTTTCAATCGCTAATAAAATACTTTCTATT
The DNA here is from genome assembly GCA_019973935.1 of Trichonephila clavipes. Classification (NCBI taxonomy): domain Eukaryota; kingdom Metazoa; phylum Arthropoda; class Arachnida; order Araneae; family Nephilidae; genus Trichonephila; species Trichonephila clavipes. The sequence continues at coordinate 1,642,132 of BMAU01002837.1, read as the reverse complement.
TGTCCATTCAAATTCAAATACATTTTTTTTAAAAATTTGTAGTGGCTGACACTTGATGTCAGTACAGTTTTTTCAAATACTAATTCATTAATTAAATTATAAAATGAGTAAATAGTGACAAACAAAAAAATTGTCCAACAACACATATAGAAAGGAAAAACGTTCGTTATGTCCCTGCAGCGCAATAAGTAGCGCGTTGGACTTCTAATCCAAAGGTCGTGGGTTCAAATCTCATGTGGTATGGCCGAATTCCTGAGAATGTAATTTCTTTTTTTCTATACTATTTTATTTGAACATTTAAATATAATTAATATATGAATAGTATCAATCAAAAATAAAACAGTCCAACATCGTATATAAAGAGGGAAAGTGCAAGGAGAAAATCCCTTTCTATATTGTCACTTAATATTGTGATTCTGTTATATGTATTTACATGCTTATATTATTGTAACTATTTTATAAAAAGTAACTAAAATAAATTTTTCTTTTGTTGACCTAAGTAGCAGTTGACTTATTTTTTTTAAACTTATTGTTTTTAATAAATATTTGGGCACAATTTTGCATGTATCAATGCTCTAGCCAAGTACTATAAATATATAAAGAAGGATCATATACAATGCGCTTTAAACAATTACTGCCATTATTATGATGGACACCAGGTGAAATATAGGGTCTGAACGTTTTATAAATTTATGTGGCCAACGTCGTCTCTGTCGATAACGGTTAGCCTTAAAGATTGCACGCTATTCCCAGCTGAAAGACTCTCGTAATTTATCGCCAGCAATTTTCACTCAGGTTAAAGCATTTAGATGCTAGAAAAGCCTTTGTTGTTTTCAATAAAAGACTTTTAGGAACGTTTACCACCATGCTGCTATTAATGTGCTGATGTCCAAGCACTCTTTCACAATAGCATTAGAGTTTGAATTATTAGGTGAATAATCTTTAAACAGCTCACCCTTTAATTACAGTATTAGTCAATTTATCAGTGGGGTAAATAATAGAAGAATGTATATAAAATAAACAAAAAATAGTTTTCCTTTAAACTTAGGAGAAAATATTTGTCGAATACCTTTTGAAATTCTGTAGAGATAAAAATCGCGCGAGAAGAAAAAAAAATAATAAACTTCCTCTAGTTATCGATGTAAATTAATTACTCTCAAATGTTTCCTACAGTTATTCTATTAATTTAACCCACGGAAATATACATTCCTTTATTTTATTATTATCTCTCACATGCCCCAAAATTCCAGGGAGAATAATATACTTCACATATAGTTTAAAATAAATTCTTTCAAAAGAAATGATTTCAGTATTTTTTATGGTTTTTTTGACTAGTTTTTACTCGGAACTTTTTAAAAAATAATATTGCATACCTATTTGTATTAGAAAAATAGTCTTATAAATATCTAAGTGCTTAACTCATATTGTAATATATATATATATATATATATATATATATATATATATATATATATATATATAATTTAAGTTTGGGAAAGGTATTGCAATATTGCAATACACACGATTGTGTCTTAAGGAATATTTATATATCGAGTTTTATTTAACATCTGAACACTTTTGAAAAAATAATGCTTTGCATGCACGGACCTACTGAAATCAGTTTAGAATACGTTGTTCTATGCAATAAAATACTTTTATATACATTTAAATCTTTAATTTATGTTATTAATTGTAGTTAAGTTTATATTTTCAATGACTCCAACTGCCCTATAATTTCTTATTTTCCCTACTCCTATGTGGCTTGTTTTGTATATAACGAGGATTTAAAAACACATTTGCGTACATGTCAGTTGATTTATCAATAGTATTTTTATCGCTTTATTTTTATTAAAAATGTTATTATTGGCTTCATTTTTCTCTCAACTGAAGCTTTGAACTCGTGTCGTGGTGTATAGTTGACATGATTATCAATATAATATTTCTCGGTGCACATGAAACGAATACCATATTTGGTTGAAAACCAAAAAAATGTAGAAAATAATTATTTTTCTTCTGTCACATTATTGTTATATGTATATATATATATATATATATATATATATATATATATATATATATATATATATATATATATATATATATATATATATATATATATATATATATATATACTGTTCAAAACAATTAAAAGATATTGTAAGTTTTATATAAAATAAAGATACAAGCAAATTTTTTTGCCGAAAATGGAAGAAGAGAATCACATATGCAAATTTTCTGATTTCCAAACTATGGAATATACTAATTTTGAGTTCGACGTCTAAAACGTCACTTCAGTGGCAGCGAATGAAATTTGACGTTCAACTGAAATGGAGACAAGGATGATCGGCATTCAGTGACTGCTTTGTTTCGATGAGTACAATGTCTCAGCAATCATTTAATCGATTCAGAAGCTTGGAGAGTTGTTGGTAGATTAGAAGCGGGCCAAACTCAAGCCGAAGTAGCGCAAGACATTGGAGTGTCACAAAGTGTTATTTCCAGGATCTGGAACAGTTTTTTGTAGACTGGAAGTGCAGACCGAAGACCAGGCCAAGGTCGTAGACGGGCAACAACGCCTAATGAAGATCGTTATTTAGTGTTAACGGCTCCAAGACACCGAAATATGAACGCTACTCTTCTCCAACAACAATTTCGTTTGGCTACTGGCACCACGGTTTCGACTCAGAATGTCCGAAACCGGCTTCATGGTGTAGGTCTGTATCCTCGCCGACCGATGGTATGTGTTAGACTTACATCAAGGCATCGTCGCGACCGCAGGGAGTGAGCAACAGAGCATGTGAACTGGAAGAGAAATGAATGGAGCAATGTTCTTTTTTCTGACGAGTCCCGTTTTTCTGCTCATCCGGATAATAGGCGTATTTTCATCTGGAGGGACCGTGGCAGTAGGAATAATCCTGTGTTCGTGCACGAAAGTGTCAGATTTTTGCGGTGGATGAGTGTTGGTGTATGGTGGTATCTCCATTGACGGGCGCACAGACCTCTACATCATTCGAGATGGACCTATGACTGCTTGCCGATATAGGGATGATATCATCAAACCTATTGCAGTCTCTTACGCTGCAGCAATCGGAGATGACTTCATTTTAATGGACTATAACAGCAGGCCATATCATGCTAACCTCGTGGAGGATTTCCTTTTCGAGGAAGGAATGGTACGAATGGAATGACCAGCGTGTTCTCCAAACATGAATCCAATAGAGCACGTTTGGGACCCTCTATTAAGACGAGTTGCTGGCCAACAACTACCCCAGAAACTCTCCAAGAACTGGAAAGAGCTCTTTTGGAAGAGTGGTACAGAATACATCAACTCGTGATTAATAGCCTCATTGACTCCATGCCTCAAAAATGCTCAACATTGCTGGTCGTCCGTGGAAACCATACCCCGAACTGAAAATGATTTCCTTTGAAGAAAACACATTTTCTTCTTTTTTTTCATATGCACAAATTGTGTTTTTTTTCTTTTGTACCCAAATGCGCAATAAAATGCATTTTTTTCTGTCAAACATGTGTAATTTATATCAATTCAATTAAAAAACAAGCAAAGTTATATAAAACGAAAATTATAATATTATAAGAATTATGAGCACACACTAACAGAAATCCTTAAATATTAGTATCATATTATGTTTGTCTTGCATGTATGATGCAGCACTACAGCATATTCCAAACCGTGATTTATAATTATGCAAGCGTTTTAAATACTGAAGACATTTAAAAATATCTGTTTCGTGAGTTATTCTCTAATAACTTAAATTACGCACTCGTTTCATTCAAATGAAAATACATTACTTAAATTGACTGAAGTGAAACAAATTATTTAACTTTTTCACTCGTATTTTATTGCTTAACTTGAATGATTCCTTATTAAGCAATGGATCTAAAACTTTCTTTAACACATTACAACCATCACGTTTCAAGCGAAACGAAACTATTTAAGTTAAATTAAGTTTAATCCCCTAGGATCTGTTTTGGACTTATGGACTCATTTAGGTGTTGAAAAGAGGTTTACGTCAGTGGTCGGAAAACTATAGTATAATAAAATATTTTAATGTTGCGTGTAGAATCACTCAAGATGGCAGCAATTTATGAGTTTTGTGTTACTTTAAAAGTGAAAGGGATCTTGTGCATGCGAGACTAATGTACCGTTTAAAACAAAAGCAATAAATCAGCCTTAATTAGCTAGTTGGATGCAACTAAATTTTGAGGTCTTAAAATTTTTCACAGTATTGGGAATTAAACTACATTTTAGAAACCTTTTTCTTAATGGTGTATTTTTAAAAAAGTTATTGCATAATTTAAATTTTATGTTTAAGTTGTTTAAAGTTGTTAAATTAAACTTATTTAAGAGTTTCAGATATTCAATCATTTCTCACAAACAATTTTTTATTACAAGTTTAAAAAAATAATGGTTTTCGGCTTTTGATTTATACAAAATTTAAACTTCAAAGGGGTTCACTCATGTGACGGCCTTTCTTTTAAGCATTTTCAGGCAACTTTATTTGAAGACCACTAAATTCATAGAACTCTACTTTTATTTTCATTTATTTATACGTATCTTAAGAGTATGTATAAAAATTGTTAGTTAAAAATATCGAATAGAACGTGAATTGTAGCGCTCTGAGCACACCCGACTCATAAAAATGAACACTCATTTCCTCCACGATTCGGGCTGATTGGCTTGTCTGAAATATAAAAAAAAATTAAGGGAGATTTAATCTCAAGACTTAAATACACCAAATGAAGTATACTCTAATGAAAATATCAAAAATTGGATTTTTGTTAGACCTCTGAAGGAAAAGTTTCGAATTTCATGGGGTTTTTTTGTTATGTTTTCGCCATAAAAATTAGAAACATTCTGAATTTTCATAGTTCATTTGGTGGTTAAATTTGTGATGAGTCCACCCTAGAAATTTGAAGACATGTGGTCAAACCGTTCTTGAGAAATGACAGAGAAAAGTTTGAAAAACAGAGTTTTGAGAAAAACGCGTTTAAAGTTTAAAGTCCGATTAAAACAATAAAAATCCTAACAACATTCCAAAAAACTGCTCTTCTAACACCTGCTTCCTTACAACGATTTCGAATTTTAAGAAAAAAATCTATTTACCACAGCATTCTAGACACGTAATTAAAACAATTTATGAAAAAAAAAATATTTCGATTTCTTAGAACACATCACATGGGTGAACCCCATTAAAATAGTGAACAAATGCAAATGTGAAATTTATATAGGGTGTTTTTTTAGAGGTATAGAACTTTAAATTGTAATAAAACAACGATGTATTATTCGATTCACATGAATTTTTTTTTATTCGAAAGATAATCTTGTGGCATTACATTTTAAATATGATTTCTGGCATAGGACTGCCACGGCTGGCTCGGATGTAATCCAATCTGGACGTCCAATTTTCGATGATTTTTTCCAACATTTGTGGCCGTATATCGGCAATAACACGGCGAATGTTGTCTTCCAAATGGTCAAGCGTTTGTGGCTTATCCGCATAGACCAATGACTTTACATAGCCCCACAGAAAATAGTCTAGCGGTGCTAAATCACAAGATCTTGGAGGCCAATTCACAGGTTCAAAACGTGAAATTAGGCGGTCACCAAACGTGTCTTTCTATAAATCGATTGTGGCACGAGCTGTGTGACATGTTGCGCCGTCTTGTTGGAACCACAGCTCCTGGACATCATGATTGTTCAATACAGGAATGAAAAAGTTAGTAACCATGGCTCTATACCGATCACCATTGACTGTAACGTTGTGGCCTTCATCCTTTTTGAAGAAGGATTCCACCAGCCCATAAAGCGCACCAAACAGTCAGTGTTTCTGGATGTAACGGTGTTTCTACATACACTTGTGGATTAGCTTCACTCCAAATGCGGCAGTTTTGTTTGTGGATGTAGCCATTCAACCAGAAGTGCGCTTTATCGCTAAACAAATTTCGCTTATGAAAATCGACCATTATTTTCGAAGTAAAATTGCACAATTTGAAAGCGTTGTTCAGGCGTGAGTCTATTCATGATGAATTGCTAAACCAAACTGAGAATAAATCACTAGACAGCTGTTAAATCGGTCACTATCTTGGAAAGTAATACCAACTTAAACTTCTATACCTGGAAAAAACACTCTGTTTTATAACATATTTTGCCCTTTAAAAGGATTTTTGGAGAATAAAAACTGTATAATCGAATAAGTATAGTAACTAACAAATATATATATAGTGTAATTAATTATCCGCTGAAATATAAAAAAGTTAGGCTATTAAAAAAAAAGAGGCATGTTACACAAAAGTTCTTAAAATACTTTAAATGACTTTAAACCTTTATCTACCGCATTAAGATTTACTGCAAATTTTTTCATGCAATATTTCTTTTTTTGTATCACTACATTAAAAATTAAGGGATATGCATAAATAAAAAACTCAATTTTGGGAACTGTAATTCGTTAGAGCGAATTGATTAAATTGGGTTTTTAAAGTACTTTCAGTCCACAATGGTCTAAAATATTCTCATAATATGGAAAGATTGAATGACTTTTTTTAAAGTTGTTTTAAATCTTAAAAATGCTATATAACCAGAGAACACTAATATTTTACAGCACAGAATACTTATTTTTAAAGATTATTAAGTTTTTTAAGGGGTGTTGAAAAGCTAAAAGCTTATTTTTTTGACAATTTGAGAGTTTTACATTTTCAAATTGTATAGATTTTAACCTTTTTAAAAATACCTTACTTTAACTTCTAGGGTATTTAGAAGCCCTTAAAACGTATTTTTAAATAATCGTTGAATTTGGGCCACTCCCAATTAATGGCGAAAAATTGTAAACAAATTAGTTTGTTTTTGCTTAAAAGTGTAACGACTGATATAAACCAAAACATGTACCTTTTATTTTAAATTGAGCCTTTTATTTTTTTATTTCCTAACCGATTAGAAGTCTCACTGTATACATTAAAATCAATTTATCTCAAATTGTAAATTTTAATGTGCGATGTACCTTTTCTGAGAAACTACTGTTCACAGGTATGAAAATTTTTTTATGAAATATTTATAATGATGTCTAATATATACTAAAATGAGCTTTTTGTAAAAAAACTCAAAAAATTAATTTTTACAAATTTTTTAAGTAAAAAATGTGTCAAATTTTGCAATGTTTGATAAAATATTTCATAATTTATTAAAAAATTCAAAATTAGCTAAAAACTCATTTTAGTACAATGAGAGAGGTGTACTTTAATAGTATGAAAAATTTCAAGCATGTACATAAAACAGATTTTGAGAAAAGGTACATCGAAAACAGCCAATTTAACATTGTCAGTATAGAGCAGTGCTTCTCAAACTTTCAATACTGGCGCCCCCCTTTCCAATCACAATTTTTATCGCGCCCCCTTATACATTAAATGCACTAAATGCAATAATAATGCACTTTGACGCTAAAGCTACAATACGCGATGTTAATTATAAACCATACAAATTAATAACATAAGTATTAAATTTTTAATACTACTTTTAAGCAAAAAAATAAATTAATTAAGTAATAGGATAATTATTATGTTATTTTTATTTCTCTAATTTTTAAATTGAACATATTGCAAAATGCGGTGACTTCTTAGAAGACAAAATATGGATATCTGCTTAATATAGAAAAATAACTCAGAGGGTCAATTTCTAATCATAAGCATTCCTTATAAAAACTTTGCTTTGCAAGACAAGCCCATGGAAGTCGTTAATACTTATTAAACTTTTTCTTTATTTAGTATTAATTAATTAGTTATAAAATACTCTGTGCTGCACTGATACATTAAAAGTATACCGGCCGAAGTACTCGCTCTTTGCAGGAGTTCATTTATAAGAAAATAAAACATTCTTGATATAATTGCTGTATTGTAAGTAGAGTAAACCAAGTGCGCGACAATGTTTACAAAAGTGTAAAATGTTTTTTTTTAATGATTGCTCAAATTATAATTAGTTTTAAACGAATTTTAAATTTAAACCTCACAGAATTAGCATTTATAATTGACGTTAAATAATGAACAATAATATCAATTCCGATGAAGAATAATTGTGTTATTTTTAATATTTCAAGCAAAAAGACTTCAACATGTTTTAACCTTGGAGCAGGCGCTGGATACGGTCGAGCGGGGTTATTGAGTCACCCCAATCCTTTTTTTATAACTATTTTATTGTACAAGATACAAATCGTTATTCCAGTGAATAATTTAATTAAGAGAAAGTTTACTTACCTTCTTTCAAGGACTTTTCAATTTTTCTTTGGTAACAAATAAACAGTTTTGTCAGAATTAACAATTTCGTGATCTGTGTGTCCCGCGCGACCACTTCCGGGTGAAAAGTGTATTCATTATGATAACATGTATGTTACTACTAAAAACAATTGTTATGCTTTATATGTTTGAAAATACTCATCTTGGTCTGTCTTCGCAAAGTAATCCATCAAAGGGTGTGTGTGCTCTCTGTGGTTTTCCAAATATCATAAAACTATTTTGCATGGAAAAAAGCGCAACAGAGAAATACATTACATTCAACTTCCTTAAATGAGAAATAAACACATAAGAGAGGGGTCATAACTAACTGTACCAATAACTTAGAAGGTCAAACAAATTACAGCTATAATGTGCAGTATTTCAAAAATAATGACAGTGATGAATTTTTTATGTTCCTATATTTTTTCGATTCTGGATCTGGGGTCTGTTTTTTCTCTGAAAGAGTAGAATGTTAGTTTTAAAAAAGAAAACGTAATAAAAACTCTCTCATCATGGGATTACAGCAAATTAAATAAAATATTTTTTATTTGGCTATAGGATCAAAGATAGCTAATTAAGTATTGAAGAAGAGTTTTTTATGATTAAATATCGCCTATAACTTATATCAGAGTAAAAGTGCAATTTTTATTATGTCTGAAAGTATTTTGTTTTAATTCATTCCAGTAAATGAATTATTTTTTAAATCTTTTATTTTCGATATGCTCGCGCCCCCCAGGGGGCGCGCCCCACAGTTTCAGAAACACTGGCATAGAGAGAGAGAGGTTTCCAACTCACCTTAAACTTATTTATTTTTTAAGCATAATTACAGTTTTTACACATAAACTTAATTTGATGATATTCAAAGAAACATGATTTTTTTTTCATTAGTTCATAAAAATTCATTACACTCTTTGCATTTTGGATGAGGTTTCGATTGAATGTTTTCTTAAGTACTTTATCCTGGGTTAGGAAATACTGTATTTTTTTAACATGAACTATATATATAATGCACCTTGAGTTTGTCCAGTCTCTTGATCTCTCCTCTCTCTCTCTCGTCACTGTAAGAATCTAACGAAAAATTCAACAAATTATTTGCTGGGACTTCTTCATCTGAAAAATCATTTCTTAGTGCATCACTGATTTCAGGTGGTAAGTTCTCTAATAAATCAAAAGCCTCTTGAAGACATAACCTCTTTTTCCCAGACTTTCTAAAAAAGGGAATAATTATATTAATAGCACTTCCGAAACCTCCAGTTACTGTCAAATATCAGTTACACATAAAGAAAATAAAATGTTGTTAATGTTTTAAACACGAATAGATGTTCCATCTAATTGTGTGGCAAAACAAACTCAGATTCAAAGTTCAATTTTTTTTTTGAAAATTTCAAATAAAACAACAAAAAATCAGAATAAATAAGTTATGCAAAAAGAAATGCTAAAAAAGGCATAACTCTATTTCGTTATAGTGATGATGATTCGACACAACACTAAGCTACACGAACGAAAAAAATAAGTTCTTGTTCCGACATCCAGTGTGCTGACAGTACTTATAAATACCACACACTAATTCAACTGTAAAATTAATTATATACTCTGTTCACTTAAAATAAATAGTCAAATCGTTTTCTTAGGTCTTCATTAACATAAAAAATAAGACACTTACATTTTGGCATTAACTAATTTTACGGAATAATAATGACAATCTTCACAATCCGATCAAAATGTCAGCTGAAAACGCAACTTCTGCTATAAATCTATTAGCTTTTCTCGCAAAACTCTCATCATAGAACACGTGCTGCCATATATTTTGAAAGATATGATTTAAAAGAATGTTCCCACTAAGTATTGCCAGAGTATTCGTAAAAATGTCTATTATATGCAATTTTAACCTTTTCTCAACCGCAGTATGATTTACTGCAGTTTTTTTTTGGATCCCTACATTAAAAATTAAGGGATATACATGAATAAAAAACTCAATTTTGAGAAATTTAATCCGGAAGAGCTAATTAATTAAATATATTCCACTGTAAAATTAATTATATACACAGTTCACTTAAAATAAAAAGTCAAATTGTTTTATAATGTCCTCATTAACATACAAAAATAAAAAATAAGACACTTAAATTTTGACATCAATTATTTTTTCGGGACAAAAGTGATAATCTTTTCAATCGGCTGAAAACACAATTTATGCTATCCCCCGCTGAAACATTCATCATAGAACCTGTGCTGTCATATATCTTCATAGAGTGGGTTTCAAAGAATATTCCTGCTAAGTATCGTCAGAATACTCGTAAAATTTCTTATTATATGTTTTTTTAAAGTGAGTGGTACTTATAAGTACCGTACGTTTCTTACATATAGTTTTGCAATATTTAAAATAGAGAATTTCTAATTCAAAACAATTAATTTATATATATGTATGGTTAATGTCGGCTGAGAGAGAGAGAGAGAGAGAGAGAGAGAGAAATATGTTACTCTAAACAGTGTAAAACAATTTCAAATCAAAGATAAATAAACTATTAATTGCATTATAAATATGCAAATATATATTATAAGCATGGATATTATAAATTGAGTGTTCATTGTAATTTGAAAATTTCATGAAATATTCACTAACTAATTGTAAAATATTTTTTTTAAAATTATTCCTGGGATTGACGAGAACAACATAGCGGTAGTTATGTACGTGCGTCCCTAAATTATGTATTTTAATACGATATATAAATGTATTATTTCATGTACATTTAACAAAACTCTAAAAGTGTAATACATAACTATTATAGAGATCTTATAATAATTTAGAATATTTAAATTTAGTTTACATTTGAGAAAAATACGTTATAAAGAATCTTTTAAATAACTATTAGTTTGCATACATGCAAAATATTTAACATGGATTATCACTAAATGTTTAAATGAAACATTAAAAGAGAATTTATTAAAATACACTTTTTCCTTAATACATGAATTTATAAACATCATTAGAGACAGAGAACCATAAAGCATTTTTGATTCATAGCTTTCCAACGAACTTTTCTGGTATTCTATTATTAATACAGGAGATGTTGAACCCTATATAGTGTATTAGTTTCATTAGTTTCTGGAGCGAGGTGCCAAACGATCTATCAAGCTTAACAATTAAATTGCCTTTAACTCGTTCCATTCCGTCTGCTTTAATAATTCAGGAAATTCCAACCAGAGGCAAGTGGCATATTGCTTTGTCTGGGACATAACGATGAATTATACAAGAAAATGATGGTTGTTTCATGTAAATCGCCGGATAGTGCAAATTTTGTATTGATTTAGAAAACAAGTTGATGCATTTTTAAGCTTTTCGATGCATGGAACTTCAGTGAAATTCAAGAATGAAAGGAATAAGTTTGACAGTAAGCCATACTAGTACAGATGGGATTAATAAATTTTAAATGAAAATTTTGAAAAATAAAGAATTTAATAACTAATTGTTCTGCTCATGAAGAAATAAGACATTAGAATAAAACATTGCAGTTTTTGTGACTTCCTTAAATTAATGATAGTAAAATTTTTTAAGGGAATACTGCTTGAATCACAATTTTTAGCTTTAAAAGTATAAGCACATCTCAAAGTTTTATACAGTATTCCATAAATATTTATCCCATTTTCTTCATTTCTAAAATTGAATAAAAAAACTTATTTTTAATTGTAAATGAAATTAAATATAGTTAATAATTTATCCCAAATCCCTAGCTGAGAGACAAATTATCGGTGTAACTGTATCTCGAGAGAGCGAGTACCATACCTCCCACATTAAAAAAAAAAGAAAAAAAAAAGGAAAAATATTATTGCTGTGGTGTATTTTGGGTAGGCATTGTGTATTGGACAGATACATCCATTGATATATGTGTTTCAGAAACACTCCTTGTTAGTTATGAGATTAGCAGAGAGTCTTACAGTCCCATGTCCGATGTGTTGGAGACATATTTGGTGAAGATTCTGTTAACGGACAACACTCACATAGGGCTAATCTGATCTCTATTTACCTAGAAAGAGAGGATATTCCACGAACAGATTGAATTTAACACCATACAGCATGTCTTCGACACTCTTGGAGAGTAATTGTATCTCAGAACCCCCACTGCAGAACTATCACAGAATTAAAAATTCAGTCACTGTATGAGTGGATTCGACTGCTACAGTCGAACTTCACTTATTGTCCAGTATGTCGTTATGCTGTGTACCATATCTGGTTGTTAAAGGAAATCTTATACAATATTATGCTTTGTGTCACAATTCCATAATGGGGATATTGGACATTCCAACACTATCAGATTTGTAAGCACTCATGCGCACACATAAAATGACTTTGTACAACTTGTTGAATTGCACAATTGTATTTTCGTTATAAATGTCGCTTAATAGAATTTTTACTAAAATCTGACAGTTAAATTTTCAGAAATATGCGTGATGTGCAAATTTCTATGATTTTGCAGAGGAGGGTGGATCCACACATAGATATACAGTCGAGTAACATCATCATGATCACAAACTAACATCCAGTTCAGCTGCATTGTATGCCCTTTGTAGTATTAGCAGTTAAAGAACATGTATTTATACAAATACGTTTCAGAATGCTTCCACGCGTATCTAAAATAGATTCCAGAGCTTTCAAATTCAGCCCTCTTTTGTAAGTCATCTTAATCACGAGTTTCATCTAAAGAAGCAAAGAAGTAAATTTTCAGTGCTATCGTACTTTGTTATCTTATATATCCCCTCGACAGTCTAATAAGAAGTTTGTAACTCCAGTAGTTTTTAAATGGGATTTTATTTTGTCCATAATCATCACACAACCTCCTTTAGTAATCAAATTTTAGAAAATTGTTTATATACGAATCTTTACTCAAAAAAAAAAAAAAAAAACATGCTTGGCAAATTTTAGGTATATTAATTCAAAAACGGTTTTTTTATTAATTACGTAGTAACACACCCTACACAGAATAAAATTCCACAAAACCCATTTTTAATGCAACTAATCTCAACAAAATAAATATGTTTGCCAAATTTCAGGTCTATAATTCTAAGAATTCAAAAATGGGATTTTATTTATTTATATATAATGATCCCATAACCATTAGAACCTCTATTTTGAAGTCTATTTCTTCAAAACACTTCTTTATGGATATTTAATCAACAAAAGAAACATGTTTGCCAAATTTTAGGCCTTAAGTATATTAATTCAAAAATGGCTTATTTAGTTTTACCAATTACGTTCAAGTAACACTCCCCGTAACCACCTTTGAAAACAGAATTCCATAAATCCCGTTCTTAATGGATCCATACTTAGCAAAATATGAATGCTTGCTAAAATTCAGATCTGTAATTCTAAGATCTCAAAAACGAGCTTTTATGTCTCTCTATATAACGAACCTACAGCCCCGGGAACCCTTATTTATAGTCGATTTCTTCAAAACATTTCTTCATGGATCTATGCTCACCAAATTTCTATTCTAATATTTCTAAAACAGGAATTTATTTTAAAACACCCCCTTAAAAGTCTTGGGTGAGTTAATTACGCAAATCCTTTTTTTTAGTGGATTTCTACTCAGCAAAAGAAATATGCCTGTAAAGCTGGTCTAAGAATTCAAAATCGGGAATAAAGAACAAAACATGAACTTTTGTAATACGGAATATTGATTAATTGCAATGATAAGAAATACCTACTGAACGATTTAAAATTCTTTTCGTAAGAGCGCATCAATATTAACTCATTATAGAAATTTATAAAAAATGCAAAACATCGTTGTTTTGAAAAAAATTACACCGTATCTCGTGGCAAAATCAATAATCTTTCCGAATCTGTAATTATTTTTTGTCTGATTTTGATACAAAAAATTAGATTGTGGTTTTAAAAACGTCGAAAAATGCCAAAAGTTTTCCACTTTGGTTCTTCTCTCTCTCGGTGCATTAGCGGAATAAACCGCACACAGGTGCAAACTCATCGTGCATTTTTAAATTATTAATTAGTATCTTTTTAATCAATTGCATTATTGAAATTTAAATGGTTACAATGACTTCATCGGATCATTCTCGATCTTTTGCATTGTGATTCTGCGTTGAGCGGTTCCTGAGAATATAGTCTCACATACATATATACGTTTGTTTGCCTACGAATTTTAAGGGAACCAAGACATGCTCGAAAGAGTAAAATGCTAAAATTAAGACCCTTTGTTTATGAGACACATATCATTTAAAATTTCTAATATAGCTTAGATTTCTTACGTTCTTAATAAAGATAACTTAATTATTCTGTAGAGCTACAAAAATAACTTTTTTACTCCAAAAGTTTTTTTTTACTACTTAGTTTAAGTACTACATACTTTTTGAGAACTCGTAATATATTCTTGTGTTTAGGTACCATTATTTAAAAAAGTATCATTTTTTTATGCAAAATGTTTTTTACACATATATAAAACCATACGTAAAATACAGTGATTCCATTTTTTTTTTTACTAAAATGTTAGTATAGTTTCATCAAAAAAATTATGAAACTTTGAAATTTGAATTTTTTTTTATTTTTCTGCTTTTTTATGCATAAAACTATTCTTAAAAAATTAGGCACTATCTTAATAGAAAAAATAGGTTCAATATATGCATAGGCATCTTGTATAGAAGTATAAAAATCTGGAATGATATAGTGCAATAGTTTTTTTTAAAAAATGTACCTAAATGCAAAAAAATATGCTTTTCAGAAAAAGTGATAAAACTAAAAAAACAATATTTTCACATATTATACACTTGATTAGTATTTGCTTGCTGATTTTTATATACCTAATAATAATCCTTAATCATTTTCTAGAGTTACAAAATTAATTTTAAATTCATATGTTTTTTACCTTTGTTTTAGTTAACATGAACATAATTTTCGAGATTTTGTAATACAGATTTTCATGTATAGGCACCATTTCTTACAAAAATATTCTTAGAATATACAAAAAAATTTACATATATATATATATATATATACAGCATTATATCAAACATAATGAACCAGTTTTTAACGAACAAAAACTGCATAATTTCTTTCAAATAATCATAAAACCTTAACATTATGAAAGTCTTAATTTTCGTTCTGCACGTATAAATTTATTTTTTAAAAAATTAGACATTACTTACTAAAAGATATTTTTTTTTACTATGTAGAACGTTTATATAGATCAAACACAGCGGAAACTACATATTTAAAGTTCAAAGGGGTGTGCCAAAAAGGGCGTGGTCATTTGTTTACATTTTTATGTTTCATATTTTAGGGCTATTTTATCAACAAACATATAAGCATTATACATTTTTAGATTCAGAAAAATAAGCACTATTTTTTAGAACTAAAATTGAAAAATGGATTTTTTTCAAAATATACGATGTTCCTGTTCTCGTAATAGTGAAGCTATTCGATAACTCGATTTTGGATGAAAGTCAAAGAGTTACATAAAGGATAGCGAAGTTAAACTGCTTATAAAGTATATTTTTTAATAAAATTTAATAGTGCAAATCTTTCGGAAATTAATCTGTTATATTAAAGCAGCATTATACTGGAAGAAAGTCTAATTAAAGAACTTGACGGTTGGAAATATATGTAGTGATATTAGCGACGGCAGTTCAAACACAGATAAATAATTACGTTTATTATTTAGTAGACATGAATAAATATTATTTCTTCATCTCTACTTCTGTTTTAGGTTAAACTCTTTGGTTAATTCTTAAATTAATAGAGCAGTTGCTTAGTGTTTTTACAACTTAATTTTACTTATGAATTATACCATACATATTTTAAGTTTTACTACTCATTATATAAAATTGCATATGTTTAGATCATTTGTATTCATATCAAAACTTAAAAAGTTCTGGGAACTTTTTATATGATTTTATTTAAATGAAATAAATATTTTTATTTCAACTTACACGACTTTCGGATAAAAATGATTGTGTCCACAATAATTATATACATATATATATATATATATATATATATATATATATATATATATATATATTACATGTTTTTTACGCACATTTTTGAGGGACGTATCTGCAGTGTAATAAAGAGAAAGTGTTAGATATATTGCTTAACAATATGAATGCCATAATCTGTCAAATATGTTATCTCCCCGCAAATACTATTGAGTTAAATCTGCAGTACATTTGGTACATTTTTTGATAAATTATTCCTTAATATATAAACTAATAGTTTGTATATATTAATATAATTCACCTTTTTTTACAAAAAAAAAATTCTACAGCAGAGAATTTATAAAAATGTTCCATAACGTCAAAAGAAATTTGATCATGATAGACTTTGTAGTTTTAAAACATTGAATTACTAATTCAAGTGAATTTCTAAGAAGAATATTCCAATTTCATAACGAAGTAATATTTACATACATTTGACTCTTATTAACATAATGCGAAAATTATAAATGTTTTAAATTTACAAGATAGATAGTATTTTCATATGTGTTGAATATTGAAAAGCATTAAATATACAGAAATACAGAGAGTATATTATATATACAGGGTAGGGCAAATAAAAGTGGCTTATAGAGCAGAAGTCACAAGTTACAAGGAAAGATGGCAAAGTATAGGAGATAATTTGGCAACCTGATAATAGCACGTAATGAAAATAATTCATTACATGCTGCATCAAATATATGCTTGTTATATGCTTATGGCACATAATCACTTCATCTCTTGAGACATTTTGACACTGGTCAGCAAGATGAGAGAGGCAGATCGAAGCTGGACTGCCGGAATTGCTTCAATTTCGTCAGAAACGTTCTACTACAATTCTTGAAGATTATGAGACTGTGTTGCGATACGACTTAGAGTTGAGGGCTCCCCAAAAAATTAAGCACCCTTTAACAAATAAGGTGATCTGGCTGGCCTGATAGGGCTGATACCAGACTGACCTCTGTTTACAATTTTGTCAGGAGTAAAGATTGCGGGAATGTGATTCATGGTCCGGTGGGATGTATGGGCAGTTGTTCCCTCCTGTTGGAACTGTAGGTTTTTTCCTTCTCAGTTAATGCTGTCACAAACGAAAAATGTTGGAAATGCAACGCGCAGAATTTAGTATCTGATAAAAGAAGATGGGACTAATAATGCGGCGTGCAGAAAATGCAAACGAAACACCAAACTTTTGCTCATGCAATGATGTATGGTAGAGTTTAAATGGATTCCCCGCTGCCCAAAACCTGTCAATCTGTGAGTTGAAATAGCTTTTCGGGGGAAACCAGATTTCATCCGAAATAAAGAAAGGATCCACATGTACAAGCCCTTCATTGTAAATTCAGTCAACAGTCACATTCATGTCCTGTAGTTTCCACTTGTCCGGGCCACTTTTATTTGCCCCACACTGTATATTTAAATGCAGGTATAAAAATATATATTAATTTTTTAAATTAATATATAATATATATTAAATATAACTGTAAACTCTCTTTTTTTAAAGAAACTAAAAGTAAGAAAATAATAACAGTGCACGACAAAGTAAAACATCCACAAAAATATCCAAAACACTTCAAACTCTTAAAACAATAATTAAAATTCTAAGGTTAAATAAAGTATGGATGACCCTTTATTCAGCTATATCACTGGGATAAGATAAATTTTAGAATAAACAATGCTGGTTTAAAAGATTGCTATATTTTTAAATTATAAAATTGAGTATATAAATCTGAATAACTGTAATTTAAGATTATCAAAATTTAATCTACTTATTTAGAAGTGTAAAATAAAAAAGTTCTAAAATTACTTTAAAGAAAAAAAATCTTAATTACGATGCAACAAAGCCATTAAAAATAGTCTACCCTTCTTAACATGCAGCGCCAAAACAAAGGAAATCACAGGATTGCATTTACGGAAATAACTGTTCTTCATTATAGTCTTTAATGAAATATTATTTATACTTTTAGAAAATATGAATCAATGTAATAAAATGTAAACATTATTTTTTAAAAAAGAGACGTGTTAATTAATAAAAATAAGCTAAAAATCCTTATAAAATCTGAAGCTTATTGATATTGAGTTTTATAATTAAGTAAAGTAAATTTTAAATGTAGAACGCTGTGAAGTATTTCAAACTAATTTTTACCTTGTAACAAATATTTTACATAAGAAATTTAAACGGGAAATTGTGCTCTAAACAATATATTGCAATGCTATTTAATATTGTTGATTTTATCACTGTCTTTATTACCCAAATGAGAATTGTGTTTTAAATAATTAGTAATATATTTCCATGAATATATTACTAATATGATCATTTCCACACACACCAACGCGCAAGTGCGCTCGTACACACACATTTATTTTGAACAAAGGAATAGGCATTATCGAATCCCAATGAAATTTTACTCAAAATTTCTGAAATTCAACAAGATAACAGCATTAATAAACGAAGACATGCATTTAAATTAGTCAATGCATATCATGATGTATTTTCACGCGCTTATAATTTCAAACTAAGCTTCTTTTTAATTTTTAGATATATTCACAGAACAACACGGTTTTCTTTACGAAAAAAACTAAATATGTACATGCGGGGCGCTTTTGTCTAATAAGAAGCTGTTAAACCGGATTGCAGATGTGAAATCTACGTAAGACGCTTTGTGTTTCTAATTATCTGGAGTCTTAATGTGAGTGTGATTCTAATTATCTGTCACGGTAGGTGTGAGGGCGTACAAGCCAATTTGAAATCCAGGCTGAGATAAGGTCTGGGAGGCTCTTGGGCAGTCTGTTGTAGTAAGTTGGAGCATCTGGCTTTCTCTTTTCGTGTCTCTTTAAAGGTGGAACATATCACAACTTCAAAAGAGACGTGTGGACCAGAATCATTTCTGCTCGGACGTAGCCGGGATAAATATTCGGTCATTTGGCCTTGTCACCCCTCATGCGGTGAACTTTGAAGCGGTATAATGTTGTGAGGACTACGCCAGTCACTTCTCTGCCGGCTGTACAAAGGAAAGTCAAAGGTTAATTTGCCCTAGAACTTAAACATTGGTATTGTCCTGCATTAAATAATTTCCACGCAAAACCACGTGCCTGTTGGGAAGTCGTTACTTCTTGAACAGGAAATTAATCCTTCGGTGGAGACTGCCGCAAGTCTTTTGAAAGTTTTTCACCAGCTTTCGAGCAATGGAATACTGAATTAATAATTGAGATAACACCAAGATGTTTGAGATTGATATGCTTAAAGGGGGGTTAAATAAGTTTGCAAAAATTGTGGGTTATACTAAATGCAGAAGTAAACATAAATGCTATTTTAAATTTTAGAGAAAGGGTTAACACACTCACAAAAAGGGGTAAGAACGCAACTACCACTCGAATGAATTTGTGGATTTAATACTAGAACCGAGGATAGGATCACTTTGACCTAAAAGCAATTTTGTTTTCGATTTTTCTCAAAAGGTTACTAACGGAATTGAAAAAAAAATATCTTGACTTTTTCTATTTTTATACCAATAATAACCTGTGAAAATATGATACGCTAAATACTTATCATTTTCTGTTTTTAATACTTATAAATACCAAAAACCACAGAATGGGTCATTTTGACACCATTATAATCGCAAGTACTAAATTTGCAATTCAACGATTCTTGGAAAGGGAAAAGCTTTTTCAGTCCTGTCAGATCCCGTATCTAATGTTCCTGTACAATGACCAACCAACTGATAAACCACTTCTGGAAAGACAAAAACAATGTATAAATATACGTAAAAAATTATCAGATTCAAATCCAGATGAGATGAACTCTGGAACTTTTGTTAGAAGTGATGGAACGGGCTGTAAAAGCATCACCTCTGGAAGCTGTACGCGTGGAAAAATTGTTGAACGTAATATTTTCAAAGAAAAAAGTGGCCTAACCATTTAAGCAAAGCGAAATGTTGAAAATGGCTATTGAATTAGTTCGGTGAGGCTTCTTTTAGATGAGCCTATGCTTCGTCATATCAAAAATTGTACAGAAAAAGAAGTTCACTGGCAACTCGGAAAAAAATGAATTACCAACAACTTTAGACGAACTAGATACTTTTATATCAATTTTGTATGCTCGAGGTATAACCGGTGCTAATAAAATAGAGCTTGATAGTCTGCGGTCTGTTGTTTGGGGTCCACTTTTTTTCCGCGATACTACGGCGAGAGATAAGATTCAGAGAACTTATGAAATTTCTGCGATTCGACAAAAAAAAAACCCGCCACGATTTGAATGCCTTCAAACGGACAATTTGTGCTTCATTTCTGAAGTCTGGAAGATATTCATTGAAAATTCGATAATTTGCTCTAAACTAGGACCATATATAACTATTGATAAAAAACTGTTTCCGTCTAAAGCTAGATGTCGTTTCACGCAATATATGCTTAGTAAACCAGATAAATTTGGTATCAAGTTCTGGCTTGTCGCTGGTATTAATATTAAATATGTGCTCAATGGTTTCCCATATTTGGGTAAATATGAGGAACTTCCTGTAAACCTATTTCTCTCCGAGTAGGTCGTTTTGCGTTTAATAGAACCTTTCGAAAATAAAGCAAGAAATATCACAACACATAATTTTTTCATTACACTAAATCTGTCCCAAATGTTAAAAACGAAGAGCACAAGTTTAACTGACGACAATGAAATAAAATCGGAACGAAGTAACTGAATTTGTGAGAAAAGTAAAGACGTCATTATACGATAGATTGTTACTGTAGCATGATGATATCGTTTTGATAGTGTATAAGAGGAAAACCAGAAAAAATGTTTATTATTGAGCTACCTTCATCCCACAGTTGATATCGGCAATAATCACCCAAAAAAGCTTCCAGAAACAATATCATTTTGTAACTCAACAAAATTTGGTGTCGACATTGCCGCCCAAATGGCCTGGAATTTTTCTGTGAAGAGGCAAGATCAAGGAGGCGGCCAGTGCATGTATTCTACAATATTCTTGATCTTGCAGGGATTAATTCATGGGTTTTATACAAAGAAGTTACTGGTAAAAAACTTACGAGGAGAGAATATCATCAACGACTCATTTCAGTGTTCCGTAGTGTGTACATTCACCAAAAAAAGTACACGCCAGATACACAAACGAAAGCGGATTCTGCTGAAGAATCTGCGCAGATGCGAAAAAGGGTTCATTGCAACGATTTTCAGTATAGAAACAAAAATGTAGAAACTTGTTCTGACTGCAAAATATCGATAAGTGGAAAGTGTACAACAAACATAAAAATAATTTACCCAATATGTGCATAAACTGTGTAAGAAATCTCGACTGGTAAGAAACTGAATATTTCTATTCAAATTGTCTGTGTATTTTATTAACTGCATACAATATTCCATATTGCAATATCTTATTATTTTTATCACTTAATACAACAATTTAATTTTAAAAGTGAATAAATGTCATTGCCAAATAATTATAGCGTACTTTAAGCACAACAACATGGGTTTTATTAATTTGGGTCAGTTTAAAACCCCACCCCACCCGCGGTTTTAGGTATCGAAACTGGCGCTGTTCTAGTGTTAAGAATCAGAAGTCTTCTTTCTCCAGTCATCTGAAGCCGAACTTTTGGAAATAAACACTGAAGACATTGGGAAATCACATTTGCTTTAGTTGAAATACGGTTGACCTAACATACCTTTTTTTAGTAAATATGGCTTCTGGCAAACGGAAAAAATGCAGCGCTCGTTTCAAATGCAAATTCATTCAATTAACGAAAGAAAAAAAAATGTTCTGTAGCAAACTCTGAAAGTAGGCTTTTGCGGCAAAAATTAATGTAAAAGATTAAATCAAATCATAGCATAAAACATAAGAACATTGAAATTAAAACAATTTCTGTAATTAAATTTTCTGGGGGTTTCACATTGGTTTTAAACATTGTTCTTCGACACCTTTTACTGTATGAAAAATCGTTTAACGCAAATGAATCCAGTTATAAATGCTTGCTTATGCATATATTTTATTTCCTTGATATATATATATATATATATATATATATATATATATATATATATATATATTTGTTTCAATTTGAATTTTAAGAAAATTACACCGTTTCCCGTTGCACATATATTAAGGAAATTCACATATGTACATAATAGACTGTAGTCATTTCAATTTACCCAAAGTTTGATAACATATGGGTTATGCCTGTCACCTGTATACAAACTTAGAACTTAACACAGTGTCAATTACTCGTAAAACCGGAGATCTCTCATCAAGTGGACTACAGTATGACATTTCGACTAGTATTATTAGCACCATTGCAGTACGACTTGGAGGTTTAAAGTATAAACCTGAAATCTACAACATTCAATAGGATGTTAGATAACTCCGATAAACATAGTTGCAGTAGATAGTGAAGGAGACGAGTACTCAAAAGAATTGTCATTATTTTATCATTACTGTTCTTGGAATTTCTTAACTTATTTTTAACATAAACAAAATGTAAATAAAAAGAAGAAGAAATGCAATGTGTCTAGCAGTAACCCACGTTTGGTTGCCCGTTATTTTCAATGAAACTCTAAAAATATAATAATAAGTAATGTATCAGTAAAAAAAAATATCAAAGGAAAAATAAAGTATTGTGGATATATAGCATAGGTTTACTTTTAATAAAGTATTGGCAAGACGAATGAAGTCATAAAATTACATTTCTAACATTCATATTGCATTATTATCCATTTTTCACGTATTTTTCATGCTATATATATATATATATATATATATATATATATATATATATATAATACGAATTATTAGTAAAACTGGACCTTGATCATTTTCGCAATGTCTCAACAACTAAACAGTAATCAAATATTAAATGCAAGCGTATAACATTAAAGGTAAGAAAGATGTAATTAAATTACGTTATAATATTACATACTGCTTGAATCATACTAACAACGCCTTTACAACCTTAATAATGTTCTATCTGACAAGCAGATGACGATGCTTTTACTTTTTGGGAAACTTAATGCACACTAGGTTTGGATAAACATCGCGATCTGCTTATACTTCAATGTTGAAAATATGTCATAGAAGAAATTCTAGGCGAGGCATTTGAAGTTACATTTCCAACACTATAATATATGCAATATTTAATTCTTTAAGAATTGATCTTAAAATGAATTATTTAAGAGGTTTTAAATGAAAACAAGGAGAGAGAATATGAAATTCATACAAGAAAAATAAGAACTATAGCAAATATTTTTATTTAAGTAAAATACATCAGACTTTTAATTAGATTGTAAATAAGCCTCAAACGGTAGCCGTGTTTTAATTAAATCATTATGCTAGTTATAAAGTGAAGTCTAATTAATCACATTCTAAGCAAAATCAGTTGGAAAAAAATCCAATAAGAGTTTATGGTACGTTCTGATACGGCACAATTGAAATTCAAAACTTCTCTCAGCAGCTCATAAGTAAGGCACCTATAATTAAGAAGTTAAATAATAAATAAGAAAACCCAGCTCACATTTTGTCTCATTTATATTTGCTTAAGAAATTTCATAAAATAAATTTAGGTTTTCCGTAGAAAGAGAATACACAGCAAAAAGAGGAAGGAATCACTAACAAATTACACAAAAATACGATCAAATATCATAATTGTCCAGAATTAATTTTTATAATGATTTGACTTTAATTTAATTCGTAACTTTTATTAATATTTATGAGATATTATCGTGCATACTGAAGCTGACAATAATTTTTTTGTTAAAATTGCTTCCATATTAATTGTTATACATAAAATACTTGTTAAAATATAATCACTGTGTGTACATAAGTTTATAGATAATTTAAATAGTTTATTGATTGCTCGAGGATATAGGATTCTTAAATTTTGTTTCCAATTTAGAATGAACATAAATGAATACAACTCATTTATTCTGGATATAGTCTTTTGAAATCATACACAATATGTACTATTTCAGAAGTATTGGCAAGATATTTTTACGCATTTATAAAAAGACTTGCTAATGCACTGATAAAGGGCTGCGCTGTTAAGTTCAGAGTTAAGGCTGGAAGACTCCTGTGAAAGGCTGTGTTAGGACGACATTGGGAAGTTTGTCTATTGAGCCTTGCTAAGTCTCTGTAGAACTGAGAGTCCAAGGGGACCTGAAAGTTAATTGGAGACAGAATTCATTGGAGTGTTCTGGGATGTCGAAGAGTGTAAAAGCGTCATGGAGTATTGACGCTTGTAGAAGTGTCTCTCTAGCGTCTGTGAAGCTTTTTGGTGTATCGAAGGTATCTGGCTTTCTCCTTTTGGTATCTATTAAAAGGTGAAATACGTCACGTCCACAAAATCGAAACTTGGCAGAATCATTTATTTATGTTTCAACGTAGCAAGATTGCTTTTCAGCTATTGACCCTTGTCATCCTTCACACGGTGGGCGTTGAAGCTGGAGATATTTGTAATGGGAACTGCGCCCATAACTTTTCTGTTAACTGGATAAAGAGAGGCCAAAGGTTGACTTGCCTTAGAACATAAGCGTTGGTGTCTCAAGTACCAAATACTTTCCCACGAGAAATTATGACCGTTGAGAAGTCACTAGTTCCCTGGAAGGAAATGAATATTTTGGTACTGTCATAGACTTTTGTGTATCAAATAACTTTTTTATGATAAAATATCGAAATTTGATTGAAACATAAAAGTATATTATAAAATTTAGTTTTTTAATCTTTCATTTATGTTAATAACTATAATATCCGTAGGTTAATTTATATCGCTTTGTAAATTTTCTTATTAAAATATGCGATTCATAGCTAGATACTTCATCAAAAAGTTATTAGCATATAGATTTGAATTGTTACTTTATTAGAAGGTAATTGTTATATTTGTATGAGTTTGCTTCAGAAGAAATATACATTTTCAAAAATAAACTTACCCCAAAAGATCTTAATGTAAATATAAAAAATTATAACAAATAATTTTACATTATATTATATTTTCCATTCACATCTTATGAACCGTTTTCGCAACATGCTATTAAATTTCTTTATGATTAAATCTACTTTAAGAATCACATATAATTATAAAACCATTAGTACTAAGACTTTTTCTTATTTGGTAATAAAGTTTGTTGAATCAAACAAAATACTGATTTACTTGAATAGTTTTAATTACCTGAAAAGAGCAACTGAAAGGACCTAATTATTTTTTCTTTCCTTCGAAAATTCTTTTACAAATAGACATTTTCTCTGAATGCTGATACTTAATACTTAGGTAAAACAGGAAATACAGTTTATCAAGCCTGGCTTTCAGCTAACGAAATACTCCAGCCTGAACTAAGCGTTCTTTAATTGATGAACGCAGAAAATTAAACGAGCTTTACTCTGCATTTTCAAATCCATGATTAATTAAGAAATTTTCACCTCTTTCATTGAGATCATAGGTTTCTACTGCGAAATTTCTTTTTAAAAAGATGAGCTTTCTGCAGCCTTTTAAAAACAAATCCCTATCGATTACTTCAAGAATCTTCTTTGCTAAAAGAAGGTGCACCCTGCCCTGATTCCCCCTTTTAACTTGATTCCAAAGAGGGAATTTGAGATATTTTCAAAATAATGATGCTTTTATGTGTGAAATTCAGAAACAAAAGACTCATTAAAGTCCTGCATTCTCAGCAATAATTGAATGAGAAAACTTCGGGGACCGTGTTCTTTCAATACGGATTCCCAGACCTTTTAATTGCCAATCAAAGCCATCTGTTGTCCTTTTTTGGACCGGCGTGAAAGCTTTGGAATTCTCTGCATTCCTTTATTTCTTTGGAAAGGGAAACTTATACAAAGGTTGTGAAAGGGGAAACTACTAAGCATTTGAAGTTCTAATTGCTCTTCGTAATGCCACATTTATTTATTGCACGAGTTTCAAATAGCTAATCGTCGGGTATTAAAATCTGTTAAGTGATATGTTGTTTACTAAATCGTAATAGGCCTTAGATACTTTGTGAATTGAGAAGAAGCAACCGATATAAATGTCAATGATTTATTTTTGCTTTTCAGCACGCATGATATTAATTCTTTAACCGTGGAGTTTGATGATTTGGGTACAGAAATTGTCAATTTTTTTTAATGGAAAAATCACATGTTGAGTACAAAATAAAATATACTTAGTAGTTAAAAATTGATATTTGGAATATTACATGCATAAAAAAAAATTAGGTATTATAACAACTGCATATTCGCTTGAGATGGCTGTGTGAAATAGTTAATTTCTAGTGAAAATTTCTAGTTTCCTAAGAAATAAATTATTATAAAAATAAATAAAAAGGAATACTTATTAGTAATTCAAGAATTCAGTTTTGTGCAGAACAACTGGAAATACTTTTACAAATACAGGCAAACTCCACAAACACACACTCACACACACACACGCACGCACGCACACAATCATCACGCAGAAATTGTCGTTCCTTCCTCATGTTTTTTCAGATTTGCATCATTCTTTGAACAAAAAACTTTGCACTGTCTTTGCAAAAGTATGAAGCATATGA
This sequence comes from Trichonephila clavipes, assembly GCA_019973935.1. NCBI lineage: Eukaryota > Metazoa > Arthropoda > Arachnida > Araneae > Nephilidae > Trichonephila > Trichonephila clavipes. The sequence goes on along the minus strand of BMAU01002837.1, from coordinate 1,615,353 downwards.
GATGTAGAATCTCGCTCAGAAAGAGAGGCAAGTTTATCTACTGTAGGTGTTCTACCATGATTCTTTTGTCCTGAAGCTGCATCGTTATTTTTATGTAAAAGCTCCAATGCAAAGTTTCCAATTTTAAAAATGTGTGTAACACGTTTTCTAACTACATTTTTATAGATAAAAATGAGTTCTAGAGTAGTTTGTCCATCTAATGTAAAGATATATTTATTATATCTTTTAGACATTTTCGGATTGCCGTATGAAGATCCACTCGTATTAAATTACTCAAAGGAGAGATTACCTCCTATAATACTCGTGCGTGACATTTTAGAGCAGTAGCGCCAAACTCGAGATAACCTCGATCATGATAGTTAAAAGGGTAAATATTTTTATATTGACATGCCGTGTTTATAAAGCTTTTATAATCGTAGGAATGAAAAAAGTTAAATATTTGATTTAAGTATTCACATTATGTGTATAAAAAATAAGTACAATCCTAAAATAAACACATTTTTATTACTTATGAGGGACACATTTTATGGATTTGTTTGTTTAAAACCCCATGAATAATAAAAAATACTATACATATTTTCTTATATTAGGTATACAGTTTCACTAAGTTTTAACAAATGTAAATGCATTTTCTTTCAAATACTGTAATATATCATTTAGTACGGTTAATAGATCCCTAGAAAATATCACATTAAGTATATCTGCATTGAATAAAATATTATTAATACAGGAAATTAGTTTTCACGTTCTTATAAAGTTTTGTTAGCATAAAAATACTTGTATTGCTATTCAAAATAAAAGAAAAATAAGTCAGTATAGATCCATGATAACTAAATTAGTGAATCAATTAGCATTAATTGTAATTCATTCATCAATTTACTAACCATAACTTAGCTGAATGAAGCAGGGTATACTTTGGAACGTTCTCTTTATCAAAGAAAAATTAATGAATTTCATTGCAATATCACAAACAATAAAAAATTGTTCAGTTACTTGTAGACTATCCGAAATAACTTTATTTTAAATATTATACATGTGAAGAAGTAACATATACTGGAATGTTTTCGAAAGTTATTAATTTTATTCAAAGGACATTTTTAGTATTTTCAAAATATATATTCAATTGTGTCACACAAATATATTTTTGCACTTTAAATGCATTCTAAGAAATATACGTGAAACATAACTTACTTGTTTACTTTTCTTAAATTCCTTTTGTGAAACATAACTTAATTTGTTTTGGAATTAGAGTTTATTGTGTTGAAACATAAATGTTATTATTTCATGTCATAAGCAACGAAAAGAAATTTTATTAATCTTGCATACCTTAGCATATGAAATATACTAATGCGATACACAATAAAAAATATTGTTTTATAATTCTAAGGCTTTTAATTTCACCTTTTTCATGATATACGTGGATATAAATTTAAATTCATATAGTTTCTAACAAAACTAAAAATTTAACATGAGTAAACAAAATGAGATAACATTAAAGGCAAAATAAAAAAAAAGTGGAAATACTTTTGGTTATTTTGTTAAATTTGTATGACCAAATAATATTACACTTCCTCGAAGCTTACTTTAAATTCATCTTGCTTATTTTCAAATGACATATAAAAAAACCCCCAAATACAATAAAAGCTAAACAAGGACCTTGAAAGGAAAAATAAGTCGATTCTAAATCAGAATACCAAGTACTCTTCTAAGTCTTCGGTTTATAAATTGCAAGCACCATGACAACCAGCAAACCGAAGATCATTTACATCCCTCTGCTTTACGGAAGAATGCATTTGTGATTTATTTCTTACACACTCCTCCTTTTTTCCGTTCTTATTTTTTATAATCTCCAACCGTTTTATGAGAAAAGATTAACGCGTATGTCGAAGTCATTTTTGTCAATGGCTTTCTCATTAAGATTGAAGCCCCTACGGCCCTGGAGCCAAAAGAAATATGAAACAAAGAAGTATAAGAGAAAAAAAAAGCGATGGAAAAATATAAATTTGAAGCAAGTACGACGAAGAATCGTACTGTATGTTCTCTCGGAACGCAATGTCCAATATTGGACTACAAAACCAAAATGCATTGTCTGAAAATGACTCTTGGAGAAGTTATATAGCTTGTTAAGTAATCGTTATTGATTTTGCAATAAAGTAACTTCTCCTCGCCGGCGATGAATCGACAATATAATAGGCGAAAAAAATGTCGTGGTTCTTGAGAATTAAGAGAGGAAGTGGTTCTAGTCAGAGAATATTATCCAGAAGTTGTTTTGATAAAGGCCTAAAAAAAGATTTTGATGGGATATTTATATCGCTTTGCTATTTTCGAGGAAATAGAAATACTTCCATATGTTGCTTTGCCAGATGTGTGTAGATTATTTAAAAAAATTATATATATATATATATATATATATATATATATTTAAAACTTATGTAATGTATCTTAAGGTATGACGGGTTCAAAAATTCAATTTTTGTAACATTTTTCGCAAGAAAAATATCTTTGAAATATACCCTAAAATTTTTAGACCGAAATTTTTAATACTTTCAAAGTAAGTCAAAAGAAGAGAGCTCGCTCGCCGTAGTGTGTATGAAAGTCTTTTGACGTGCCAGCTGCCGCGGCTCCAACGGTTCCCTCTTTTATTGTCTTTCCATCCCTATTATTCTATAATACACAAATATGCGCGTTATAGCAAATTGTTTTAAATGACAAACGGAATTGAAGAAATTTGTACAGTATACAAAACCTCGACAATTTTACTGACCAGATTCCTGGTGCGAATATCAACAATTGAAAATGGAAAATCAATAGAGCACTTATGAACACCCTGTAACGTTTGACGAACATTTTATAAGTTTTATAAAACCAGTGTATGAGACTTTAGCATATGACTATTTGATGAAAATGTATGTTTAGAGGAAACACCCAAAATCATAACGAAAGTTTCAATCATTGTATGGAATTTTACTCCGACGAATACTTTTACTGGAAAAAACGTTTTGGAAATTGCGATCTATACGGCTGCATGTGTCTTTATTTACTCAAAGCTATGGAGATGATGAACGTTACGTTAGTTTAAACAACCAAGAACTACGCTGACATTGTTGACAATGCACGAACTTAAAGGGCAGAGAAAACTACAGTAGACTGTAAAGAGACCAGAACCTTACACAGGGCTCTAAAAGCCACTGGAAATGATATCTTTGAGGAAACGGAAAGACTGATCTATGCGCCAGGCGTAGCTGATTAATGTAACTATTGTCAAAACTTTAAGCGCGTTTTTCTGGAAGCCCTGCTTTTGAAATTTGAGGGAAGCAATGACTCAAAACTATTCAATCGATTTGGCTTAACTTTTCACCTCTTATTATCGACACACATAAATAAATACGTAATTTTTAAAACATTAATTTTTTTAATAATAAATTAATTTTTTAGACAATTTATCAACGAAAAATCATTTTGAGAACCTTTTTCCCCAAGTTCACCATTTTTTTAACATTCATGTTATTGCATAGTTCACACTCACACACACATTAGAATCAAGTCTACAGAAGAATAATCTTCGATTTTTTTTTACTTCAGTCGTCTATGGGAAGCGGTGTTTTTCCCCAAAACAGCTGACCTTTGACGTAAAAAATTATAAACAAATTAATGTAAAATTTTGTCACAAACATTTTTACATTATAAAATACTAATAGAAACATGTGAAAGTTACAAAACAATGACATTTTATTTTCTTGTTAAGAAAAAATACACGAAAAACGTTGAAATAACGGCCGTCACACCGGACTACAAATGAAAAATATTTGTTATATAATAAAGTAAGATTTTTTTCTTTAAAAAAATTCTTAATTTAATTTTATTACATTTGCATTGATGAGAAATTCAAAAATACTGTTACTGGAGATATCGTATTTTTCACAAAAACTGCGCTCATTTTATGAAACTGAGAAATTGGTTTCCCCGCAAAAAATTTCGGAATATGTTTTGAAGACCGTTTTAAAAAAATGTCAGCAGGATTTTAATATCGTACTGATATTTTCGAAGAAATAGAAATATTTGATTATGTTACTTTACTAGATATTGATAGGTTAATTAGAGAAATTAAAATACAATTTTTGTAAAAAGCATTTATTGTATCTTAGGTGAAAAGAAGAAGTAAAATGAAGAAGACTTTTTTTGAATTCCTTAATATAATTATATCACATTTTCATTGATAAGAAATAACAAGATAGAGTTATTATATACATAATTTTTTTTCATAAAAACTGGCTTCATTGTAGGAAATTGATATTAGTTTCCTAGAAAAGTTACTATAGTTTTCTGATTTAATTCAAATCATCATATTAATCCCGAAAAACATCGCTGAAAGACTGCGTACGATGTTAAATTGTTTTTAAGTAACATTCTGCTTTTTTAATAACGCACTAAATGTGGTTAAATTCAAAATAAATTTTAAATTGCATATCAAATGGAAGGTATTTGTCAATTCCAGTTCAAAAATGTTATGTTAAAAAAAGATTAAAATTGGAATATCTATTGCTAGTAAAATATTTTTTAAATAAATAATAAATCTTAATTTCAATGAAAATTTTTGTTTCTATTATACCTACTAAGAATATTATTTTTTCATGCATTCATAACTAAAAAAATATTCAAAATATCGTTATCAAATGTAGAAACAATTATTTTTACTCTATACTCAAATTTGACAACTAATTTAATCACAATTTTTTTTAAATTAAAAAAAAGTAAAGCAAGTACCTCAATTGACATTCATTAAAATAAATACATATATAGGAGATAACTGTTTCAAAAAAAATTGGGCTTATTTTAGGGAATTCATAACAGTATCCCGAAATAGTTTCCTGATAAATTCTGATTTAAATTAAATCATACTTTCAGTTCTGAAAAACATTGCCAAAAAAAATATTATGATTGATTTCATTTAAGAAGCATTCTATAATTTTAATAATGCACTAATTGTCATTAAATCCAAAATAAACTTTCAAAATATCAAATGGAATTCATTTATAAACTTCTATTCAGTGTCATTATGTAAAAAAATACATCAAAGTTAGAACACCTAAAACATGCATTGTTTTTGTAGTATATTTCATTACAAACAAAAAAAGTCTCAATTTCAGTGAAAAATGTTCATTATACTTTATCACGTAGTATTAAGTGCTAATAATATAAATTGTTTCCATATCTTCTTAAAAAGTATATTCAAATTAAAATAACGTAAGCAAATGACAACAATTAATTTCACTCTGTATCAAGACAAAATGATTCATCTTTTTTAAAGTAAAACAATTATCTTAATTAGTATTCAAGAAAAATTATTAATTAACTTGAACTACTCAATTTTAAGAAGAATATTACAAGAAAATTAAAAATAGAATTTCATATTAAGATATTTTGTTTACTTAAGCGATTACTCATGGACTTATATCATCCCTTAAGTCATTTCTGAGTTCTTTGGAGCTAAATGGAAATGCAATTTTTCACCTTTCGTTAAATAGAGACATATTAATCCTTCAACTTGCTGCGCATATTTTCAAAAGTAACTGGAATTTAAAAGGTACATTATTAATAATGTGCTTTGGGAGCAGTTATTAATAAGACTTCATTCATTTTTGTTTAATTTTCTGTTAGGGAAATTCATCTTAATTCAGAAATTAATACTTTCTTCATACATTATGAATATTTTTATTTTTTTAATGTAAAGAAAGAAACAAGTCATATCAATTTATATTTCTAATCCACCCTTGATATACCATTGGGAGTTTAAGTACTCTTCTTATTATGAATTCCACTCGAAATTACCTATAATTCACCAAATAGAATATAAAAATTCGTCGAATGATTATAAATGAAACTCTATTTATCAATTTGTAATTAGTGTTAGGATTACTTTACATTTAAAATTTTTAATTTTTAATTAATTTTGTTATATCTTTAAAAAGTAATATCTTTTATTACATATAAAATTTGATTGTTTAAATTATAGATATGTACATTATTTTTTAACACTAAAATAATCATTTTAAAAAATTTTTGAAGATTTTTTTGAATTTTTAAACTCTTACGCCATTTTTATGTAAAACAATTATAAACCTATTTTTAATGAAGCTTCATTAATTTAAAATTATTATTTTACTTAATTCAGTGATCAATAATTTTAGGTGAAAAGAGCTATAAATTATCTGTAAAAACATTTACTACACTCTATAAATGAATGTTTTCTTTATCATATAACACATATTGCATAAACTGTAAAATACTGCATCAAGCCGTATTTCACTTTTTTCTTATAAATCCTCCCAAAAGTATTTACTTAGGTTAGATATACAGAATACATTATAAACACCTACAAATATAATCACTAACCACTTATTAAAATTTTCTTAAGCAGTGATGTAAAACCTTATTTTAATTATAAGCATAGAAACAAGAATTTCTTTATTTATACATGTATAAGTCCTATATATTTATGAACTTAAAATTTATTATGGTACATCTTCATCTTTTCAATAATTTACTGCTAAGTGGATTTCCAATTTGTATTTTAATGAAAACAAACATTTAAAATATTATACTCTAGAAACAAACTGATATGATTAATAATATTCTTAAATTTAATTTACATTGTTTCAAAATTAATTTGCATTTGTCAAATAAAAACAAGATTTTGAACTTTATAACTATAATTTCAGCGTTCACATATGAATACATCAATTTTATAAGTATTTTAAAAGCGAATATTATTGAAATTGTTTTAATTAAAATTGCACGAATTTTTTATTGATTCTTTTCAAACGATATTAACAAAGTTTTACAATAAACATATACCAATGTTTTCGTTTATGTAATGATAATGAACACATTAAATAAAAGCACGTTTCCTAAAATACTGTTCTATTTTAAATCTAAACGTAAGTTTATGCTTCCTAATGTATGAGAAAAATATGTGTTTAAAATTCGTTCAAAAAACATCGTTGCAGAAGACTTCATGCATATATAAAAATAGAACGATAATTATTTTATATGTCTTCTATTGTGGGATATTTAATCCAAACTACGAATGATTAATATGCAATTTTATCTTGTTAATAATAAAATTGTCAAATAAAATCTCAAGAAATGATAAACACTTAATTAATGTTATCTACTAAACTAGCAAATGTTTTTTTATCATTTTTCATGTTGATATAAACATTGTATTATATAACGGGGTAATGTATTTTAAGAACCTTTTTTTAACACATAATTTTGAGATTCAATCATTAAACGTAAAGCACAGATATTTTCATATCATTTACCATTTAAAGTTCAATATTCTATATTCTATGACACTTCAAACAGATTTAATATCCATCATGTTACTTAAAATTGCTAACCTTTATACTTATGATGAAATAAAGAAACTTGTTTCTACGTCGAAATAAAGAAAACACGAAAAAAAAGTTAATTGTCACATCGTTGAATCTACTGAAGTGAAAAAGAAAAGAAGATTGTCTTAGTACTTGATACTTGTAATCCTTGTAATGTATCTTTTGTCTTTCAACAAAGCAAGGAAACAAAACTTTAATCAGTTTTCTTTAGCTTCTTCTCAATATGTCTGGATAGGTTATAATTACTTTTTACGAAAAGAAGTTAAAGGTAATAGAAGAAAAAATGAAAGTTATTTATTTCAGAACAATTTTATAATAAATATATTTAGAATTTTATATATAAAGCTGTAAAAATAAGCATCGTGTAAGCAGTAGACAAAATTTCATATTCAGAAAGTAATCATGATGTATTTTTTTAAATATTACATTAGTATTATTTATTTTATTATTCACTAGAAAGATACATGTACCGTTTTTTTAAAAAAATTCTTATTTTAAATATAAATTAACATAATCCAAAAACTCGACTGCAAATTTGATATTTATTCTTCAACATTCATAGGAAAATAAAGAAATATAACCAGCTATATTTTTAACTACAAACATTACTTTACGGTTCTGAAAATTGCCTTCGATATTACATTAGAGAAAGCTTTTTTGCATAAAAGAATAACAAAATGTAATATTTTAAATTATTCAAATTCTATGAATTTGTGCTTGTTTCTCAGAGTTGAGAAATATTTCCTACATAATTATTACAAAAATAATACTATTTCTTAATTTGAGTTATTAAACATTTCTTTCTTTGATCGTATATTCTAATCGTCTAATTAAAATTAAAATTTTAAATATAAAATATCAATTACATTATTAATAATATTAATTTATTGCATGCGCATATTAAATCACTTCATAAATTAAATAAAATATGTGCGACAAGTCTTGCACTTTAATTAAATCCAAAACCTTTGTAGAATATCTGTATACTTAAAGGCACACACGTGTGTTATACATGGTTTCTTTTGAACAATAAAAGTTTCTTTTGAACGATAAAAGTTTCTTTTGTGAAATTTAAAGGTACGATAAATATACTTATTAATATTCTTTAAGGAAATTGATTTTGAATATGTGAAAAAATGTTTTTAGATTTAATTGAAAGCCTTTAAAGATTTTCAACATCATATCATTTTAAAAAAAGATTCATCATCAGATAAAAGTTCAGTAACAATGTTTGGGAAGGGAAAAAAATCAATACTTCAGTAGATGAGAAAAACATGATTCACCACTTAAACTTTTATTAAATTTCTAATCTTAAGAATAGAACCAAAGAATAAAGATAAAATAAGTATTGATCGGAATATTTTAATGACTCCATTAAGATTCAGAATTCTCTTAATCTATTAAAATCAGAGAAACACTTAAATGAATGGTAAATAATAATTAATTTACAACCTAATTTTTTTACTGCTTTTATCATAATTATTAAGAGATTAAAAAACCATTTAGAATTTTAAAAGTAAATACTTTAAATATTTACATTATATTTTAGTTATATCTTGATAATATTTCTTGTGCTAAAAGCATTTATGTGGGAACGATAAATAAAAGTTTTAAGGTGTCTGACTACGTTCGGAATTGTGATTTTGCAAAAGCATACAAACGAGTATTTTTTTATTACTTAGCTTAGAATACACGAATAAAATTGTTTTAAAAATAATATTACAATATAAAAACTATTTAATTGTAATATTTTGGTAAAAACTTAATTTAGAGTTACCTGTTTTGACAACATATTCCTTTTGCGAAAAATGCTTCAACAAAATAGTTTGCCTATATATAGTTAAGATTTCTCCAAAGAACTTGAACTAGGAATTTTGAAAAAAATCACATTTTTTAGAGTTACTAACAAATTAAATCCTAATTGGTGTTTATTGTTCAAATTTTTCCTTGATGAATTAAAATATGGATAAACCCTTTTTTAAGTTATATATTTCAAATACTAGTTCAGGCTCGTTACAGGGTTCTGAGCTATATGTAGGGAAAATATTATTATTATGAAGCATTTTCCATAAATGGAATTTTTTTAAAAAAATAGGTAATTCTGTGTTCATTTTTTCCACAGTATTTCACTTATATTTTTTTTATTGTAGCAATATTCTTAAATCAATTTTATACATGTATTCTTATCTAAGTGACATTAAGTATTAAGAAAAGTATTAATTTGTACCTTTTGCAATATCATTACTGCAAACGTAATCGGATAACTTAACTATACATTGAATATAGGAGGAACTTGAAAAGTAAACGCTCAGTCTTTGAATGCAATACATCTCCATTCTGTGAACATTAATTACTTTGTAACTAAATATTACTAACGGTAATTAATTGCACATTTAAATTAAAGACAATCTGATATCCAATATAACATACAATTTTCTATACATATATACATATCAGAAGCGCATCTCTCACTCCCTCATCACTAGATCTTAGGTATAATTTCACTTACAGACTTAAAATTTGACTAACTTGTTTCTTTTTTTAGTAGAGATCAATTTAGAACGAGTTATTCGAAATTCTATCAACAGGGGTGTTCAGCGCGTTACGGTGTGATGGGACATATAAACAATTCTCTCTTTTGAACAATTAAACCCAAATACAAGTAATGTAACAAACTTTTATTCAGTATAGATTTTATGAAATCAGCCCCTCAGGGAAGCAGCAAGGGATATTAATCCATTTCAGACATAAAATTTGACAAACATGTTTCTTTTATTGAATAGAGTTCCGTTAAAAATGGGATCTGTAGAAATCAACTTCAGGAGAGTTTACAGAGGTGTTTGAATTTATTGCCGGCTTAGAAATTTATGTGCGGTCCTTTTTAAATCTAGAGGCGAGAACATAAAAAGTGATTTCCAACTTATTGAAAGTTTAATGCTAGGACTTCATATATCAACAACTGTAAGAAAACAATACATAGTCATACAACATCATGAAATACCATACGAGGTAGGGTGGGTTATGGCTAGTAGCGATATAAATGTTCTATGAATCACTTAAATTTGATTTGATAACCTTTTTAAATACTCCTATAGAGAATTTTGTTGGTAGCTTAAATGGAATACTTTAGCAATGAAGCAAAACCATTGCGAAACATTTTAACTATGTAAAAAAGAACCTATTCCTTTACATTCTTATAAAATGTAAGAAGAAAGACGGATTACAAAATAAAATTTTGTTTAGCTACTTGACAGTTCGTTTATTTTATTAAACATTTCTTATTTATTCTCTGAAATTATTTTTTTCTTCGTTTTAATACGTTTTCCTTGTAAAATTTACTTCTTTACTTTTTCGAAAATGTAACTGTATAACATGAAATGCTGTCTTAGCCTCTTATACGTAAAATAATATAATTATTTTAGAAAAAAATATTGATGTCTGTTTACTATTTATGAATTGTAAGATAAATATATTATGCTAGCATACATCACATTAATTTAATCCGCTTTATAGATTTTAAATCTTGTTCCGTTTTTATAAGGTGCAAAATAATATTATTATATATAGTTTTGAATTTAAAGACATTTCGTTCTAACCAATTTCTTTTTGTTTAAATGCATAAAAATGAATTTCCTTTGATTTAATTTTGAAAAAAATTTACACAAATAAAATAGACATGCTAAAATAAATATGTACAACAAAATACTTATAAAAATTCAACTCAATTTATTTTTGATGTTTAAACAAATATTTCATTTACTGTTTATTAAAACTGGCTTATATAGATGCATATGTATTGTATAAAAACAATGTTAAAAACTTGTTAGAGATTTTAGGGAGCATAACGGTATTATGAAATATTAAATGCACATTACTTTTCAATCCTAGCTTTCATTTCTAGTTGAATATAGTTTTTACTTACTATTACAGAAATAAACGAAAAAAATATGAGAGAAAAATAACCAATTACATTCCTTTCAGCAGTTACAGTCTTTCGAAAGAGAGCCAAGATCATATGGATTACATCCAAATTCAACTTGAAGGACTCAAATTTTGTTTCTCTGATGTAACATTTGCGATGTGCATATTTGAGAAGTGAAATTGAATACTATCTTTAAAATAAAAATTGCTTTGCTATTTTCTAATATATTATCAATGTATATATTCACACATGGGTATTCTCTTTTTTTCATACCTATTTTATCTTAAATACAATTTTTGAATACAGATAAATTGGACTTATAGACCTCTTTTTTACTTCAGATAATTTTCCTGACAACTCTTATAAAAATTGCTATGATTTATATTATATTAATTTGCGTTCTTTATTTATATATCAAAGATTTTACTCAAAGTTCGTCTGTATATATATATATATATATATATATATATATATATATATTGATGGATGTGAAAATAGACTCGTATCAGAAGGAATGAAATATACATACCTTTTGAACTTCCTCCTGTCTAAAACAAGGACACGCATATATTAGTCTATATAATGCTAGCGTTTATTAAGCTAAAACTAATGTTTAAACATTAATTTACAATAAAATGTGCTTTCTTATAATTTCAGTGCTAATTAAATTTCTAACCAAATGTGTGTCACATTTTGAAATTTATGGGGTGACATGGTGTGTTAGTTTGGAGAGGGGGTGTCTTTTTAGCCGTAATCTTTGTCACTAGTCCGAGGTTAAGAATTACGGTGTACTTCTCCGATTGACCAAGTGTTGTTTTATAGTGTGAAGCTAATAAGCTCTTTTTAATTTTCTAACATGGATTTTATGGATGTTTCATAAATCTAAGCACCAAATGTATTGCATTTTTAATTGGAATGGAATGTTTCTCTATTTTTTTAACATATTTATCAGCCTATCTTGTCAAGCTGAGGAGATCAAATAATGATTCTTATTTGCATTTTGTTCTTTGACTTTTTGATGTCTCCAAAATGATTCTTAGTCAAACTGTTTCAACAAATTGCAAATGGTAACAGTAAGCTCAATAGCCACCTGCGTTTATCATGTTTTCTCTATCTACCTATAATTTTCCATATCCTTCCGTCATCCATAGATTCATGGCTAAACATTTACCTTATACTTCATAAATTTATCTAACTATTGTGGGAAACACTGTGATTTTCATGAGGGAATGGAAGCGCACAAATCATCGACAACACTCCAGGAGCTTGTATCTCGTTACAAGTAACAACCCGCAGACACGCACATGCACGCTTACGAATTCTACTCTGAATATTTGTATAATTTTTCGGTATGTGATTTGTACAATTCACAATATTAAAACTTTCGGTTTAATACTTTTTGCAATCCATTGTATGCACTATTATTATTTATAATTCTAATTTAAGACAGAAAAATAAGTTTAAAGTGTTATGCACACAAAAAAAATGTGATTATTATATTATATACGACATAATAGAATAGTCACAGCAATCTGTTGCAAAACTAATTATATAAGATTAAGCAGCCTTAAAGCAACAACCTTTATATTTATTTCCCTAAGTAGGATAATTAATTTTTCGTAGTGGGCTACGTGTTGACAACTATGCTTTTGTAGACACGACAAATCCCCTAAATGTGAGAGACAATTCATGGTTGCACCACCTAGTGGGGGCTCTCGCTACCAAATTTCGATACTTGAACTAATTTTCGAATGCTAAATATTATCGTGAATGATAAATACTACCGTGAATGTTCATTGAATGCTAAATATTACTGTGATTTTATTTGTCCGAGACAACCAGATCTAAATTGGTATTCAAATGATTTTTTACATGCAACATAATCATATGATATGTGTACCTTCAATTTTTGCATCCAGAAAATCTATCGATTTCAACCGGGATCCAAAGTACAACCATGGGCTTACAAAAATGCGAGGTTGAGGCCATGTTAGCTGTAAGCCACCCAGTCGGCGAAGACTAAAGCAAATGTAATTTACCAATGAAAACACTATGTAAACTAATTTTAACTAGAAAAATATACTATAAAAATTTATCTACGTATAATCCTATACCATCACAAAGTGATCTCGCAATTTAGAAAAATGCAATAAATCTAAATGTACTAAGAGTAACTCGTAAAATATCTTAATCTCCAAAACAAAGAGAATAAGTAAATAACCTGCAACACTATAATTAAATCAGAACAATGAAGAAAGCCGGAAATTTTTTTATAAGTTTAAGGATTCTTTATTAAATTAAACAACATGTTGTAAGTAAAAAATATGTGAAAACAATATATAAAATTCAATTCTTTCAAAAAACAAATAAAAGCTGGAAAACTAAATTTCATAAACTGTAAAAAATTCATATTTATGTTTTATATTTTTAGTTGGTATATAGGCATCTGTGTGTACAGAGAGAGAGTAATATAAAGTAAGTAATACATATTAGATGCAAATTATATATATATATATATATATATGTGTATATATATGCATTAGATTAATATATTTCAAATGACAGAATTCAGAAATTTGATAACAATCACGCACATTTATTAAACAGGGTCTTATTAATGTTAATATTAAGTTGTTCACTTACTTTATTAGAAAATATTTTCATTGCAAATCGTTTAATATTATATTCCTCCAGATTGATACATTATTATTAATGTTCCAAAGTAGGGCTTCAAAAACGTTGAAATTAAAAGCATCTACTTTATCCAAACTCTTCCTAGTTAATTTATAATTCATGATATGCAAAGCCGTATCCAGGTACTCTACAGTAAGCTGGATATTTTTCATTTTGGCAAAATTTAACTAATTAGGTTAAAAAGTAAATTTAGGTATAAAGTTATTATTTTAACAAAACTAATTGGATCATCAAAATATCTATATGATATTGATAAAATAATTACTTTCCACGCATTATTTTTCTAAAAATGTAATTACTTGAAGATTTAACTTGTGGTAAGCTTTTAACTTATTTATAATAAAAGGGAAGTGTTATGATTTTCTGCAGGATGAAAAAACTCTTGATTCCATAATTATCCTAATTTTCTAAAATATTTTTTATGTATCATTTATTTATATATTGTGTTAAGGATATTTTCATTGTCACTATACATAAAGAGTAATTTTTTGTCTTTTAAGTTGTTTAAGAAAGCTTTACTGTTTGCAGTAATAGCGGTAAATGAGATAGTGTATAATTTATTTCTCAAAATAGTTTGTTACTATTTTCCAGAAGTAATTTTGAGACGGATCTATCCGCGTACTTTCATTGATCCTCTAAAGAAACCGTTGGTCTATCAAGTAGTGTGTATTCACAGTCAACCCTCTGAAGAAGAAAACCTGATTATTCAAATTAGGCATTCTATATATAGTCTAGGTTTTCTAGCTAGGAGAGAAGGAGAGAAAGTGAGGAGATAGGACACATTGCTTTTGATCAGGTATTATTCAAGTTTATAGTCTCATTTTAAATATTGGATTGGTGAAAGCATTAAAGTGACGATTGATCACTATGGTTTAATTAGTGTTCAGATAATTGGGACAGTAGATTTGATCCTGGAATAAGTAGATCAATAGTTATAGTTTTATCATGATTCATGCATCTTGCTGTTAATCCATATATGGCTTATGTGAGAACATCTCTTCCAGTGTTGAAATTACTTGAATCAGTGCTGTTATTTTGGGAGATCAATAAATAGATTGTTTTTGAATATATGTTTAGTATTCCTTCCCTTCCTCCCACATCTCTAGGTTGGCAAGCGAGATGATCTCTCTTCCCTTACAGTTTATGTAAGGTTTAATTCTATTATATTTTGAAATTCATTAGGAGTCTGATTAAGATTAGGAGTTGAAAATATTTCGGGGGATTTAATGTATATATATATATATATATATATATATATAACTATATATATATATATATATATATATATATAATATATATATATATATATATATATATATATATAACTATATATATATATATATATATATATATATATATACAGAATGTTTTTTTCAGGTATAGAAGTTTAAGTTGGCATTACTTTCCCAGATGGCGACCGATTTAACAGAGGTCAAGTGATTTATTCTCAGTTTGATTTGGCAATTCAGCATGAATAGACTCACGGCTGAACAACGCTTTCAAATTGTGCAGTTTTATTTTGAAAATAATGGTCGATTTTCATAAGCGAAATTTGTTTAGCGATGAAGTGCACTTCTGGTTGAATGGCTACGTCAACAAACAAAACTGCCGCATTTGGAGTGAAGCTAATCCACAAGTGTATGTCGAAACACCGTTACATCCAGAAAAACTGACTGTTTGGTGCGCTTTATGGGCTACTGGAATCCTTCTTCAAAAACGATGAATGCCACAACGTTACAGTCAATGGTGATCGGTATAGAGCCATGATTACTAACTTTTTCATTCCTGAAATGAACAATCATGATGTCCAGGAGCTGTGTTTCCAACAAGACGGCGCTACATGTTACACAGCTCGTGCCACAATCGATTTATTGAAAGACACTTTGGTGACCGCCTAATTTCCCGTTTTGGACCTGTGAATTGGCCTCCAAGATCTTGTGATTTAACACCGCTAGACTATTTTCTGTGGGGCTATGTAAAGTCATTGGTCTATGCGGATAAGCCACAAACGCTTGACCATTTGGAAGACAACATTCGCCGTGTTATTGCCGATATACGGCTACAAATGTTGGAAAAAGTCATCGAAAATTAGACGTCCAGTTTGGACTACATCCGAGCCAGCCGTGGCAGTCCTATGCGAGAAATCATTTTTAAAATGTAATGCTACAAGATTATCTTTCGAATAAAAAAAATTCATGTCAATCGAATAATACATCGTTGTTTTATTGCAATTTAAAGTTCTTTACCTCTCAACAATCAGAGTTCTATTGCTTTTGGCGAGTTAGGCACCTCACAAAACCAGTTCAAGATTTTTGACCAACATTAGGTGTGTTAAAAGAGAGAATAACTTTAAATGTTTAGTAATACTTTAAAAATAGGGAGGAAAAAATGAATCGCAAGAGAAAAAGTTCGTTATATAAAATGCATTTCGCTATTGGGAGGTTATTTTACGATGAAAATCGCGAAATGTTCTTGTTTCTAAGAAAAAGTTCGCTATATAGAAAAATTCGAAATAATATAGGTTCGAAATACGGAGGTTTGACTATATACATATATTTGAGTGTGTGGTTATTTATGTATACATATTTTTGTGAGTACATAAATATAACCGATTTAGAGTATAAATATGTATAATTTATTGTGAATTTAAATAAAAAAATACATCATAAGTTATGTTCTTTACTATACTCAATTATTTTCAGTAACTAAATATATATAATTAATATGATCTAATAATGCATCTAGAATATTTTATGTCAAAGAATAATTTACATTTTCCATTTTCATTTTGAGACAGAAAGTTTCAGGTACATTTATAAATGCATTAGAATTATCTAAAGCTTTATGCTAACTACTCTTAATCAGTTTAGAACTTCAATTACTAAATAGCCATTAGACAGGGATTATCGCCATGCTGTCGCTAATGTCTCGGATTCTCTCTGGTAGAATTCGAATCATCCGAATTTCTGTGCAAATAGCATCTTTAATTTTGGAAGAGCCATTTGCTTCAAATATCTTTAAATCTCAAAATAGAGGGTGCTATGTACTTAAAAACTGCAGTATTTTTCCTAAACTGAGTAATTTATTAATATTTTAAGGATAATACATACACTCATTTATATTTATATTTATATATAATGATAATTCTATATTTCCACATTTGTTGGTAAAACATCTCCTCTAAATATACGTTCGGAAAACTTAAAAACTTACACAAATAGTTCAGTCTTTACACTGGAAAGTAATAGAATAAGAGAAATACTTCTCTTATCAAATCAATAAATAACATACACGGACCCACAGACATCTAAGTAAATTCGGAATAATATGCGATACATTATACATACTTTGGAGTTTTAAAGGTTTAGCTTTAGGAAATTTATCAATTAATAATGATAATATTATCATTATTATGCAGAAATAATCAGCACAGGAAAGTCTGAAACTTTCAGTCATTCATTATTTTCCTAAACCTAGATTTCCAGTAAAGGAAACTAAAAGAGATGCGTTTTTCTAGCAAATTATTCCTCAATATATACTCTAATTAGTTGATGTATTAATATACTACTCTTTTGTATATTCTTCCAGTGAAGAATTTGCTGGACATTTTCTTCAGATCATGATAATTCTATTCGTAATGGACTATAGTTTTATCTGATCGAATTAAAGTTTCAATAACACACACAATTAGATAATATACTTAAAATCTATAAATATTAAATTTTCATTCTTATGGTGGTAATATCATTGTTTTCAATTTACAATATTTTCTGTAATAAATATTTGTTCAGAGCATTCAAAGATTAGTAAGGGTATTAAATGTAAAGGGTAAGATCTACATTACTGAATAGAAATGCCTAAAGACATTGCTGAAATTTTTGGAACTGAGTTGAAAAGTGTCCAGCACATTATTAAAGTTTGAAGGGACGGTACATATCAACATGGTACATATCAAAATAAATAATATAAAAAATAACTTTAGCTTTTGGGATCGAGCATCTCCTAAGTGACTGGTGAAGTAAAATCTCTAAAAAAAACTACTGCTAAATTCGCAGCAACCATTAACAATGAACCCAGGGGAATTTTTCATATTGGAAAAAGGTGTTATTTGTTAAAGAGCATTAATAATGGAATATTTAGTAATGGTGAAATATCAAGTGATTTGATTGATCGAAATTCAGCCTAATTCATTATGTTGAGAGTATCAGTGTAAGAAAAGAGCCTTTTGAAGTGGTGTGTCCTTCATACTCATTGCCCATTGAAAGGCAAATAAAGTCACTATTATGATCTGAAGTTGCTTGAAAGGGTCTGGTCAGAGATCAACAAGATTATTCGACGATAAAATGAGATTGCTGGAGTATTTAAACGAGCTGAATGTCTGTGTCATCTCATCAATGTATTTTTTCCTAGATATATCTAACACGTTCCAACAAAGGCAAGATCCGCCAAGTAGAAATTATTCAGAATTTGCTTAAGGAACATAATAAATCGACTTTCGTCATGAATTTCTTCATTACATAGCATGTATCTTCCATTAGATTAAAATCTTTGGGTATACTGGAACAATGGTTATTGAATGGTCAATTTCTTCCGTTACTTTTTCAGTGTCTCGTAAAAAAATGTTGTAGATGTGGACTACAATAAATGTTGAAGCTATACAAAAGCTATACGAAGCAATGCCACGTCGAATGTGTTAACCCTACAAGGTGGTCCAATTCCCGATGTGTAAGGCATTTAATTATTATTTTTTTTATTTAATGACGATGTGGTGGTTGGCCTATACTTAAAAATGTTAAACACACAAATTTAATAAGTGAATATGAAGAGTACATTAATATTCTTCAGCGAAAGAAGCAATATATATGTATTTGTATAATGGAAAGTTACATTTAATCTGAAGATAATCTCAAAAGAAAACGAAATTTAATCGAAATTCTGGATAAAATTTAACTTGAAAATAATGTTATTAAATGAAGATATGTAGTTAAATTAATTATTATAAAAGTAGCTAATAAAACTTAATTCAAAAACATATAGTGCATTTTAAATGCATAATCTTAGTTTATTCTTTCAAAATGGGCTGAGGAAGATAATTAAACTATATAGCCTTCAGCCATTGCAAGAAATAAGGATTTTTCTCGAGTAGAATGAATTCTTTTGAAACGATTTGATGCATAATTCATCAAAAGTTAATTTAATTCCTAGAATATAATACTGTATATTATAACGTCCTTATCAAATACCGCATAAAAACGCTTGTTCTTTTTACTGCATCTCTTAATTAAAGCCCTCCATTGTAAACGCCCATATATATGTATATATACATATATGTACGAATGCGTGTGTGTATACAAATATTTTTGAAATATTACTTCAGGAAGGAAATAGAACACAGAATCTTACTTACGTACATGCAAATACATGATTTACAGATGTTATGGGGAATACAACTAGCCGAAATGAGTATTCATAGATGCTTTCACTTGCAGAAATAAAAGTTATAATCTGTCTTGACAATGAGCGTAACTGAGCAGGAATGATATATATTGATACAACATTTCATTGGGCTTATACTATTTTCCTGAGTTCAATAAAGGTAGTAAATGGAGAGTGGAATCATACCATTCTGAATGAAACGCTTGATCCTTAATGCAAGACAGGCATGAAAAACGTTCTTGCTAGGATGACAAAAAAACTCTGCAACAGTGATGTCCGTAACTGTATAGGCAACATGTAATCATGTATTAACTTGTTGAAAAGAAACTTTGAGGAGGGTCGTGAAAATGACGGGGCAATACTTAAATGCTTCAGAAATATAATGGCGGCTATACGAAGTTATGAAAAGTGTAAGTACATAATGGAATATCATGCTATCCATTCAAGTGTTGAGCTCTTATAACGATAGCGATTACACGCTAAAAACATTCGTTCTCATTGGTACCTCTACACAAAGATATGCCCATCATTATATTGTACACAATTTCAGGATTTGTCAGAAAACAAGACATTGCCCCACTATTTAATCCATGATTGTCGTGCAATGATTAATCTTGCCTGCGTTTGTTTCAATGCAAAGGTTATTCCCAAAGAATGGTCTTTATGTTGGCACTCAGTGATACGCCAGACATCACAGCACTATTCGTGTGGATACACGGCATGCTCAAAACGATAAAAGTTACTGATTCAGAGTACATGACGCTAGTGCACGATTCTGCAAGTCCACATGGACATGGTTTCTGTCTTCTTGGGTGATTAGTGAATGAGCCTTGCAGAAATCTTACGTTGTGGTTTGTATTTTCCTCCTGTACTCTGATTTCAAATTCTCATGAGATTCATGAGATAATGACACTCGAAATAAGTAATATCGCGGAGCAATGCACTACCAACTTGAGATACTATACTCTTTACGTGATTAAATTTCGAACCACCCTTCAACCAACATTTCAATCCAATTTCCGAATAAAAAATTTTTTGCTAAATTTTCTCTTTTATTTGGACTTTTGATGGGGTTGCTAATTATTGTTCAATTAAGCTGAAAAAAGCTAATGATTTTCATACAAAGTTACTGACTTAATGGTGTCGCAATTTTAATAACATCATATATGAGTATACAACTTGATATTATTAGATATTAAAATGTTAATGATGTACAGAGGTGAAACAATGTGTGTGACACTAATCTATACATATCAGTTTTATAAAAAAAATAACTTTCAGCTGTGAAACAAATAACTGGTTAGCAGCCCAATATTAGAATAATATTTCTTATTTACCCCTTTCGTTAAATATATATATATATATATATATATATATATATATATATATATATATATATATGTGTGTGTGTGTGTGTGTGTGTGTGAAATATAATAGAAAATTATCGATTTTAACACTCGCTATTCCACTTCTTATATATTGGTGTTAAATTTTTGTTTTAATTTAAAATTTATTTTTGTTCTAGCAAGTGTTTAAAAAAATATATCTACCTCATTTCTTTTTAAAAAAAGTATACTTTAAAGCAAAAACATGGTCATGAAATTTAATATGTCGTTTAGGTACAATCCTTCCTCAGTTTAAATTTTAAAAAGTTAACAAAAAAATGTATTATTTTCTTATATACAGAAAAACGTTATTATGAACAAAAATTTCAATATAAGTTCATTATGTTAACTTCCTAATTCCTATCATAAGTGTGTTAATATTTGATACAATTTTCACGTTTTACTTATTATTTTTCATTGATGCATAACTTACTTAAATTTTGAGTTTACCTGTGAGTTTAATTCCCATTTCCTTTAAACAGTATATTTGGAATCAAAATAATGCTATCAATTTTTGTAACAGAAAGTATTTTTTCAATAAGTCGCTACATTGGAAAATAGTATGCTACACTTCACAGAGTATGTTAGTTTTGCTTCACTGAACCGTGGCTTTAACTACACGGGCAAAAAATAATTATATCATGTTTAAATATTAATACTCTTAATCAGAAGATAAGAGAATGATCAAATCATCAAAATAGATATAAAGGGTAGAATTATTTAAGTATATGCATGTTATTAAACATCTACATGTATATAATAATATCTAGATGACAGACATATATTTTATAGTAAGAAAATAAATGATAAAGAGAATTTTATACGAATGAAAATCTACGCATGATTATAGACAAAAAGACAAACAATGGGACAAATAGTATGTTCAACAATATTTAACATGACTTGACTGAAAAATGGTAACACATTGTTTCAAGAATTGCTTCATACAAAATGTGTGAAGGGCTCACGCGTTTTTCGATAACATGTTCTTTGGAACCATAATTAATCAAAACTCTTTTCCAACCAAACCAAGAAGTGAAGCGTGAAAGAAAGATGCAAATTAGGAAGCTTTTAAATATCAGAAGTTAGAGTAAGTGGTGTGGCAATTCGGGGAATGTTATGATAATCCGGGGTTCAAGCGTGAAGAGGTTTTGGAAAGGTTAAGTGACAGCCAACATAAGTTATTCGTGATAAAGAGCCCTTAGGTCAACGTGCACACCATTGCACTCAAGTAAACCGCAACTTCAACTAAGATTTGATTGATCGCTACTTCATTGTACATAAAGGTAGGAGTGATTAATTAATATTCGAATCTGTGATAGCATTGAAATTCATCTTAAGCGAGTGAGTTATTGATAGTGGTCCGGGTTACACTATTTCGGTATTATATATATTGTGTGTTTAGCCACCATAGATTCTCTAACATATCATATTATTATCTAATTTGTTTGAGGTTTAAGTTAAAGATCTTAAGAAATTCCTATTACGAGATCATGGCAGCTTCTAGTTCTTCCTTTATTCCTACACATCTAGCTCACGCTGATAATCAAGGAGAGGCACCCGAGGGGGGCACCCTTACGAATCTATCTTATCAGAATATATATATATATATATATATATATATACACTGGTGTGCAAAAATTAAGGACGAAGTCGAAAAATTAGCATATCAGCTGAACGAAGAGGCAGAGCGGACAGAAAGACCAATCAGGAGATTAAGTAAGGTGATGTACGCTAGCACATGCGCAGATATGCAGGTAGACGTAATGGGGGAGTGTCTGAGTAGTTGTCGGTGTAAGATCAGTATTTCTGTCAAAGAGATTGCACGCCGTATAGCAGTTAAAATCACACCGAGTTGCTGCCTCAGCGAGAAATGGCGAATAATCAATCTGTTAGACGACATCTGGATGCTTTTACCCGAGGTCAAATCATTGGGAAGTTGGAGGAAGGCCGCAGTGTGACAAGTGTGGCTGCAGAGAGTTCGGAATTGCTCACAGCATCGTTTCACGACTATGGAGACAATTTCAAACTACAGGAACAGCTATCCGGGGGTTCAGTAGTGGTCGTCCACGAGGAACCACACCCGCAGATGACCGGTAAAGTGTCTTACAGGCCAGAAGAAACAGGCAGCAGACAGCGGGAGAAATCGCTAGACACACGACACAGGCGACTGGATGACCGATATCGCGTTTTACCGCGGCCAGAAGACTGCACGATGGTGGTTTGTTTGCACGACGCCCTGTACTGTGTGTAACTTTAACGCCTGCCCATCGGAGAAGGCGTTCTCTGTGGTGCCGGGAACACCGGAATTGGAGAGACAATGAATGGGGACGAATACTCTTTAAAGATATATATATATATATATATATATATATATATATATATATCATAATTTTGGAGACAGAATCAGAT
Source organism: Trichonephila clavipes (assembly GCA_019973935.1). Classification (NCBI taxonomy): domain Eukaryota; kingdom Metazoa; phylum Arthropoda; class Arachnida; order Araneae; family Nephilidae; genus Trichonephila; species Trichonephila clavipes. Next base: position 1,592,107 of record BMAU01002837.1, on the reverse strand, counting down.
TAAAAGTTAGAAAAAGGGACGGATCAGATTAAAAGTTAGAAAAACGATTTTATTCAATCGTTTGTACATCTGTTCTGATACCGAAAGAGGAGGAAAAAGCACGCCTTGGTGGGGGTTTCAAGTGGATAACACTTGAAAAACATATGGTAAGTATCGCTGCTGTGAAGAAGGTGCTTGCAAGTTAATGCTGACATATGTTGACTATTAAATCTAACGATCTGGAATTAGACATGTTTATTGGCTAGGCCATATGTTCGGAAGAACTAAATGGGTGATTAGTTTGATACTTGACGATAGGGACTGAGACAGATGAGTTAAGTGCTAGATAGGGAATTTAATTTTTAATCTAATTTAATTATCCTTACATTTGCCCCCCAATTTTAAAAGGGAGTCATAGCGTGATTTTTTCTCTCTTTGCAAACTTAATCAATTCTCAACAAACACAAAACAATACATAACATGATTTAGAAGATATATTACACACAGTAGACATATTTAAGCAATATGAATACTAAAATCAAAATGCAATATAATAAACGAAACTATAACAGCAAACACAGTAATGACAATTAATTGATAAACATGAATTTCCATACATATAATTGAAGATCAGCTTGTTTAAATCTATTCGACATCCAGAAAAAGAGCTCGTGTTTCCTCCTATTCCTTCATAATAATAGATTCGTATTATAGCTGGTAGATATTTTCAAAAAAAATATGTTGGAAAATAATATATCAAACAATAAGATAGTAAATATAAAAATACATGAAATCATACAAATGTTAAAATAATAATTTTGTATAAAAATCTACTCTGGCGCCATCGTAGTAATACCTTATATTGTTACACACATTTTGCATATATGAAATACATTTTTTAAAAAGATAAAAAAAATATAGACACTAATAAAATGAAATTATTAATAATAGGGAAACGGTGTATAACACACAACTTATATGCACTATTCAACACAATAAACAATATTTTATTTCACATGCGTTATAAAATATAAAAATTATAAGAATATAGCAATAAAAGAATACAAGAATATAAGAGCACTTTTTTATTATTTTGAGTCGGAAAAGTGGACTCACTTCAATAATAACTTTTAGTATGTATGAAAATTTTCTCAATATTCACTGTAACTTAACAATATCGCATACACACAATATTTTGAACCTTTCCGTAACCTTCTAAAAATTCGTTTCATAGACAACAAAAATTCTTGATTTTCTCTTACATCACACATTCACTAATATAAACTGTATCACCTTACTTAATTTTGAACACATCTCTCTGAGAAATCTGCGTCATCATCTCACAGATGTTCAGGGGTGCTGATAAGAAACAAAGAGAGGTGTACATATCAAACTAAACAAGTTTGTCCTCTTAATGTTTCGAGACATATACAAAATTATAATGATTGTATTCTCCTTTATCCACTGTATAATATCCAAAAATTAGACTTCAAGTTATTAAGTTAATTTTAATTTCATATAAGAAAAATTTTAAGAAATAGTGAATCCTGATATATGGCCAGTATATCAAAACACACAGTTTCAAAATAAAAAAAATTAAATGACATGCAATAAGATTACTGCTGAATAAAATAATTAACAAAACAATTGAATTCAATGGAGAAAAAAGAATACAACTTGACTTTACTCTTGTTTCTTATAACAATCAATATCTCTAGTATTAGTTCTCTCATTAGTAATTTTTCTAAAAACTTAATTTATACCTTTCACTTTAAAACACCAATTTCTATCATAACTCTTAACTCATTCGACATCTTAAGATAAAATTATGAGAAGTATATTTAAATTTCTCAAAATTTTGTATGACACTAAACCTATATACTTTGTTTTCTCAATTAAAATATAAAGAAAATATCTCATTTATAACACAACTATATTATAAAAATTAAATACCATATCACATATCATATATTATTCTTTTTCGTAAAGTTCTGTTCAGCAAAACTCAGTTCTTCAATGTTACTAAAATTGGAAATATATAATTTAACTGACTTCCACTTTGCAACGTCAGAAACCCTTCGTGAACCGTAATCCAGATGCTGTTGTCACTTTCTTTCACTAGTAAAATTTTATTTATTTATTTACTTATTTTTCCATGTTGATACTTCACTATTTCACAGTATTACCGTGCAGACTTTCCGGCGAAGAAGAATTTTTTTTTTCTGGCAGTGTTGGTCCTTCCATCATTGTATCACTGGAACTAAATCGCAATGCCATTCGAAGAAGAACATATTTTATTATTATTATTATTCTGGGGGAAGGGATTGGACGCCTTTCATCACTGAGTTGGGGAATTCACGCTTCTCTTTTTGTTTTGTTTCTTTTTTCGTCATTCGAAAGTTGGTTCTGTCATGGCAAACTTGCTGGTCTCTTCAGCAACGGTAGAAATAACGTTCGGCGGTAAACACTGCATTCTTCTCGGGGGTTAAAAGCGATGTTCTTCCGGGGATCACTAGCGCGTTTTTTTTCTTTTTCCGTACCATTTTTTATTCTGGAAATCCGACGTCTTCAGCATATTGGCATATGGTGCATTCGGTGTTCCGTCAAATTCTCCATATCAGTTATTATGGTCGCTGGCTTTAGTTTCTATATTAAAATTATTTTATAAAAAATATTAGTTTTTTACGTTAAGATTTGAAATCCATTGGCAGATAAGAAATCCTGCCGGCTTTAATTCTGTCATGATTTTGGAGACAGAATCAGATTAAAAGTTAGAAAAAGGGACGGATCAGATTAAAAGTTAGAAAAACGATTTTATTCAATCGTTTGTACATCTGTTCTGATACCGAATGAGGAGGAAAAAGCACGCCATGGTGGGGGTTTCAAGTGGATAACACTTGAAAAACATATGGTAAGTATCGCTGCTGTGAAGAAGGTGCTTGCAAGTTAATGCTGACATATGTTGACTATTAAATCTAACGATCTGGAATTAGACATGTTTATTGGCTAGGCCATATGTTCGGAAGAACTAAATGGGTGATTAGTTTGATACTTGACGATGGGGACTGAGACAGATGAGTTAAGTGCTAGATAGGGAATTTAATTTTTAATCTAATTTAATTACCCTTACACACACATATATATATATATACATATATATATATATATATATTCTGATAGGATAGATTTGTAAGGGCGCCCCCATCGGGTGCCTCTCCTTGATTATCAGCGTGAGCTAGAGGTGTAGGAATAAAGGAAGAACTAGAAGCTGCCATGATCTCTTAATAGGACTTTATTAAGATCTTTAACTTATATATATGTATATGTGTGTGTGTGTGTAGTTGTACTAAGAAAATGTAAAATATTTACAAGAAATCATTATCAGTAAGGGATATAAGCAACGAATGTCATAGGAATTGTTATTGAGGCAGGTTTTTTCACTCTTATTTCACTGCAGAGATATGAACCTAAATGTTCGTGAGAGAAAATTTTAGAGGAATGTGTTTCCAAAATCTCCTTTACATTTTCAATGAGATTTTGATGCAGGGAATGTTCCTACCAGATTACGTAATATATTAGTTTAAAGTCAAAGCAATACTGTACAGCCTATGCGAATGGAAACTCCCGTTATCATCCATAAAAAGAAACATTTGCCGGTAGCACATAGGAAATAGCCAATATGAAGAATGAATTAATAAGGAAAATCCTGATTATATCGTCGGGTGATCACGGAACATTGTTTAAACTCATAAAAGTCCGTGAAGCTGTTTACCACAATATCCACTTACACCATGAAACTTCAAGTTGCATACCAACCCTTTCCTAGAATTGTTTGTTCACATTAAACTTTATCAATCTAGGCATTTTATTGTAAGCTTACAATTAAAGAATAAGCAACTTTAATTCACTGTCTGAGAAAAGCATGACAAACCCATTGTAATCATCCCGTTTGCTGTGCAGACATCTTATTTACAGATGTCTACACATAACGATTCTTTGAAGGTACCGCCCACCCTTTTGCAAATGTCTTATAGTTATTTCCTAAAATCCTTGAATCTCTTCGTCAGAACGAAATTGATTTGCTAGTTGACCAACTATGTTCGCTGGTTAATTTTTATGAAGAGCACAATACCCGTTCATCACATTATTATAACAATTTCTAGAGCACACCTGGTGCACATTCTTCTTTTTTGAGAAATATGCCCTTAGTATAGAAATTATACTACGTACAATGATAGGGCGCTCAAAATCAGTGATTTGATACATATCTTCCCGCTCTCGATTATTCATCTACGATTAAGGTATCCGACTACGTTCGAAACCGAGATTTTGTAAAATCGTATAAATATATATGATATTCAGTGTCACTTAGATTAGAAAATGTATATAAAATTGTTTTACACAAATAGTATTACAATAAAAAATTACTTAAGTAGAACATTTTGACAAAAAATGAACTTAGAATGACCCATTTTCCAAATAGTCTCCTTTTGTGAAAATTGCTTCTGTTATAATAATATTTTGCCTGTACATAGCTTACACCTCTGTACAGAAGCTCAACTAGAATTTTTGAAATATGTAGCTTAGAAGTGGGTTTATCCATGTTTTACGACAACAGAGGGATAAAATTTTAAGAAAAAAACGCTGATAATTATTTCAAATGGTTGTAACACTGGAAATAATATGAATTTTTCAAAACTCATATTTGAGCCTCTGTACAGAGGTCTGAGCTATATACAGGAAAAATATTATTATAATAGAAACAATTTTCAAAAAAGGAGAACAATTGGAAAAAGGTTATTCTAAGTTAATTTTTTGCCAAAATATTGTTTTTAAATAATTTTTATTATCAAATTGTCCTTAAAATAATTTTATATATGTATTCTAATCTAAATGACACTAAATATCATGAAAATTATCCATTTATGCGCCAATTTAAAATCACGGTTCCGAACACAGTCATATACCTTAATTCTAAATGATTCCTTAAAGCATATACTCACCATTTCAGAGAGTTCTAGCTTCTCTCATTCTTATGGAATTTTCATATCTAACGAGAACTCTTTGGACACACTGAAAGCCAGAAATATCACATGACCAATATGAATAGAAATGCAAAATTTCTTCTGCCTGTTTCAAGGAACTTTCAAATAAATCCTATACTTATCTTCAATAGAGATAGCAATAACTTTTTTTTCAATTAGTCAATGCTGTGACTTGTAATCTAAGTGATTTCTATTAAGCGTTCAAAAGCTCTGATTTGAAGAGTACAATAACTCAGTTCATACCATTTAAGTCTAATTAAAACAATTTGAGGGGAATGAGAGAAATAAAAACTTCCCTGGAACATAGAAAGCAATTACTGTTTTTGTATACTATTATTTTTTAATATATATATATATATATATATATTTATAGCTGGATTATAAATCTTACCCAATTTTAAGAAATATATAATGCTAAGTACGTTTGTATAACATTTTACCATTAAACGTTTCAAAAATACTATAAGAATACCGTTTTTCATAATGGGAAAAAATATACACCAATTTTAAACATGTTCATAGGAATGAACTACAACTTTGTTTCATCATTACTGAATTCGTTCCCCTTAGCTGCTTTCATTTGATTCCTTAACATTTTTGAACATATTACGAAATATTTTACAGAAATTAAAATAAATTACTATCAAAACTTACTAACTCATCCCACGCAAACTTCAGGAAGGGATATATATATATATATATATATAACATTACATCATGAATTAATAAATATTATAGACAATGATGCATTTAAGTGAAACATTTCTAGTTCAATAAAGCATTTTGAGTAAAATATTTCATAAAGTATTGCAACTTTAATTGCAATTCCATCCACATGAAGATTTTAGTAATATATCTTCAGTACATATTTTAAAACATGTGTGTGTCTTATTCAAACTTATTATTTTATTATGAAGTACAGGTTTATTTTCTGAGAGTGTACTACAAGTAGCTTTCACCCATTGAAAGTTATATCAACTGTCAAGGTCTCCAGAATACGGAAAATGCAAAGGATTACTCTTGCTGGAACACTTTGCAAAATTTTAGCAAATACATCATTATTCATGTTTCAAAGATTGCTAGCATTGCTTCTTATAGCAAATAGCATAATAACTTTCGATTTGAATTAATCGGTCAATCTATTTTTATCTCGCAGACCTTTCATTGTTTTATTTAACACTGCCCCATAGCCACTTCTCCACTCGTCCATTTCCTTATATGATGATAGTCTAAATGGCTATTAGTGTGAAATTGCATATGGACATTATTTTATCAATAATTTCTTTATTTTAAATTTTAAAAAAATACATTGTCTTAAAGAAAGAAAAAGAAATAATTGTGTGATTTATATAGATGTCATTGAAAAATCATCTACAAATTAAACAAACATAACAACTGTAATAGAACAAATATTCTCTCTAACCTTTTTCTAAAAAGATTCTTAAACAAAAATAGCCCATGCAATTCTAATAATTGAAAAAAAAACTAACAAAACTTGAAATTAATATTTTTGCGAATAGTATGAAATAGAAAATTACATACAAAATTAAACTATTCAAATTTTCTTCAATTTAATCTATCGATTTGGAATGAGCCATATTTTGAGGCTTAAGGAGAAATTCGAATCTAAATTCTACCTCATTTCAAAATTTCGTATTGATTTCATTCAAGTAATTATGATATCGTATGACAAATGCATTTGCTTGAGCAGCTCAGAGAAATCGAATGTGATATATGAATGTAAAATATATGATTAAATTGATTGATAGTACTTGGATGTTGAGAATTGACGCTTCAACATTTGAGAATACAAATGGGTCAGGAAAATGAATTACCGATAAGCTTATTTTATCGGTATCCTATGAAAATACAATCATGCATGTTTGAATGTAAAAACACAGTTTTCTTCTTTTTTTAAAAAAAAATGTTGATAAAATCGTATAGTCTTATGTATATATAAATACAACATTGAGTCAACAGTATATTAATGACATAGGGGTATGGATAACTGATTGGAAGAGATAACAATTGTTTGCTTTATCTTCCATAGGTGACTCATATATATGAGTATTCCCCCTCCCCCGAAAAATCGCTAGAAAGTCTATTTTTCTCTGGTTAACAATTAATCAAATAGAAAATGCTAAAAAAGTTATAATTATCTGTTGGAACAAGAGTTTTGTGGAGACACGTCAAAAGTGAATTACAATTGGTTGTCAAGTTCACATACAATTCAATAAAACGTTTGCACTACGCCTAGTAAAGGATGTTTTTTAGAGGTATAGAACTTTAAATTATAATAAAACAACGATGTATTATTCGATTGACATGAATTTTTTTATTCGAAAGATAATCTTGTGGCATTACATTTTAAATATGATTTCTGGAATAGGACTGCCACGGCTGCCTCGGATGTAGTCCAATCTGGACGTCCAATTTTCGATGACTCTTTCAAAGATTTGTGGCCGAATATCGGCAATAACACGGCGAATGTTGTCTTCCAAATGGTCAAGCGTTTGTGGCTTATCCGCATAGACCAATGACTTTACATAGCCCCACAGAAAATAGTCTAGCAGTGTTAAATCACAAGATCTTGGAGGCCAATTCACAGGTCCAAAACGGGAAATTAGGCGGTCACCAAACGTGTCTTTCAATCAATCGATTGTGGCACGAGCTGGGTGACATGTTGCGCCGTCTTATTGGAACCACAGCTCCTGGACATCATGATTGTTCAATTCAGGAACGAAAAAGTTAGTAATTATGGCTCTATACCGATCACCATTGACTGTAACGTTGTGGCCTTCATCGTTTTTGAAGAAGGATTCCACCAGCCCATAAAGCGCACCAAACAGTCAGTGTTTCTGGATGTAATGGTGTTTCTACATACACTTGTGGATTAGCTTCACTCCAAATGCGGCAGTTTTGTTTGTTGACTTAGCCATTCAACCAGAAGTGCGCTTCATCGCTAAACAAAATTCGCTTATGAAAATCGGGAACAATGGCAATTTCGTTTTGGGCCCATTCGACGAATCTACGCCTTGCTTGATGATCGTTTTGATGAATTGCCAAACCAAACTGAGAAAAAATCACTTGACAGCTGCTAAATCGGTAGCCATTTTGGAAAGTAATGCCAACTTAAACTTCTATACCTGGAAAAAAATACTCTTTATTATGCTTGCAGATTACTACAGATATTAGATCTATTTAAGACAGATATCTTTTATACTAGTAAAATCAGTGATTTTGATTTACAAAATATTTAACACATGAAAAATTAAGTTCAAGAAAATAAACATTGAAAATCTTTAAAATTAGAATTATGTTTTATTTTATAAATATAAATAAATATAACGACCGAGTGTGTCTCATTATTATTGCTAATTATGGATGTTTTAAACATAAAACAAAAATTTTTTCATAATAATTTGGTTTTCATATGTACATTCATTCGGTATAGAATAAGTTCTTGATATCTAGATTTATCAGGATTGTGATGTATGTATTTGTATTTTTTCAGAGCAACACACTCACTATCAATAGCTTACACAACTTACTACAGATCTGATTTTAAAAGTGAACAGAAACATAGCATTGGAGGGTATGGGTTAACACAACTGGGAATGACAAAACACTTTTACAAATGTGAAATCATTCAGGTATGATTGAATGAACTGGTTTGGGTAAATATTCTGAATTAAAAAAAGATTCAAAAGTACAGATTAGTTAATTTCGAGAGGTACAATAATAAATATTGTAGTCAAAAATAATTATTATCTACATTTATTTTGAGGCTGCATATTACCTACAAATCTCAAATATACCTAATTTTTTGCATTTTCTTGTGGTCCATAACATTGTGCTAATTGCAACTATATTTCAAATCTGATAACAAATTAGTTTTTCAGATATTTGAAGTTTCCTGAGCTGCTTGAGTTTTGGTTTAGGTTTCCTTCAAAAGTATTTTACCACTCTAAAATTGAAGTAATTAAAATAATTTTTGAGTTCAATCAACTCTTTCATTTTGTAAAGGTTATTAATTTTAATTTTCATTACTAACACTATTTCTACTTGATTATATTTTGGGTTTTTTGGATATATATATATATATATATATATATATATATATATATATATATCATAGCTACTTAATTTAGATTGACATTAAGGCCTTTTTTTTGCAAAATAGTTTATATGTAACTCAGAAGTATTATCATCAATTTTTTTCAGTTGAGATAATGACACGGAAAACCACTCCCAGGTTTCTGTGAGAAACAGCATTTCGAAGGGAGGGAATACTATTGAAAAAGATAAAAGTGAAAAGGCCTTCGGTTGATACCGCAATTAGACTTCCGAATACAATTATTCTAAACACAAGTATTGCAGAAAAAACTGAATATTTCCATTATGTACCAAACTCTATTATAGTAAACATACTGTAATACTATACTACAGTATTTTAAAATCGTGCAACAAATATACCCACTTGCAAAATTGCCCCAATTTAAAACTGAAAAAAATTAAATTTTATATTCAAACCTGGCGATTTTGAGTGAAAGTATGAAGCATTATTATTGTGTACATAAATGCTCTAAGTTTCAAACATTTTGTTAAAATACTGGATTAACAGTCCGCTGAATAACCTGTAATCGTTACAAATGTAATAATTATTATGTATAAATATATTTTGAATTTAAAAAAAAATGTTTTCATTCATATTTAATTAAAAAAGTGTTTTAATGTAGAAAAAAATTCGGAAATAACATATAAAAGATTTAGAGCTTTACTGGCATTAAGTTTTGTTTTATGCCTTTGCAAACTTTCAATGCGTTTTTTTCAGACCTTTAATTTTGAAGATTTAAGTTTTTTCTAATCCCCAAAGCTTTTTTTTCTGCACAACGTAGAGACTTGAAATTTTTGTATATTTTCCCAAACGTATGTTCTGTAAAAGTTAATATGGATTTAGGCCGGAGATCTCTAGCTAATTTTTTAATAAGCTAAATTTAATATTTAAAAAAAATCGTGTTTTCTCCAGATTTACCTAGAAAAATAATTATTAAAAATCAACAATGAAACAGATTTTCATATCCATACTAACTTTTGTTCAAAATAATCCAAGACACATAAATCATTTAAAATGACTAAACAATTTCAAATATTGTGTATTTTATAAAAGTTCAAAAAAAAAATTCAAAGACTCTTATTTTTTTTTAAAAATTGCAAAATAATGGCTGATCAAACTGACTTTTTACTTACAGAATCAGGTTAATAATATATTCTAAATATAAATCATAAATTAGTATTACTGTTACTGTCTCCAATTTTTTTTTTTTTTTTTTTTTGTGAAAATGGGTACTGTGTAGCTTAAGGAGAATATTATATATATATATACTCAAGGATTTAAATTTCAAAATGATGTGATAAATATTCCAATAATATATTTCCAACGACAATTTATTTAAAGTTCTAAGGTTCAAAGGACGATAAAAATTGTAGTAAGATTTCTACGAACTCTCGATATCCCCCCCCCCCTTATAATCTGTAGCGAGCGAGAGTGAATATTAACGTCATGCAATTAAGCTCCTCGAGGGCTTTTGGAGACGGACCTCGTAATTTTGAACCATGGTCGACGATGACGACACTATAGCTGATACTTTCATCTCCTAACTTCACACCATGGCAATGTGAGGACATTTGAACCTCGACATATTTAAAACGTGTATCGGCCATCCCTGCACTAGGCTTGAACTAATGACATGCAAGCTAATATTTCGTTACCGTGTCCATTCGGCCCTTAGAATCTAACTCCATTCTATTTAAAAAGTTTTATTTTATGAAATTATGTTGCAATATATATGACGCACGTTTTGTTATTTTTTCTACTTCTCAAGCCCTTAGTTTGTTTCGAAAAGCAATAAATATATTTTACATATATCTAAGACAAAATATTTACATAAAAGGCAAAATTTTTAATTTTCATTTAACTGGGAAATGTCTTTTTTTACGCTATTTTCGGAATGATTATTGATTAAATACAGTGTTTGCAATTCTTTTGACAGCACAAAAAGTCTTGAATGAATTTTTTATTGTAAATTATTTTTTTTTATTTTACATAAAATATTGATTACACGTTGCTTACAAAACATGCATATGAACAGAAGCAGTAAGTATTCCTATTTAGTAGAAACGTTTTAGTGAGAATGGAAAATATTTTTATAAAAATTGCAATAACTAATCGTTTATAAATGAAAAAAATCGTAATTTTCTGTTGCTGCGAAGTTCTCTAAATAGACCAATTAATAAAAATGAATCTAGGGATGCAGTTAAGTTTTATTTCAGTTGTTCTTTGTTACAGAACATCTTATGTAGTAGGTATTTCAGAATGTGAAATTATCTTGAATCACATTTTCCATTTATTTTAGATTAATTTTTGACTCAGTTAACTGAATTTTACAGAAACGGCTTAGCTCGCATTCTTACTTTTCAGACTCTCTAAAACACGATCACCATAAGACTATTAATAATAAATGCAAATATTCTATAAAATCTCTTTTAAGTGGAAAAATGTCAAAAAAGTTAAAGAAAAATGTTAAAGAAAATTAACACCTCTTGTCGTAAACTCTCGGCCACGGAAGTGCGAGGGTGTAACAAACGAAGAGTCATTTTAAACGATATAAACGCTTTTATTATGATTACCAAACCATTATCTAAATTTAAGCTAAGCTAGGGGAAATGTTAGACTATTATTAATTTAAATATCTATAAAAATCAATTCAATACTTACCATGATATTTAAATACTTAGTAATATTAGCGTCCAAAAATTCTCCCACGGTGGTCCATTTCTTGAGCCGCGGTAGCTATAAATATCCTCTGTAATTCTACAGATTTAGTATGACTATATTCACCACCTTCTCTCTAACATCTATCTTCACTTAATATTAAGTAGCAACTCTCATTAACATAAATTGAGGTGTCTTTGCAGAAAACGATTTTATAATCATATAACATCATCGCCAGAATAGTCATAGCGCCTTTATTCCTTAACTTCCGATCATCGCAACCCTCCTTTAAGCATCAACCAGTCATCGCGCCCTCCTAAAATTTTGAACACCACTCCTTGACTCCAAGCACATGGTTGGGCGATTTAAAGATTCCTCAATAGTCCTAAGACTGCATCTGATACTAATGCAGACATTTCTAACACTTCTTTTTTTATCTTTAAGAAAACAGTTACCTCAGACCAAAAACCATTATAGGAATGGTTATGCGGTTGGAAAAGATAAAAAACCTGTTTTAATATATATTCTTGAAGAAACACATGCCGTAATAGTTTTGTCATTGGGGTCAATTTAGTGATCTAGTCTATGATGGCACATCTTTCAGTTTTTTCATGAGACTTTTCGGTCTGTATAGAACAGGGAAATCTTAACACTAAATCTCACTCCTTCGCGAACCTTCTAGAAAGGCGCTGGGAACTCACGGGGGTCCACGGATGACCGGTTAAGAACCGTTACCCTAGAGGATAAGTTAGAATCGTGAATACAACCTGTTTCACTCTACACAAACTTTACTTAGTAAAATAAGAATTCAATAGAAACATACCCCCCCAAGTTCAATTTAAACTTAATACAACCAATTTTTTAATCTAATGATAAAGAGTAATTTTAAAACAAATATTATATGATGTAAATTAAGACATATATGTAAACGATGTCCTAAGTGACTTTCGACGCATCGAAGGATGCTATTTTAGAAGCGTTGTTTTATTCTTAAAATTAACTAGAAAGTTTTCAGAATTTTAACAGATTTACAATAAGAAAATCACTATATACAATTTAGAAATTCAGTTCTTTGTGTGAATCAGAATACAAACGAACTTTTGCTGAATTCAGTTTCATTCCCAGCGCCTATTGGACGTTTCAAGTTACCCGAAGGGAAACGCAAACAAGTTTTGAAAACGTTGCACTTTAGTCAATTTCCTCTTCAGTCAAGCAATATCCGCGCTTATAATGGACAATAAACCCGATTTAGAATGATGCAAATTTCCAACAAAGCGGCGAATACAAATACATCGATCCGCGAGAATTCCCTAGAAAGCGTTCAAAGTAACATTTTCCTTTTCTTTCGAACCGTTTTAATCCGGCGCCAAGAACAAAAGAGAATAATAATAACAACAAAAAAAGAATGAAAAAAATGTCTCGAATAAAAGCGAGGTGGGGGAAGGGGGAGAAAAAAGATCTCCCGAAATTTTCTCTTCATCGATTTCGGGCAAACTTCCTTTCCCCGTCACTAGATGGCGATACCCACCATCTGAGTTGAGGAGAGGTGTCGGATGCTTGCTATCCACAGAATAGCCCGATAGTCCGATTCTCTCTCTCACTTTATCCGCGAGTTCTCTCCGTATGCGGTCGCATTTAAGAGTTTGCTCCGACCGTGAAAGGATCTGATAGAAAGTTCAGGTTTTTTAAAAGCGCGAGTAGAAGTTCTTCCTGATGTTTCCCTAAAATTAAAGGTCCGAAATGAGCACCTAACTTTTGTTTTCCGGACCTTGGAGAACAGATACAAATAATAATAATAAAAAAAGAGTAACCTTTAAATTTTTCTTTGGACTATTCTGATGAACAAGTTCTATGGCAAAAAGGTAAGAATCTCTCTCGAAGAAACCGTTTTATGAGTGTAGTTAGCTTGCTTTTAGTGAAATTATTTCTCGTCGGGATGTCCGTACAGGAAAGTGGTTTAAGTACTCGAATTTCGTAAAAAATGAAGGACTAGAAGTATAAATTTAAATATTATTCAAAATGAAATAAAAGTATAAAAGTAAAGTAAACGAAATTTTTTCGGAACTCTTTTACATGTATCGTTTTCGTCCGTAATTATAAGCAATCTTTATATTAGGTAAATTTATTTCATGTTTTGTATCAGATAGATACAATTTACGACTTATTGAAACATGATTTCCTCCAAATATGTATGACTGATGAAGTGTGAATTACAACATCATTATAGCGCCTCTTATAAATTTTGCAAACATGAAGCTTACGTAACAAGAAAAGTATTAATTATTTTTTTACAGGAATCCACTTAAAGTTTGATAATGGGTTACAAAGTTACTCGATACATAACATTTCTACTTACATTATACAAAGCTAATATATAAATGAAAAATAATTTATAAATTTTTAGCACAAGAAAACATTGTTTATAAAAGTTTGTTTAAAGAAACAAAATAAAATAAAGTGTGCTATTTTTAAGTGTGATTATAAGTAAAATATCATGTTCTTTAAACTATAACTTCATTAAATAATATCGCAAGAACATTTTATTCAAATTATCTGTACTAACCAATATTGTATTTTACTAACAACTATGTTAAGTATTTGAGTAATATTTACCATAGTTCAACACAAAAAATTGAAAAGAACCTGTGTACGGAAGCTTCTGCTTCTCATTGTTCCGAGCATATTGGGTATATGCAATAAATCAGTTGGTTTTCATCAATAAATTTGTAATTAACTTCTTGAAACGTTATACTAAAAACATTGAATCGTAACTTAAAGAGAGAAATATTTGGTTCTATGTTTTTAATGGGATTAGAAAATGATCAAATAAGCATGTTTATAAAAGAGTACAAAGTGTTGAAATATTGTAATAAATTGTCTTAAAATTAATTTTATAGCCCATATATATCAAGAAAGACATTTTACTTATAAATAAATATTCTTATACTTTTGTAATAAAAAATGAATTTTTATTATTAAAATTTGACTGTTAGATGTAGATAATTTTAATAATTTATCCCTCTTATATAAACTTCGTTTAAAACTAATATTCACAGGTGTCTCTTTGTTGTTTGGATCAAACATTTAAATGACACGTTGTCTGAAATTACATGCTTTTAATCCGATACTTAAAACAAGGGCAAGAACGCTCATATGCGCAACACGTTGTATACTGACCAGGATTAGATGTACGCGATACGTGTAGGGAAATACTTGAACGTGTTTTTAAACGAGTATTATTTTCCATCAAATAATTTCAAGTATATTAGTGTGACAAATAAAAATATTACAAAAAAAGGAATTAAGAAATACAGTTTTTAAATATAATATTTAAAAAAAATCGAGGTGTGTAAGTTGATAAAAAAAATCTTAGTGATTGATGTGTATTTTCAAAAAAAAGTTGCAACTTTAGTTTGAATTTATATGTTTAAATAAAATATATTATATACTATGTTCATTGAAATTATCCCATGAAACACGTTTTGAAATAGTTCTTCCGCTGGTTTTCCTTCATAAATCAAATTAATTTAATTTGGAATCATTATTTGACGTTTACAGGACCAGTTTTTTTACTATTATTTGATACATTTTCGAATAATAAACAGCAAAACATTTCTTGCAGGGAAATTCAATACCTTTAACATGACTTTCTTTACGTACTTCGAGACATTGAAAATGAGATTATAAAATAAAATGTTTCCACCGGAGGGTGTTAAAATTATTTCGTGAAATTTCTGATTTTCGCTCAAATGTAATACATCAAATGCTTTTAATTGAACTAGATTGTACTAGTTACCTTTAAACAAATTCACAAATATTTTTCTTATAAGCAGAATTCTAAAAAACCTTTAACTGAATTTTGAAATTAATCTAATTTTACCTTTTTGTTATTTTAACTTTTTACGAATTTTTAAGTTATTTTTCTGGAAATAACCTTCAGTATTTAAATAAACATTTACTTAAATATTTTACCACCCATATATAATTACATTTTACTCATTCTTCTTTTGTTTTAAATCACATTTATGAGGTTATTTCTTTTATTTTAATTCACGAGACTAATATTCAAATTTCTGAAAAGTATTATATATTTTAACACTTTTCAGCAGGAGTAATATAATGCTTTTTTTTAGTTTAAATCACAATACATTTTAATTATTATTTTTAAAAGCATGTTATGGAGTTTTTAATACAGCTGCTTCGTTTACATTATTTAAATTTACTCATTTTGCGAACTATCATCCAGATATATTTCCATATAATTGTTATTATCGATATTTAAAAAGAAATAAACTATATTCTGTTTTTATATAAACACATAAAAACTACAGGCATCCTTAGCTAGACATAGCATGGAAAGTTTTGAAAATTAAATTAAATTGATGTTAATATAATAATTCATAACATAAATATAATGTTCGTTTATTTTAATTGCTCTAAAACATTTCTTTTCTTTACTTCAGGTTCATCACCTTTTTAAAATAGGATCAATAAGAAGTAGTGATTATAAATTTATCTAGAAGCTAATAAAAGTATTAGTTAACAATTGATGTCCAATAAATTATTAACGTGCATTTTTCTTGAATGTTACGTTACAAGTAGTATAAGTTATCTGTGATGAAAAAAAAATGCGCAGTAGTATAGTTTTTCGCTGAAGATTTATTTTCACTTTCCACTATGTCCTTACATCCTGTTACTATAATTTAAAGTGATAAAAAGTCTTATACGGGTATTGTTCTTCAAATCCGAAATAAAATATTGCAATTTTTTTCAGTAGTATAAAATATTCTTTTGAAAGATTTTAATATTTTATTTATCAGCCAATAGGAAGGGGAAAAAACATTCTGGTCTCACAGGATATTTCATTTTGTATGTGTTCTTACAGTAATACCATTAAATAGCGTATAAAAATAGTAAATGTACATTTATATCAACTTTTATAAAAATGTATTAAAGTTTTGCAGTTTTGAACTTTTTTCTTTACTATCACTTAAGTATTATTACATAAGAAGAAAATGTTGCTAATGAAATTATTTACTTTGAAAATTTATGCAATGGTCTCTGCATTTGTAATTTGTTATATGTTTCCTTCCATGCATTTGAGATTATTTTTAAAATTCTTATGCTTTTATATTAATCCATTACAATAATATTGGAAATACAATAATATTTTTAAGGGTAATAATATTTATTAAGAGGTATTTTAATATATTGCTCTTATTTATTCTAATGGAAAATTGTCACTATCATACGGTATTCTTCTGGTTCCAGTTATCATAAATTAATTCCAAATTTGTGTTATTCATATCTCTATTCAAATCATTCTGGTAAATTTTATTCTGAATCGTAAAGCTATATTAAAAAAAATACTTTCGCATTAGATGAGGGATTTTAATTTTTTTCTCGACTGATATCTCTAAGCTTAACTATCAATCTCAGCAGAAAAATTTTAAGTTCTTAAGAAAAACATTTAATAGCTTATTTTTTAAATATGGACGCTTGAACGAAACTTTCGCTAATAGCACGTTAACGATAATATATTGGGGCATGAATAAAACTGTGAATATGATTGAGCATTTAAAATTTGTCTGAAAAAAATTAAATATTGAAAGGGAATGACAGAGAGAGACATAATGAAGCAATAATCCTTTTGAACTTCATTCACATATTCATGCTAATGACCCTCTTGTTTTTAACTTTAACTTTGTGCTCTTGAGAAAGTAAATGATTTATATTCTTCAATTCAGAGTTATTCTAAGAATAAATATAACGATGTCAAAATAAAAGCTGATTTTATTGAAGTAAAATTGTTATTTAACAATTTGATTTAAATTATGGGATACGATCTGAAATAAGAACATTTTGTACTTCTTTACTAAAAAAATATCTCACTCACAGTACGAACAATACAGGATGTCCGGGCTAAAAGTATCCAAAATTAATTGCTTATTATTATTACGGAGCTACCAAACAGAATGTAATAAAATGTTCATCCATGGATTGGAAGACTCTCCGAATTTTTTGGGGTCTAGCCGATCAGCCGCACGTGCGCGCATTATTCGGTAATCGCAGACGATAAAATTTTTACACTGACTTCATCAGTAAAGATGTAAACAACACATCAAAAGAGGTGCAGAGCGTATAGTTTGGTTAAAGGAATTTAAATCATTCACGCATGTACAGCGAAGTGTCCGAACAGAATGGAATGTCGACCGTCCGACGTCAAAATCTATCCACCGAAAGGGAAAAAGCTTTAAAGAAGAGAACTTTGGTATATCAAATTAATAAAATTTTGGGATAGAAAGCAGTGTTGATCGTGTGCGGGATTCATTTTGTAGAAGGCCTCATAAGTCTAGGCAAGCCAGTAAAGACATCCATTCATTTCTGTTCGAACACGTCATGTACATTCGTGACTGATTTAAATTCCGTTAACCAAAGTACGCATTGCATATTTTTACTGTCGTGACCACATCTTTTCTAATGAAATCAATGTAAAAAGTTTATCGTCTGCGATTGCGAATAATGCGCGTGTATGTGGCCGATCGGACTAGACACAAAAATTCTTGGAGAGTTTTCCAATCCATGTATGAATAGATTATTACATTCTGATGGGTAGTTCCATAATAATAAACCATTACTTTTGGATAATTTTAGCCCGGAAGCCCTGTACCTTGTCCCATTCCATCGTAGAATGGCAGAATACACAATACGTATAATCGTTGCTTATTTGAAGAAATTACTTTCAAAGGCTAAAACTCCTTTAACATTTTAACCTAAACTCGAATTCAAAGTTGATTCATTTTATTTTATAGAGGTTTAATATAAGTTTACATTTTTCGTAATCATTAATGTTATCTGAAAATGGCTTATACATCTAGCGAGCTCCCTAAACGCTTTGTCATCATCAGAAGAAGCAATCTCTGCAATAAGCCTTAATATAAAAGGAATATCATTTTTAAATAATATTCTTTTCCGGACTATCTCTTTCTGGTCTGAAGATCTCATAAGTAATTAAAGTTTTTTAACATCATTTTATTACTATTTTCTTAGCTTTCTATGTCAAGACATACATTTTTAAGGTTATATTGTAATGTGGAGATCCAATCATAATTGGTGCTATCAATGATAAAATGAGTATTTTTTATAAATTAGAGATAATTTAAATGGTCAGAAATGTTCCTCATACCTCTTCTATATTATGTCTCTTTCTCTGTATTATATAAAACATCCAGAATAATAATGGTATATACATATCGTTTTAATTCTAAGTATAACTAGACAGTATAGTAAAAATATTAATAATAATAGCAAACTCATGGCCTTAGGAACTAAGTTTACTGTTGAGTTGCTGCAAAAGAAAAAATTACTATAAATATGTCGTTATTAAAAGATGAAATACATGAATATCATTGTTAAATAAAATTATAACATGAAAAAATTAATAAAAACTACTTCCCTAATACATAAATTAAAAATATTTGTGTGATTTGCCCATATATATGTATATAATTGAAAATACCACATTATAAGAATTAGTGACCAGAAAGGGAAGGAATTCGGAAAACTGAGAGAGAGAGCAACGTGTTGTAAGTGATATATTTTTTGAAATGTTACTCGTAACACACATAATGAGAACAAAGTCAACCCAGAAGGTTATAAGATCATCGTCGACGATGATTCATGAAACAACACGTTTAGGTATTGCTAAAAATATTTTGATATTTCCTATATATATGCTGGACCTTCACA
The DNA here is from genome assembly GCA_019973935.1 of Trichonephila clavipes. Taxonomy (NCBI): domain Eukaryota; kingdom Metazoa; phylum Arthropoda; class Arachnida; order Araneae; family Nephilidae; genus Trichonephila; species Trichonephila clavipes. The sequence continues at coordinate 1,572,559 of BMAU01002837.1, read as the reverse complement.
TTCTGTTAACCAGTTCTTACAATTTAGTTTCTTAATACAGAGTTGGAAGAGTATATAAGTGACGTCAAATCACGTTCCAGATGTGAGAACAAGGGACAATGATGGCAAGGGTTTCATTTGTACATCTAGCAGAGTGCGTTGGATGTTGCGTCTCCATTTGAGGAGGATCGTGTTGTTAAAGTATATTGGACACCCTTGAATAAAATGGTGTGCCATCCATATATCGATGATACACCATGGTGCTCTAAATATGAACCAGATATGGCCTGCTTTCGATAGAGATGTCGCCTTAAATATAGACGTAATGTGGTGTTTCATTGGTACAGACAGATTGAGCCTGCTACCGCGCAGGCACAGAACTACACTATGACGAAGTAAAGAATAATTCGCCTGAGAACATAACCTTTGGCCATTCAGGCATCGATGTCCCCCAAACCCGGCACAATTGCTAATAGTGGTACCTGGGTTGAAGGTTAATGACTGTCTTAATGAGCACTATGAGTGTATGCTACCAGTAATCAATCTACGTATATAGCTTTTGGTCGATTTGGAAAAAAAATATGGTGTCTTGCACACTGTGCAAAATGGAAGCAGAAATGATTTATAAAGCCACAGTGAATGCATGTATCTATCTAAGCATACTGATGTCACTCTGGTCACACCCATACCCCAAAAACTTGCTCTCTTTGTTCCAACCATCTTTGTGACTTCCAATGCGATGACGAAATGTGTCAGCTGTGTGTGTGCATTTTTACGTATAAGTCAACTTGCTGTTTTCGATCAAACCACTTTACTCCTCGTGAAATCGTCTACTGGAACTGGCTAAGCAGGGATTAGTCTAACCTGATTTTGGCTTACACCTATCATCTGATACAAGAAAACCATTTGGCTGAGATTTTTCTGACAGAAATAACGGACAATTCTGCAGTTTCTTCCCATATATTCTACTCAACGTGTGCGGTAGAGTTCACATTTCAAATGATTTTCATTACTCACCGATGCTCCCACCCCAAAGCGATAGTTTGCGTAAATTTGATAATTCCTTCATAATGTTGCAATTCCAATATCACGGAGCATATTTGTTTTTCTACCTCTCTCTCTCTCTCTCTTTTCTCTCTCTCTCTCTCTCTCTCTCTCTATATATATATATATATATATATATATATATTTATAAATATATACTTTAAATTAAGACAAAATAAAAGATTTTTTAAAGAAAACTGTAAAAAATCAGCTAATTATTTTTTTTAAAAAATTCATTCCTTGTTGTGAAATTTAATTTTTTTTTCATTTTGCAACTTATTTTCTTTACATTTGCGTACTACATATTTAAAATGAGTTCTATGTGTAGTAATTTATAAGGTCATTTAGAGAAGCCAATTAAAATACTAAAATGTGTATTTTTCCTGGTTATCTAAGCTTTTTAAAATAATACCTGTCATCTTGAACATAAATTACATATTGATATCACTATATAAAATAAAATGAGTTCATATTTTCTTTTCTAAATGGTAACTATAATACAGAAACATTTTATAACAGAGAATCGATTCTAAGGAAAACTATTGTCTAGACAGTTTTAATAAAAAAAATATGGTAGTTATTGCTCAGCTAAAGCCGATTTTAAAAGGATGAAGGAAAAGCAATGATCACATTTTGAAATAAAAATTTAAAACTACATAATCAAATAATTTAATAAAATGATAGTCCGTAATTGTCAAATAAAAATTCTCTTTGAAATTGAACTAGAGCAATTTGAACGAGAGAAAAAATACATTAAAATAATACAACGAAATTCTCTTAATTGAAGTGTTGTAATTAATAAGTGACATTTTTTTTTATAAATTTTAACTTTAAAGATTAATTAATCAGAAAAAAATAAATATTTTTTTAATATCAAGTGTAAGAAAAAAATACTTATTTTGAAAGCATGTTTTTTTTTGAAAAAATGTAAATAATTCTCTCTCACTAAAGTATATTTCATTAATTTTTTAAAATTACACACAAATGATAATTTCCCCTACAAAATCAAATTTTCGAGGATTTCAATTGCAAAAATATCCAGCTATTCCCATCAGAAACTAAAATAAATAAATTTACAATGTAGTAATCCTAAGAGAAATGCTATCCTTCTACGGGAGTCCCCTGAAAAAAATTTAGAGTGGATATTAGCGAAGACAAATGCTCTACGCGAAAGATTTGAGTGCGAGTTAAAAATTTATTACGAACAAATGTTTGTTTTCTACAGACAAACGTAAGTGTATTATTTATTTATCTGAATTATTAAAACGTGACGTTCGAAGTACTTTGAAATAACTCGTCTTTTTTTTATACCTTTTCTGTCTTTTTTATTATCCTTTTATTATTGTTTCCTGTCTTCTTCATCTTGGGAATTAATTCTACTTTCCGAAATTGTTTGGGAAAAGCTATGAGAAAAATATAAAGAGTAAAAAAATAATAAAGAGAGATAATGTTATAAAAAAATGTAACTAAAGGTTTTGGCAGTAAAAAAGAAATTAACTAAACTGTAGTAGGATGGGGAGTGGGAGTAGATTCTTTTTTCCCCCATTTTTTAATATATTTTTTTTTTCGATTTGTACTCCACAAGTAAACTGAAGAAATGAAGTACGCCCTGTTTCACCTTTAAAAAAAGTTTTTTATTGTTTTTTTCTCTTTAAATTTTTGTTTTCATTTATAATTTTTGTCAAATATTTCTTTTTCTTCCCTCCTCTACCAACCATCAGTCTTTCTCTATATAAATAAGCTGAAAGAGAAAATAACAGAGAAGAAGAGCATTTTTTTAAAGAAATAGGACGTTGAATTATTAAATGCCACCTCAGGAAAAAAATACTTCACTTAGAGAAGAAATTGGAGAAAAGACTTTGAGAAATTGAAAGCCATCTTCTAAGAAGATGAAAGACAAAAAAGGAAAGAGAAAAGAAAACTTTTTTTAGATTTATATATCTATGAGGCTTCGTCAGTATTTTTTTTATTTTAAAACGAAACCGGATGATCTCCTTTCCCTGAAAGGCAACCTCAAATGAAAGAAAATATCAAAACTTTTGAAGTTACTTTACGACTTCGTGAGCTCGTGTACTCTAAACATATTATTTTCTTCGGCCGATGTATATTTCGCAGGAAGTTTATACCTGAAAGTTATTTTTTCTCCTAAAAAGTATATCAAACTTAAATAACATATTTTTGTATTTAGAAGAGGCATATTTTATGGTTGCCCGTTGCTAAACTCTATATTTCTGTAAAATTAAAGTTTGAGAATTAAAATCTAATCGTTTATAGATTCATGGTGTATTTTTTCAATTACTTTTAAGTCACATTTCAATATAATAATTATCAGATTTAATTAAAATCATTATGTATTATAGCAATTGCTGAAATCCGTAAAGGTAGTTAAAATGACTTTACCCGTGTTTCCGTAAGAATATTATTGAAACCTAACGTAAATCAATTAAATAAATTGTATCAATTATATCATTCATTCATATACTCAACACAGATTTTCGTACCCATATTAATAATAAATATCTCATTAAAAGCTATAAAGATGATTTACTCTTTGAAAATTAAGTCATTTAAATTGTCCATCACAGTGCTTCCAACCCTTTTATTGCTGCGGACTGGTTAACGTTTAACAATTTTACCTCTGAGGGTGAAAGGGATATTGATTGTTTATATTTTAGATTGTTTTGATGAAATAATTTTTATTTAATCGCATTTAAGTATTGTCTTCAAAATAAAATACAGTTATACCAAAAAATTAATATAAAAACTTTTTATAGTTTAACGCCCCCTAACTGCATTGTATTTTAGCTTATTCACAGCTCCAGACGTCACTTAAAACCGTCCCGATGTCACGATTATTTCCACATGTGCGGATTTTGTGCTGCTTTAGGGGTGACGTCTTTTACCTTCCAGGTAATTTATTCTCTATGGGAAGTAACACAAACCCGAGAAAAAAACACCACTGTAAATAAAATGGAATAATTTGAATGCTACTTTTGTGGCCAGGTATAATTTCATGTAGTGACTGGTACCTGTCCTCGGCCCAGGGGTTGGCGACCACTTGTCTAGCAGAATAAAGAGAGATTCAGAGTTGAAATGTTTATATATATATATGTATATCTATCTATCTATCTATCCATCTCTCTCTCTCTCTCTCTCTCTCTCTATATATATATATATATATATATATATATATATACTCATAGACAAAAAAAATTAGCGCACCAAGAAATAATTTCGGGATCGTAACGAAACTTGCCATTAAGGTACATGTCAAGAGAGAAATGCAAATGATTAGAAATGCAGCATGATTGTTCATTACGTATAGCTGGTAGAGAGCGTTTAACACCGTTCTCCGTGGAGTATAAAACAGGTAACCAAAGATTGTTTGATTGTGCTGTACCGTTTACAAAGGAAGAGCTGGGGTAGACATGAAATTACACCGTTTTCGAAGATAGTATGAGCATATGTCGAAGTTTGAGAGTAGAAGAATAATCGGCATGATGGAAGCTGGGTGGTCAGCTAGGCAAGTAGCTCGTCAATTATGCCGCTCTGATTGTGTTGTGAGGAGGTGTTGGTACCAGTAGATCGCAGAGATGGTATTTACACGAAGACCAGGCTCAGGATACCCTCGACAGACCAGTCGAACGCCACATCATAAGAAATGCACGTCTACAGTCAACTGCTTCATCATCCGCCATCTAGGCACAGGTAGCACCTTCACTAGGGGCCCCTGTGTATTCTCAAATCATAAGAAAACGCCTGGCTGAAGTACATTTGGGATCGCGGCACTCATTACTTGTGGTGCCCTTGACGCCCACCCATCTACACCACCGTTTGAAATGATTCCGTGCTCGAGAAAACTGGACTGCAGTGGAATGGAACCAGGTAGTCTTTAGCAATGAATCCAGACTCAATCTCAGCAGTGAAGACAATCGTGTTCGCGTGCGTTGAGACTCCGAGGTGAACGCATGACTCCTGCCTTTGTTTTACAATGATACACCACTCCCACAGCTGGTGTGATGGTATAGAGTGTAATTCCCTACAATACACGGTCACACCTAGTATTGATCTGTGGCACCATGGCAGCCAAGCCGTATGTCCATGACATCATGAAACCACATTTGTGTTCACTCATGCAACGACTCCCAGGAGTCATTTTCAACAAGACAAGATTCGGCCTCACACGGCAAGGTACATACAGAATTTGTCTGTATCAATGCTCGATCGTATCACACCTTGCATTCACGTTAGAGGGCATTCAACAGGGTTTTAAATCATCCGTTCTTTTGCATTTTTCTCTGAAATAAATTATCATTTTTCTTTGATTTTTTTTATCATTTACTTATATCAAAGTAGTCATTACGTATGTAAAATTTCGTTTCATTTAGAAGACTCATTCTTAGTGCGCTAATTTTTTTGTCCATGAGTGTAAATATATAATGTTACTAAAAATATCTAAAACATTCGTTTACCAAGTCTTATAGATAATATCAAATATTTTTGCAATAATTATTTTTTTAGTAAACTTTAGACAACTTTTACCTTTTGGACATTCATATTTAACTAACAAGGGAAAATTTATCAAAATGTTTCATAATTGTTCTTTTTGTTTTCGTTTTATCTATTTATATTTTTTTACATATTAAAATTGATGGTACATGACAAAATAATCATATTCTAATTATGTGAAAAATATAACTTTTTTTACGAATAACTCTAATTATAAAAATAAAATATCTTATATTTAAAAATTAAATGTATTTTTGTATTTGGTACCATTTTAGACGACAGCTATTTAATTTCCAGTATATTTAGTTTAATCAGTTAAATGTCGGAAATATTGAAAACTGTTTTTATTATTTAAAACGTTAAATACCCACACGCACATACAAACACACTCTTCCGTCCCATATTTTTTTTGTATTGTTTGTTTGTTTTTTTCTTCCTAACATAAAAATTAATAATAGAGCAATGAGAGTAAAGGTTTTAAAATAAAGTTCACGTTTCAAGATTAAAGAATATTTTTAAAATTTTCCTGCTGATGCATATGATAAAATTTACTTTGGGTACACAATATTTTATTATTCTGTTTGAAATTTGGGAGAATTTTACACAAAATTTGTTTTAAAAAATATTTTTTTTTTATATTATGAATGTATAAGTTTAAATGAAATAATAAAAGACTGGATCTAAAAATCGCTATCGTCCAGTATAAGTCTATTATCCAGTCCTCCAAATGATACTAAAACTCATTATGAAGCTGAGCTGATGCACGTTGAGTCTGTGTAGGTCCTATCTTCAAGTTAGCGTACAGTGGAAGTTTATAGAAACTGGGGGGGGGGGGTATGTGAGCCCAGATCCCTTCCTCGCCTTTTGATCTTCCTTTAAACTACGAAGTCTGGAGCCTCGTATTGCTCCTAATTAAGACATTAATTTGATATAAAGTTAAAAGAAGCATAAACACACTTTTATTATAGTAAAAAAATTATGTACGATGATGCATTAAAGAAACGCAAATGAAATATATATTTTATAAACTCTCAAATAAATACCATAATCGTATTTAAAAAATAAATAAAGTTCACGATGATATATTTAGCTGTTATAAATATGCTTTTTTATATCTATCATAATAAAGGATGTTATCTATAATAAAAAGTGTACCTTCGTAAGACATAAGAAAAATTAAAAGGGGTTTAGTGTTCAAAGTTCAAATATAGGGACTTAGATCAAAATTTTAAAATTATTCAGTGTGTTGTTATATATTCCTTAAATAACAATGAGAATGTCATTGAGATTGAATATAGAATATTTCGTAAATTTGTGATGATCACTGAATGAATAATCAGATAATAAGTTGTTTTTTTTTTTTTCGTAGCCTTGTCTTCCGATCTAAGCATATTTTATCTCTTATATAAGGGTCAATTTGCTTTTTCTCTTCCTTGTATTATCTTCTATGTGAATTGTAAAAACTTTGTTAGCAAATAAGCCAATTATTAAGAATATATTATTTCATTTAGGTCATTGCATATATATTATTTTAAAACAAATAATCTCAAGTGACTTATATTAGAAACGTTCATTAATATATTTTCCCAGAAACTTTTTATCCATGTTAATTATAGTGAAATATGTAGGATATTATTGGCTTGTAACCAATAATTTATAAAAATATAAGTTTGATATGGATTTATTAGAAGCATCGTATTGATTCCGTTTTTAAGCTATAAAAATTGAAAATCATCAAGTGATTTAACTATTTCCTTAAATTCAAGTAGTGTATTAGAAAAATTATTTATGGATGGATTATATGTATTATGGATGCATTATGCTAACCAGTATATAGTTATTTACTTTACTTAAATACCTCTCTATATACATAAAAAGAAAAGTCTTTCGTGTGTAATAAATTTATTATGGTCACAAACACGTTCGCCAAGTCACCAAATATGGTCAGCAAAAATGATGCTATCTTATACACTGGGTATTGTTGGTAAAAAAGGGTCGTAAAATGTTCAATTTGTGCTATTTAGAAGAAAATGAGATTAAGAACATTGTTTTTTGAAGATGCATTTAATTTGAGCAATGCATATGAATAGTTACATAATTTGTCCAATGTGGGCTTCTCCGCCATTAGGCAGACAGGGGATGTATCCCCTTTTAGATCTAATTGACTTAAATTTAAACTGTCACTAAATTTTTTTTTACCTATATTTTACATGAAAGCAAAACAGAAATTATAAAGAGCAAAAGTCGTTATTTTTCTATATGTACCTGTTCAATACTCAGTATTGAAAATAGTACTTGAGTGTTACCTATTTCGTCAAGAAAAATATTTAACAAACGCCGTCCTGGTCATGAAACGTCAAGGCCTGTCTGACGTAATATATTCGATCAAAGGTATTTATCAGTAAATGTTTTTAAAAAATTGTTATAGTTACCCATTCCGGAAATAATTTTCGACTACATTGTTTCAAAAATTATATTAGTTTGAAGATTATACAAACGTTTCTTTCTTTCTTTGTAATTAATTGATTATAGCAAAAATTTGAGAAGATTGGAAAATCACAAAACATTATTAACCATATACATAGAATAAAGTGCTTTAACTCTGTTTTCAGAGTCTAAAAGTTACAAATATTTTTAAAATTTTTTTTTACCCTATACTTAAGACTGTTTGATATTTACGAAACAAATTAAAAGTTTTAGATGGAATAGAGTGTGAAAATGCCTAGAAAAATTGCATAGTTTTTCTACTTTTTCATCAGTCTAGACATTCGTCTTCTTGTCAATATGTATTTTTAATTTTATTTTTTTATCGAAACTAGTACAATACCTACGCTTCAAATTTAAATAGTTTCCCAATTACTCAAGTGTTAAGCAATTTTTCTATGAAATGAAATTGATCATTGAAAAAAAATATGATGAAAAATACATTACTGAAACCCTAAAAATCTAATTTAAACCTGATTGTTTCGATTAATAACCTTTCAAGATTAAGGTTTATCTCCGATATATTTATTGCAGAATAAAAAGCTTCAACCATTAACTTATGAAATACATCAATTTCAATTCAAGAATTTTGAGCAAAATAGCATTTTTTAGAAATAGCTATGTAATTTATTTTATTCAAAATATAAACTCTTAATAAAGTTTCTCATTCAATAACAGCGTTCTATTCCTATTAGAATAACTTGGAATCCAGGGTATTAGTAGAATTTAAATTCAAAGAGAAATAAAAGAAGAAGCAATCATAAAATTTAACCGTTTGAATATAATTAAAAAATGTCTCGTAAAAAAAAGGAAAATACAAAGAGAAAGAATGCTACATTTATTTTTTCATAAAATTTCTTATGGTTAATCTGATTCACTTTCTAATCTATTGAAAGAATTATATAAAACATTAATCCTATTTTACATATTTATTACACTGCATTCCGAATATGACTCCAAAATTTATATTTTTATAAACAAATAATCATAAATCATTCTCAAAATTAAAGTTACGTAATTACATTTAAAGTAATACTAACTTTTTTTCCTGCAGAAACTTTTAAAATTTGATCTAAAAAAAGTGAGTGTGTGAATATTAACGTCGCACTGTTTAGCTACACGAGTGCTTCTGGCGACGGACCACGTAATTTTGAATCTTGGTCAAGTGACGTGGATGACACCTGAGCTGGCACCTCCTTTCCTAACTACCCCCAACACACCAACGGGATAACGTTTCAGCTCTCGACAGATTTAACGTGCATCGCTGCCCTACACGATGGGTCCTTAGTGGTACTGGGCTCGAACTCATGACATATCTACCATGATCCAATTCCTTGACCACTGGGCTACCGCAGTCCCTTGATTTCAAAATAAATGAAATAACTAGCATGGTTATATATATATATATATATATATATATATATATATATATATATATATATATATATATATATATATAAATGTCTAAAATTCGAAAAAAAGTCTATTATAACAAAAGTTGAAAACATGCAATAGTTTTTACCAATCCAGAAATAAAATAAAAGTTTAAAAGTATAACCGCGAGACATAGAAAAGTACCTGTCATATTGTCCTACGCATTACAATAAAAATCTGAGTTGCTCTGAGCCTTATTTGATACTCAATCTAGAAAACTCAAAGATAAGATAAAAATTAATTTAAATAATATGTAACTTAAAATCACAGCGATCATGGGCTATAATTCTTGACATAAGAAAAAAGTAAAATAATTATGTTTACAAAGACGACTTCTCTACGTAAGATATAATAAGGTCAAACTTCACTAAACATATTACAAAAATTGGAACCAGTTCATTTTCGTCATATATGCCTTTAGCCGTGTTACCTCCAGAAATAAATGAACTAACTAATCATATATATAAAAAAATCAATTATATTTCCCAAAATTATTCTAGAATGTAATAAAAAGTTTAAGAACTCAATTTAATGTTGGTCCTTGATTCAAATCTTGGTAGACTATAAGGCTATCGAGGTTTGCGTGTCAAACTGAATGATTACATAGCAAAATTGTTCTAGCAGATAGTCGAAATTACTCCGATAGTTATAATGTTCTGAAATCCTACTGTGATTATTTTATAAAGTTTAAAAAAAAAACTGTAAAACCGTAACGTTAAACTATATCCAAAGACCAAAAAAATTATAATAATATTAATAGCAATAACAACATAATAGATTAAATAAAGAAAATTTTAATGATAATACTGAAAGACTAATATTAAGAAAACAAATTAAGTATTTTTAATAAGCTACTAATTTGTTGTTACATATTTCCAAAATTGATAAATTTAATACTTACAAACTAATAAAAGCTGATTATCAGTTTTAGATAAAATGATTAAGATATTTAAATTACATATATATATAAATGTGAGGATAACGAAACATATGGCCTAACCAGCTAAACATTTCTGATACCAGATCATTATATTTAATATCCCTATATGCCAGCATTAACTTCCAAGTACTCTCTTAAAATCCGCGATACTTCTAACATCTGTCTTTAAGTGGTACCCCAATTAGTTTTCACTTTGGCGGGTTTTTTTTTCTCTCTGTGCCTTTTTGCGCCATATGATGTCGAGTATTACTTGAATAAAGACCTTTTTAAAATGAAGTCTGATTCTGGCTGAAAACATGTAATACACACACACACACATATATATATATATATATATATATATATATATATATATATATAAAAATACATATATATATATATATAAAAATACATATATATATATATATATAAATACAAAATCTATATATATATATATATCGCAAAATCTGGCGTATGACGCACAATTTTGCTTTCATGCTAAAATTTTTAATTTTTAGATATCTTCGCCGTGTAACGCACAACTACCCCTTTTAACAACAACCAAAAAAAAGCATCTTTAAATTTACATATGCAATGCTCTTGTGTTCTGAAGTCATTTATTTGAGGTATTATCTCAAGGTTTTGAAAAGAAAATAGTATATTTCTAGAACTACAACTCTTTAAGTTCAGTAGGGATGAAGTTTCTTTAAAAAAAAAAAACAATCAGTATTTTGATATATGTAGCAGTTTAATTTTGTTATGCCCATTTCTATTTTTACTTGTTTTTACCTAGCATTTTTATATCCGGCGTATAACCCGCACCCTTAAATTTAGGTCTTAATATTGGTGCTACAATGTGCGCGTTATACGCCGGATTTTACGTTATATATGTATATATAATACTCCATTATTATTAAGCTCTGACATAAATTGGAGAAAATTGTCCAAATTCACACAAGAAAATATATATTTCATAGAACGAAACAAAGCTTGTTGAGAAGTAAATAAATCCTACAAAAGAGAAGTATATAAATTCTGAAAATATTTTGAACCTAAATACAAAAGATCTATTAAAAGACGATAAGAAAAGTCAATAGAGCAAAATATATAAGACTGTTACTTTTTTAAAGATGTCACAGATTTTTTAAAGCTCTGATTACAACTAAGCGGGATTCATTGGATCCATAATTCCTTACAGCAGAAATTTAATATTTGGCTCGGTTTGTTGATGAATACCTCTTGAAACAAAATATATTCAGATAATAGATTTTCCAGCTAGATCTTCAGGCCTAAATTTCATATAGCAAGTCTGGAATGGTCTTCGAAGAGCAATTTCAGAACCACTTCGGTAGCTTAGAAGTGGCTTGGAGGTGGTGTTCTATTTATTGTTCCAATATTCCAAAAACAATCTCGTAAAATGCATGAGAATTCATTGTTAGAACTACTTCGGTGTCAGGGGCAATAGTTTCTTATATCATACCATCCACTGTTGCCATCTTGCTCCAACAATTTTGAAACTCAATGGTTCCTCGGAAGTTTAGCTTAGAACAGGTAATATTGAAAAACAATTTGTAGCTTAAAAGTTAGGATGTTATGTATTTAAAAAAAACATAATAATAAAATTTTGAAAAATATTGAATATAATCTAGTTTAAACTAAAAAATTAGAAATTTTAAAAATTAGCATATTTACAACTCAATAAAAAAACATTGTTAGCTATAAACTGAGGTTAACTTAAATAATTTCTTAACCGAATCGCATTATTTTTACTCTTTTTTAAGAAATCGAGTTGCATTATATGAAATTTCCAATTTTTGTACTTTTCAGAACTTTACAGAACAGGAAACTTTAAATAAATTAAGAATATAAAATTCTTTTTAACGTATATATATCTCTCCCTGCTCCTAGCGAATTTATCTGTATTTTGGATACACATGCCAAACATCAGTATTTTTGCAATATTCTAAGCAATTTTCTTTTAAAATATAAAAATGTTTTATATTTTACATAAGGGTTCGTTTGAAATTCTGATATCAGTAAATAATGCAGTATTAACTTATAAAAAGCAGTACATTCGAATTAATAAACATAGGCTGTGTGCAATTCGGTTTCTCCATTTACCTGAATTACGCAATGAATAAGATTAGGTATAACTGATTGCTATAAAAATCAGATTTTTAAAAATAATTTGAGTGTTAAAGCAAAGTTCGCATTTGTACTTCAATGCATAAGTGTCTTATTACAAAAATTGATAATCTTTATATTTGTAAGGTTCTTCAAAGTCATAATTATGTTCTAGGGCCTTATATGAAGTTAATCATCTATGTATAAGAGAGAATGTTGGAAATAATTTTCATCCATCATATACATTATCGTAAGTCATCTTATGTCAGAAGTCTTGTCATGGAGTTTTTTCCTCAGGAGAAGATCGACCCAATATATGTTAACGATGCCTAATAAGAATTCATTCTCTGAAATAAAGTTAATTAACTCTTTTATTTTCTTCCTTCAATATTTATTGATAATGGTCTTTCGCAACCAATTAATCATATTCTTTAGTTGTGCAGCTTTCATAAATGTCAATAATCAAATATTCTTTAATCAAAGCAGCATGTTGGACTTCATTCATAGTTTCATGGTTCAGGTCTCTGCAGATGCTATTTTTCACATTCGTTCATGGAAAGAAATAAAAATAATTAAAGATTACCTTAGCATTTGACTATGTTGATCGTTTAATGAGGGGAGATGAATTATATTAAGGTACATTGAGTAATTAAGAACGTACATTAGAAAATAGGAAGAAATCAGTTATAGTATTATGGTTTAATTTATAAGTTATAATCGATTTTGACAAATCAAACAAATTCTGATGCTAAAGCATCATTTAAACATTTTTGATCATAACACTTTTTCCTTAATTTATCAATTTAAAAATGAAATATTTCTTATTCTAATCAACTTTATTAACATATGGTAGAATTTTTAACCCCTTATAATATCATGGGGTATACATCTGCCTCAATCAACCGATTCGTAGAGTACCCCTCACGTATATATACGTCTTTCATAAACACGATTCTTTTCGTTGCACTGATATTAGTAAAATTATTCCGAAGGGTTTGAAAGGCAATAAAAGGATATTGACAGTGTTTACGAAGGATTTACGTATTTTTGAGCAAAATTTGCTAATTGTACCTTTCTTTAAAATTGATTTATTTAAATGTAAAACTATTTCTTTAAGTTGAAAATGCAGTGTATTTCTGAAAAATGCTTTTTATTTTTCTTGTTTTTCTTGCATATTTCTTTCTAATGGTTAGGATACATATACCAGATAGATATTAATGTATTGCAAATTGTGAATAATTACTTTTTAATAATATATATTGTTAATTAGTTTAAAACTTGTTGTATGTACTTTTTAAAAGTATATTAAAAGACTAATGTCCATAAAACGAATTTTCCCCGCAAGGCGCTTTCTAGGGGAATTTAGCGTTTTCGTTAAATAGAGGTCCGACTATTTTTTTTTTATATACCCTTATAAAGTAATAAATAAAATACGTTAGTATAATTCAAGAGTTTCCCTATTTGAGAATATTCTCCTATTTACTGGACTCTTAACTCATCTCCATGAAGCTCTTTGCAACAGTAACTCACACCATTGCAAAACCCATTAACCCAATGTAACATTTGGAATGGACAATCGTTATAAACGCTCTTGCATATATATCAGCTTGCACAACTGTTTATCAAAAGCCAATTAAATTGTTCTGTCTAAGTTCGACACGGAAGATATATAGCTTTAATTTTGATTCATTTATAAATTGGTTGTCACGAACATATATGATTCGAATTCGGGAATTTAGTGGAAAAATGTCGTCTATTTGGCTCGTAGGCGAATGGATCTTAACTTGATAGATTTAATTTAATTTATAAATTTAACTACCGTTTTGCTGAATAAAGTATAAATTATACAGTTTGTGGGAAACAGAACAAGGGAATATAATCCTTATAAATTTTATAATGGCTTTTGAAATGGATACTTTGTATTGAAGGAAATTAAAGAAGCCTTCAACTGCAATTCATACATATCACTATTTTATTTCATTTTTAAATTTATGATAGTTTAAAATAAAGTTTAGAAATTGAATTCACAATATTTTTAAAGCCGATGACCGTATGGTTTAAAGTTTTACAATTTTGAAATAAGTAATTTCTGAAAACAAAAAAAAACAGCATATTCAATTTTTAAAATTATATACGAGTTAAGTTTATATATATATATATATATATATATATATATATATATATATATATATATATATATATATATATATACATATATATATATATATTTATATATATATATATATATATATATATATATATATATATATATATATATATATATATATATATATATACATATATTATATATATATATATATATATATATATATATATATATATTATATATATATATATATATATATATATACATATATATATATATATATATATATATATATATATATATATATATATATATATATATATATATATATATATATATATATATATATATATATATATATATATATATATATATATATATATATATATATATATATATATATATATATATATATATATATATATATATATATATATATATAGAACTGTTTTTATGTTTGATATATTATAATGAAAATCTACGCATTCATTATTTAGAAGCATAATTTTCTCTCATATGCTAATTTTAATTTAGATTATGCTTCAGAATTTTATTATTTTAGTTTTGAAATGTGCAAGCATTATTTTTTAATGATTTTACCCAAAAGAAACACATTAAATTGCTGTTTGTGTAATTTGTTATACATTTTGAGATTTAGTTTAAGTTTTTATATATTTTACTAAGATTACTCGTTTAGAAATAATAATAATTGAAACAATCGAAGAATTATTAGACTCTTTAAATAAATTTTCGTGTTCAATATAATAAAACTTTTGGCGTATTTTTCTAAATTCATCCTTTCATGGATGCGATCACAAAGCAATGAATAAAAAACAGCACTAAATGTAATTCAATAAGTAATAACACCACAGTCACTATCTTTATCCTCCTACTTGTCATAAATGTCATTTAAGGAAAAATATATTATGCTTGTCAATTGCCGTATAGGAAAATTTCAGAGTTATTATTAGTTTATAAATGTTAATAAGTACAAAAGCTAATTTTTAATAAGTTTTAGAAAATATATGGTTATGAAGTAATTACCCTAGATTAAATGTTATGAAATGCTTATCATTAATGAAGGTTTCATCACAAGGGAAAAACTTAGAAAGTGAAACTATTTTACGCAAAAACATAACACTCATATATAAAGAAAGCTGAAATATCATTACATTATTTTTTGCTATTTTCAGAGAGCATCATACGTTGAATTGTGAAAGAAAAAAATATGAACCAATTCATATAAACACACATAAACTCTCAAAGCATATATTACAAGTGCATCATACTTTGTTTTGGTGCTATGAATATCAACCTGAAATAAGATGTTTTATATGGGAGTTTTCCTTTCTCACACATACCCCAAAGATGTCTGTAAAACTCTGTTTCTTGCAAAGGTATGTACTCGACCAAGAAAACAACCAAAAAGTAAACCTAGGAAACTATGAATATAATTTTTTGGAAAAAAAATGAAATGCCATAAGGAAGGTGATTGTGTTTATTGACATTAAACATATGTAAAGCGCATTCACAAATAATTACATCATTAAAAATTAAATCCGTAAGAATGAATTTTTGTAGTTGCACACTGAATTGCTTAACTTCCTTCAGGTGGCAAAGCAGGAAATGATAAAGATCTATAATATCATCTTGAGATACATTCTGCCATGGATTCATCTAGTGTCACCCCGGAACTGTGGCATATAAAGAGCTTGAATACTGCCATATCTGACATATATTTGATTGGCGAAAGATCTGATGACTTTACTAGCTAATAGCATGGAGACAATCTATCAATATGTCAACCATATAGAGACTTACACTACTTTGTTGGAGAATGCTTCCAGGACGATTTTTCATTTAAAAAATAACGTCATTAATTGCAGGATGGTGCCAAAATATTATTGAGCTGCTAAAGTTGTACTTAAAAGACCCTGATCTAAGGCAATGAGTGTATGAGATAGGCAAAACAAAGATTGACTATGGTCGATGGTCCCAGCTTCGTTACACATGAATCCGATGTTTGATTGTACCAAGACTCAAAAGAAAATTCCTTACTGAAGTTTTGAAGTTGGCAGTCTACTGACAGTCGCGATGTATTATTACAACACTATTCCAGACTACTCTATTGATATTATTAGTTTAATGACAGACATCTTAAGGATAACATTGAGCGTAATCCCTCCAATCTGAGTGCTTTGATATGTAGAAAGTACTAAAGGGTGCATGAAAGAGGTTTATCCTTTTTGGATAATGGCTAATTTTGACATCGGGATAGTACATACCTATTTCCCAATTATCCGATCTTTCTTCACTGTCAAGACCTTTAGCCTTCCATAATTTTCACTTCACTGACGAGTTACTTGCAGTACATTGGGCTAGAACCTGAAGACCGGTTTGCGTAGCTCTAAATCTTTATTGGGTTGGCTCGGTTTTTCTTGAGAGGAAAAATTAGGGCTAATAGCACCTAAGCATCGCCATTTTCGTAAGCTACAAGTGATTGCCTCTTGTACGGTATAACTTGCCATCTTCACAAATTTTGACAATGCGACTACAATCAAAGTCATCTTAGTAGTTTTGAGATTTTTGACAACGTCGTAGCGGCATTGTTGATTTTTGAGAATTGCAGTGTGCCGACAACGAGAATACACAAGTCATCCCGGCTGTTACCTGTTGCACAGAATACTAACTGTCCATCATAAATGATCCTATTACCGAAGTTAACATTCACTGACCTTGAAACCTTAATCATTTACATGCTTATTAAAAAGAATTTACTTGAAAAATTCCGAAATAGTCTTTTTCTCAAGGATGCTACGTTTTATTTTTTTCTTTCTGATTCACATCAAAGAAATACATCAACATATATCAAATATTAAAACTGATATTAATACCTGCACATGCAATTACTAGGCAGTACCAAAATTATAAAATGTCATGTACAACTAATTTGAAAAATACTGAAATTTTTCACGTCAATTTTTAAACAAGTAATATAAAAAAAATTACGTCAATATCCACTTAGATCAACAACAAAGATTCTATTTTAGCGACCTTTTATTAAATAGTTACAATTAATAAAAATATGTATATACATATGACAGAATCACAACAATAAGTGGTTGTTAAGTTTTATTAGTTATCGTTAGAGCATCGTATTGTGATCCAAAACAATCGTGTATATAAAGTTTTAGTTCAACTGAATGCTTTAAAACGTGAGAAAAAAATCCTTTAAAGTTTTGACCCAAGTCGCTAAAAATGAAACTAACGTGGCTGTATCTGTAATTCTTTAAATAATTAATTTCAGTTAATTAATTATAATTAAATTATCATATTTTATCAAAAACAATAGTGTAAAGAAATTTCAGGTTAAATGAGTGCCTTAAAATGTGAGGGTAAAAAACTTTTGAAGTTTTGACACAAGTCGCCAAAATGATCGCTCTGTCACCAAAAATGATGCCAATTGGCTCGACTTGTAATTCTTTAAATGATTAGTTTTAATTATTTAATTTTATTTATTAGAATTAAATTTCTGTATTTTCATTTAAAATAATCATGTATATAAATTTCTGCTCAATTGAGCTCTTTAAAATATATTTTATTAACGATTGAAAATTCTACGAAAATAAATAATTAAAAAAATAGAGAGAGAGAGTGAGCTAATAGTAGGAATTGTAAAAAAAGTTAATAACAAAGTATAAAAAAGTATATCCAAACACAGGAAAATTTTATGGGATATCCAACGATATTGTTGAGCTCACAATATATTTCGTTGACAATTTTTTTCTAACGACACATTTACTGTCGTACAGCAGCTCTTCAATGGCAGACGTTCACAACCCTGACCACTCGGTTAATGCATCCTCAAGATATGTTTCTAATGTGTCTCCATTACCATAATTTTTCTCATTTCTAGATATTCAGATCATTTTTAAATGTTTCATCAGTTACTAATGGTTAAAAAAATTAACTGATCAATAAGATGATTGGGTTGTTTTTAAAGCTATATTTATAACGATAATGTGTTTTGAAATTTGTTCCAGGCACATAATGTATTAACATTTCGAGAAAAAACATGAGTAAGAATACATTTTTTTTTTACTCAACAGCTAATAACTGAGTATGTTTCTTTCAAAATGACATGCATTTAAATTAAAAATGTCAGTACAAATTTGAGCATTTGTGCTTAAGATTAGATAATATGAAATACATCTTTAATTAAAGCATAATTTTTCATACTTTCTGAAATTTTACTTTTTTCCATGCACACACACAATTTGAAATTCTCTCACGCACATATGTCTATAAGCATCACTTTTTTTTTATTACATATTTATTTGAACATTAAATCAGTATATTTCTTTATCAAAATTTAATCATTACTCTTTGAATATATATATATATATTTATTTTTATGTACTCTCGGATACAAAAAATTGAAACAACCCGTACTAAAAATATCAAAATCATTTCAAGAAATCTTGCTTAAGCACGTTTATAAGTGACATGATTTAAATTTTTAACATAGGGAGAAGTATGGAAAAGCATTTTTAACTAAATACATTTCTTTAAGATTTTAAGGTATAAAATACGCGGGAAAATCAGAATATTCAAGATTATTGAACTGTTTTTAATTTTAATTACTTTCTTTTAAAAAACAACATATTTAGTTTTGAGCACATTTGTCAAAATAAATAAGTGTTCAAAAAGTTTTCAAAACATTTAAAAAATTCTACCTTTTGAACTATACAGTAGAAAAGGCTTTAATTTGAAGTTAATTTGAAATGTTTTTTCAGTAAATTCCTGGTTGCATAATATTAACCCCTTAACTACCAATTAAAATGTACGCGATTCGCTTCCCAGTGCTATCACTTTTCACATAGGCGCGCATATGCAGTGTATTGGAAGAAAAAGGAAAAAACATAGATAAGTTAATTTTTCTTTGAAATAAATCCTTTGCAAACACTACTAATGTCATTTTATTGCATACTAAAGTCACCGGAATAGTTTTAAACAGAGCAGAACAATTGAAAATAATCGTACTTTTAAAGGACGGATATATCCGTCGACAACACTTGACACAGTGAGACGAATATATACGCCGGTGGAAGTTAAGGGGTTAAAGAAGTGTTTCTCAAACTGTGGGGCGTCCCCCCTAGGGGGCGTGATAAACCCACAACGTGGAGGCGAGTATATCGAAAAGTCGAAAATAAGACATTATTAAAATATATATATATAGTAGTTTACTGAAAGGAAGCAAAACAAAATACATTCTGACATAATTAAAAGTAAAATACGCATTTACACTAATATAATACATTTATAAATGTATTAGTACAGCACAGTGTGTTTCATAATTAATTTAACAGTACAAAGTAAAGAACATGTTTAACAATTACCAGTAACCCTATGGGCAGAACATAAAATTATATACAAAATTTTATACTTATCTTGATAATTGGTTTGGTTTATAATTTAAGTCGCGTTGTAGCTTTACGTCGAAGTATATTATTATTTAATTAAATACATTATTATTGTATGTAGGGGGCGCGATCAAAACTATGATTGAAAACTGGGTCACAAGTATAGAAAGTTTGAGAAGCACTGGGTTAAAGAGCAATTTTCAAATGTAGACTGAACATCAATTCTCACAAAAATATTTTACCTTGATTTTTGCACTATTTCGATCAGAATAATTTCCTTTAAAATTAATTATGGCAATAAGAAAACGTTTGTATAATATAAATATTAATATTTACTATCTCATTCAAAACAAATAAAATTAAATAATCTTAAGAAAATTGTTTTTATGCTATAGAATGTTCAAACATGAATATTTTATAATTATATATTTAATATTGAATATATATCCTTTCGAATATTCCAATCGGTAATTTAAGTTTGTCTAAAATTTCGAAAATGTGTCATTTCATTCAGGGAATGCCTTTAGTAATTTTGGTTTGAGATTAAATATTATGATAACTTCAATTACTTGAGGCTCCAAAATTAGCATTCATAGTATGCGAAAGCTGAATACCTTATCCATTAACGCTGAAATCGGAGATATACGCATTAAAATGACAGGACTTACGCAGAATCAAAGCATTCTCCATGCTACGCGACCATTAATTTCCAAGTTATGGAGTCCATACGAATTCGTATCGTTATGGTCCGGAACTTTTGTAACTAATATTTAAGGGCTGAACATGTGTTCTTCCCGCGAGAATGTGGAATTTATTTGGATATTTGCATAAATTACTTTCATAAATGAAATACTATATTCCACTCGGAGAATTGGGTAAAATTGCAACAAGGGGAAACGGTTTAACTTCCAAATATCTCAAGATTAATATTGAAATCCCTTTAAAATATAATTACTAACTTCGAATTTGTTCTGGTCAAGCATTTCGCTCAAGAATGTGTAAGCGTATTATGCAATCTCTAAAAGATACTATTTTGCATTATTATGAATAAAATTAATAGAAAATGTATATAAAGTTATACATTTAAACAGGACGTGTAACATATATACCATTCGTATATTTTATTATTTATGTTTTAAATTGCCGTGTAAGTCATGATGGTTAGAAAGTTATTCCACCATCTTAGTTTGATCATTTCAATTCTTTGTGAATGCTCTAATTTAAGCATTAAATTAAACTCCTTTGAAAATTAAAATGCTACATACTATTATAAATGTGTACAGTAACAGAAAGGTAAACAAATCTCTCCAGTAAAAACTTACTTAAAATTTAGAATATTGCGTATATTATATTATATATTTTTCTCCTTTCAAAAGGGGTTGCAGATTGGAAATTATCATTTCGAGTCTAGTACATTTCCCAGGAACTGGTGCAACTTTTTAGTGTGCCACCATACAGGTGAGTACCAATAGCCACAATGCAATTTTGACGACCAGCTTCCTCCCAGAAAGAGGCACCTGAACTCTAACGATGCGAAATTGTACTAGGAATTAAATTTTGCCGAGAGTATCCAATCCAAACATGCACACTAGGGATCTTTAACATGACGAAAAATAATACGACATAGACGCTGCTTTTGAATGTTTGCATCATGAAAATCCACCGACTTGTGAAGGAGTTGAACCATCAAACTTGGGAGTTTTAGATAAGCGCCTGACCAACTGCGCCACCCAGCTGAATTTTATTACATTAAATTATTGTATATTTATAACAGTGTATGTATTTTTACATTTATAGTTCTATCAGGAGTTTAATCCTAAATACCGAAATAAAACATGTACATACATTACAGAATATAATGTCACTTTAACAAGTACGAAGTGCAAAATGGAAATAAGAAAATTATTACTTAATAAAATCCTGAATGTGATCAAAAATAAAATAAAGAAATGAAAGAAATTAATTACAGTTTAAATATAAATATAATTGCTTTACCAAACCAAATAATCAAAAAAAAATGAGAATCCATATTTGCAGAAAAATATGTACGGTATATTTTTCAATTAATTGCAAAAAAAAATCCTTTTTATCTTTAATTAATTCTATTTACTTATAGTTTCGTCAGAAATTTTGAATGATCTTAACGTATTTGCAAATATTTTAAGCGAATTTAATAATATCTTCGCTGAATAAAAACAAGAAGTGTCTTAAAATTAAGTTAAAGATTTAAGAGTCAAGCCTTCATGTGAAAATAGCATTACATTAACAACTTTGCGCTGAAAACTTCTTTGAAAACGTTTCCAGACTCTAGTTTGCTGGTATCGATAACTAAAATACTTTTTCTCTCCCAAAACTTTTGATTCCTTACATCCCAAAACGTAGTTTATAATTCCATACAACGTTACACTCACTTGGTTTTTATTCTTAAAAAAGTATCCGGCCAAGAGCTGTATAACCATGCACAGTTCATTTTTCAAAAGTCAATTTCGTTGCCAGTACGCTTGAACAAGTTTCATTTTGATCAAACTAAAAATTCTTCTTTTAGCTGACTAGTCGAGAGCTAATAACTCGTACTGAAGGAGGAAACAAAAATAGAAAGAAAAAAATGTTCAGTAAGGTACACCAGAACTTAAGAATAGTTGCCTTTTTAAAAAAAGAAAATTGAATATGGAACTAAATGCTTATCTTTATTCCGAGGTCAGTGTGTTACTATGGTGACGCGTTGAAACCACGTGATCTAGAACCAAGTCATTAAATAAGTGGAATGAAATGTTTTCCCCAGTGAAATTTTCCCAGTTAAGGTAGGTAGTAAATAAAAAAAAATACACATACACATTTCCTTATCCTCGTATAATGAATATTAGCTAGTGTTACTTTTGAAATATGGCAAGATATAAGCAGAAATAAATTCATTATAAATTACAGTAGCGCAATTATTTTCTTAAACAAAATAGGAACTTTTTGCAAATATCGAGAGTATTGAAAGAAAATATATATATTTTTTTACATTTATTTTTTCTGTCGAGAGAGAGATACATTCACTAAAATTCTCATTTTTTTAAGGTTAAATCAATTCACAAAAAGGGTCAGTCGTAATTATTTTTAGTTATGAAACAATTTTTATTCTTATTTTAAAATATTAGTATACATCAAAATTTTTCATGCATAGTTAAAATTTTTTTTAATTCTATATAACGTTGCACTTACTTAGTTATTTCCTTTATAAATCAGTTTATTTTTCAAAAATTTATCTTTGCTGGTATGGGTATATTCAACACATTTGTAGGTATAAACTTTTCGAACTTGTTCTCCCTGTTTCAAATGCAAGATTTTTTTTTATTTTCAGTTCTAATATATATATATATATATATAATATAAACGAAAAGTTCGTTCAAATTTTTAAAAATTTTAAAAAAAGAAAGAAATGATGATAAAAGAGTGTAGTTTACAAGAATGGACATCGCATTAGCAACAAAAATATTTTTAGTCGTGCCCGCTTTGAATCAAAGAGGCATATTATCTGTAGTAAACTTTATGCAGAATGGCGCACCAGTATTCTAAGCCAATCATATAAAATGATTCTTATTTACTACCTTTAGTGAGGTCAGAGTGATTGGTTGAGGTTGCAAGATCGTATGACTACTTTAGCTGTGTCGGACAATGTTCTGGAAGTATGTTGAGCAATTGTTATCGCAAGGATAAATAAATGGAGCGTACTCTTGTGCTGTATATAGTGTTTCAGATTGGGAGCAACCTCTACCGGTGATAGTTTTAATTAAAAATATTTTTGCCTCTAAAACTTTTTCGACTTTATAACAGTCTCTTTCTTGCAAACCATACTTATTCTTATTTTCTTCCTCGTTTATGAGTTTTAGGCTCACACAGTAAAAATACACACACACACACACACACACACATATATATATATATATATATATATATATATATATACTAGAGGACCCGATAGACGTTGTCCTGTACACACATCTTAAATTCAAAAATTCCATTTGAAATAATCAAATAGAATAAAGCCAAAACAAAAATGACTGTTGCCAAGTTAACAAATTAAAATCCAGTTGTTGAAAAAAAATGAGAAAATCATTTAAAAATTTAATTCTAAAAAAATTCTAAGGTGATTTTTGAAAAACACTCTTCGCAGTTTACATCATTTGGACCTATAGTAACTGTGTGCCAAGTTTTATACTTCTGGGTTGCTTAGAAGTGAAACACACACACAAACTATTTCCAAAAAGGAATAATTTTAAATAAAAAAATGTTTAATAATGTGTGTAATCAATTAGCTACACAAATAGATTTGTAGTTTAGAATAACTGTTGTCAACGCACGTGTAAATTTAATAGAAAATCATGTAAACTACTCCAATTGCATACTAAATTTGGAGAATGTATAGTTTTTTATGCACACTTCAAAACTATTCAAACACTAATTACATCTGAATGTAATAATTTAATTAACACACGATTTATTTCAACAAAATAATAACACTAAGTAACAAAATATTTTCCTCAAATGATCGCAGCACCAACAGTTGAGAGCAACTTGAATTATAATAAAAAAATTTTGAAAATTCGATACTGCCATCGTAGCGCAGTCTGCCGGATCCAATGTAAAACATTCCAAGATCAACAATTTATAAATAAAAAATTAATTAAATAGACATTTCTAAACCGAATTATAAATCTAAACCATTCTCGAGTCCACTGGAACAGACAAAAACTTTCATCAAAATCAGTCCAGCCGTTTAGGAGGAGTTCAGTTACATACAAATGCATAGAAGAGAATTACTTATATAAAGGCTATTTGAAAAGATATTAATTAAAAACGCTTAAAA
This sequence comes from Trichonephila clavipes, assembly GCA_019973935.1. Lineage (NCBI taxonomy): Eukaryota > Metazoa > Arthropoda > Arachnida > Araneae > Nephilidae > Trichonephila > Trichonephila clavipes. Next base: position 1,547,684 of record BMAU01002837.1, on the reverse strand, counting down.
GCGTGAACTGCGCGTCTGCATTTTCGTAACAATAAAGACCGGGTTTGGCCAGTTTGGCTGAAAATGAATTTTCGACTCCAACTTACGTCTTTTTCAATTCCAACAATTAGTTCACGATCGCTATACATATTTTATTTGTTTGTTTGTTTATTTATTTATCTTGATGGAATTTTCAATCGTTAATAAAATACACTTTAAAGCGCTCAATTGAGCTGAAATGTAGTGAACATGATTATTTTGGATGACAATACAATAATTTATTTATAATTAATACAAATTAATTCATTAAAACTAATTATTTAAATTACAAATACAGCCACGTTGGCGATCATTTTGACGACTTATGTCAAAATTTGAAATTGTTTTTTTTTTCTCACGTGTTAAAGCATTCACTTGAAAGGAAATTTTATATACACGATTGTTTTGGACGACAAAATGATACTTTAATGATAATTAATAAAAATTAATTACCACTTAATGTTGTGATTCTGTCATATGTATATACATATTTATATTATGTGCAACTATTTAATAAAAAGTAGCTATTTCTTAGTTGATCTAAGTAGGAATTGATTTTAAATTTTTTTATATTACTTGTTTATAACAAAAGCGTTGTTAAAACAATGCAGGGAAATGTTGAGTTGTATTTTTTTGAATGTTTTTAATTAATATCGTTTTAACTAATTGCGATATCAAACCGAATGGTAAATCTAAACCATTGTCGAATTTACTTGAACCTACACAAAAAATTTCATCGAAATCGGTCCAGCCATTTAGGAGTTTAGTAACAAACACACCCACAGAAGATTTTTATATAGTAAGATATAAATATATGTATGTATATATATATATATATTTGCTGATAGTTTTCAGACAATTGTTAGCAATTTTATAACTTTTAAAATGAACATTATGTACACTGCTGGCCACCGGAAATGCAACACCCTGAAGGAAGCGCGCAAATAACATGAATATTACAGCATGCATTAGCTGATGTGAGATATGTGCAAATGCATAGAATTTCAGCGAGGGCACACATCACGCGCGCCTGTGGCGACACCTCAAAACGCTATTTAAGGCTTGGAGATTTCGACGATTTCAAGTTCGGCAATTGTGTTTTTCTTGTGGTTCTTTCAAAAAACGAGAAGTTATGTCTCGTGGAAAACAATGATCAGCTTTTGATAAAGTATCCGACTTTGACAAAGGAAGGATAGTGGTCTACCGAAAAATTGTGTAATATCTTTCAGGTAAATAGGTAATCGTGTTGAACGAAACCAAACAACTGTAATGCGGATATGTAACAGTTGGATGCAGGAGGGTACGACGGATCATCGTGGTCGATCTTATCCTCCTCAGTGCACCACTTCACGTGAGGACAGGCAAATTGTGCGCATGGCAGTGACGGATCGCTCAGTCACATCATGAATCATAGCATAGCACATTTAGTCTGTAACACATCATTCAGTGTCTGCGCGTACCATTCGAGGCCGTTTACAGCAGAATGTTCTGTTCGTAAGACGTTCATTACTTGGTCCACCCTTGACGCAGAACCACAGACGTCTCCACCGCCAATGGTGCGATGAAAGAAGGGTGTGAGTGGCAGAGTGGAATGAAGTTGTCTTTACTGACGAGTCACGCATCTGCCTGCAACACCGCGATAGTCGGATTCGAGTCTGGAGACACCGTGGAGAGATGATGCTGAACAGCTGTGTTATGCACCTTCACACTGGTCCTGCACCGGGTATTTTATTATGCGGCGGCATTAGATATCACTCTGGCCCTCCTCTAGTACGCATTGACGGTAATTTAAACAGCCAGCGCTACATCTCCGAGGTGTTGGAGCCAGTTGTCCTTCCTTACCTTCAGGGCTTGGCCACAGCCCTATTTTATCACGATAATGCGTGACCACACGTGGCACGCATTGTCCAAAGTTTCTTCGTCAATCATCAGATTGAATTGCTTCCCTGGTCGGCTCGCTCTACAGATCTTTCGCCGATAGAAAACATGTGGTTCATGGTTGCTCAACGATTGACCCAGATTATACCCCTAACTGCCACACCAGATTATTTTCTGGCAACGTGCGGAAGCTGCTTTGTCTTCTGTACCCCAAGAACATATCCAAAGTCTCTTTGAATCAATGCCGAGGTGTGTGGCAGCGGTGATCTCTAACAATGGTGGCTACTCTGGCTACTGATTCTGGCAGGAGCCACACTTGACAGATGTCTAGAAATTTAAACATTTGATACTTGGTCGACATGTTATCTCAGTGTTTCTCAAATTGTTCGGCGCTCCCCCTAAGGGGGCGTGATAGCCCTACAAAGGGGGAGGGGCTGAGCGTATCGAAAATAAAAGATTATTTAAAAGTTATCAATTTACTAATCGGAAGCAAAACAAAATATATTCTGACATAATAAAAAATACGAATTTACTCTGATATACTATACTTATACTAGTAAATATATCAGCAGGGCACTTTGTATTTGATAATAAGTATCAATAATGAGTTAAGAACATGTTAAATAATTTCTAGTGATTTTTTTTCCATGGGCTTATCATATACAAAAACAAAAAAAAAAATGCATACAAAATTTAATACTTGATGATTAGAAAAGTTTATAATTAAGGTCGTATAATAGCCTTAGCGTCAAAGTATTACATATTATTACTACATCAATACATTGTTATTGTATAGGGGGTTGCAATGAAAATTATGAATGAAAATTGGGTCGCGAATATCGAAAGATTGAGAGAGAGAAGCACTGTGTTATCTACAAAATAAATTGTGTTGTAATTTATCTTGTGTTTCTTGGTGTTGGCTTTACGGTGACCAGCAGTGTATTTGTAATGTTTGAGTGAAACAAACATAACAATACTAAAGTTGTTCAAAATACAATACTAAAGTTGTTCAAAATTAGATATTGTCAGTGCTAATCAAAGTAGTGCATAAATTGCTTTTTCTTGCAAATTTCTTTCTTACGCACTTTCTTTTCTTGCTTTGTTAGATTTATTCATAATACATCTAACAAAATTTTACTTTTATGTAACTTTAACAGAAAAAATATACTTCTCAACAGATTGATTTGACAATAACTGTTTATTTTAGGTTTAAAACTTCTTTTTACTCTAAGTGACAGTTTTATTTAATAGCTATTTATAGAACTGTTATTTTTGTGCTTTACTAAAAATATTTTTAAAAATCATTCTATATAAATTTTTGTATTAAATCAAGAGAACACATGTTTATTATTCTTTTTTTTTTAAAAAATTATCTTGAATTCTTAAGTTTAGTTTGATCTCATTTAATTTAATGAAATCGGATGCATACTTTGTCAGCATCTTTTTAATTACAGTTTGGGGGGGGGAGTACGCGACAGTTGATGTGCATCTTTTTTTTAAAAAAAAATGACTAGATTTTGAAATTTAAAAAGAAATTTCATATTATTTATAATGCCTGGAAATAAATTGCTCAAGGAAAATATACGTATTAACATGTTTTGGGGATTTCATATGTTTTAAAGAATTGAGAGTACAACGAATAGTTAAATGCATAATGCTCAAATTAACAGCTCATTAAGGGGTTTAATCCATGGGACGGCCAGTTTTTTAAGCATTCTTAGGGAATTTTTTGACTATGATTAAAAAAAGATAGAACATCATTTACTTATATATATTTCAAAAGTATGTATATAAATGTTTAGCCAAAAATATCCAATAGAGGGTGAGTTATAGTGCTTCGAACACACCCACCTCGAAAAAGTAGAAGCTCACTTCCTCCACGATACAGGATGATTCGCTTATTTGAAATTAAAAAAATAATAATAACGGCGTTTTAATCTATAAGCTTAAATGCAACGAATGAAATATACTCAATTGAATATACCAAAAAGTAGGTTTTTGGCAGACCTCTGAAGAAAACGTTATGAGTTTCATAGGATTTTTTGCTTTGTTTTTGTTATAAAAAATCGAAATATTTTGAATTTTGGAATGATCGTTATTCATTTGGTGTGTGTATTTGTGTTGAGTCTATCCTATAAATTTCAAGTCATTCGGTCAAACTATTCTTGAGATATGATAGAGAAAAATGTGAAAAACAGAGTTTAGAGAAAAACGCGTTTAAAGTTTCATGTCCTATTAAAACAATGAAAATCTTAGCGCTGCGAACAACTGTTCTTCTAACGAATTCGAATTTTAAAAAATCATCTTACCACTGCATTATAGACATGTCCAATTTATATATCCAATTTATGAAAACAAAATTGTGATTTTTGAATCTATCATATGAGTGAGTCCTCTTAATACACATGTCAAATTGTTTTTACTTAAAAATAGTAGTTTCATTTTTTTTTTGTTTTTCTTTGTAATTCATTATGCACATTAATGTCTTTTAACTTTCATAAAACTTATTTTTCCCATATTTTTACTGAATATTTAAACATATGTGTAGAATACAGAAATAATTATTTATTGTTTTTAAGCATTCACTTTCTTGTATAAGATTTATGAATGATATAATGATGATATGGTTGCAATTTTAATCAATGTTGTTATTTTAATAACATGATTTTGTAACAGCATTGTTTAAATTTAGATTAATAGCCTGATTTTATTTATATCATTTTATTAACATTACGTTATCTCTGTTTGAATCAGTAATTGATTTTAAAAACTTAATTTATTATGACGTCAAGAAAAAGGCTTGGAAAGGTGATTTAATATCATATTAATTATATTAAAGAATTGAAAAATTAATGGGCTTCATTGTTTTATTTTTTATGTATCTAGAAATACAGAGACACGTATACATATGTTAACTTTTTTATTACATATGTAAAAATTATACTCAGATGTATTCCTAGGAGAACTCCAGATCAGCTCACGTTTGAGATTTATTATTTGATTTGGCATTTTCACAAGATTTAGTTTGATAATGTAAAATAAAACATTAAATTCTAACCACATTAGTTTTCATCTACTATTTTTGACTATTCCGTTAGTCTACCACTATTGTGAATGTATGTAAGAAATATTTGATTCCAAACATATAGTAGTTTGGCACGAAACATGAAATGTTAATGAATCTTCGGACAATAATTTATTTTTCTTATCTTCTTCAGTAAATCTATTACAGCCAACACTATTTTCAGATACATAAGCTTCAAATGTATTATACGAAGACAAGGCCATAGTTTGATAGTTGTTGGTTGTGCGTAGCCTTACTTTGATTCTGACTAATCTGGTATTTCTATAGAAACGATTGAAAAGGTGAAATATTAAGACACGCGAAGGGTAAAATTGACGGAGTTTGATGAATTAGTGCCTGAGAATTGTAACAAAGTTTCTCTATCAGAAAGAAAATTTTTATTAGGGTTATGTAATAAAACATTCTAGTGAATCACTTTTCGTTTCTGTCTAAAAATAGTATTGAAATAAGTTGAAGAACTTTAACTTTTGGGTCTAACTTGTTTCAAGAATGTGTATTATTTTCGAAGAAGTTAACTAAAGAAATTTGCTAGTTAACGGAAGCATAAGCAAGAGTGTTTCTAGAAAATTTTAAAATTTGCACATTTCTTTTTCTTTATCAGGATAATACCCTAATACTCCCCCTTATTTTTAAATTAAAGTGATCTTCTCATCTAGTAACAAAAAACAACAGCACATGTAAAACAACTCTTTTACAAAAGCAAGATGGCTATATATATATATATATATATATATATATATATATATTATATATATAATTTAAAAATGGTACAACGTAAATTAAAAATAAATGTCATTACTATTTCGGCAATAATAGACGATTGGAAGATTTTTTCCATTCGTGGTATATTTAAATTATTAATTATATATACAATTTTGGTATCATATTATCGAAGTTAATATATATCTCAGCCAATGTCTTTATTATGTATCTATCTTATCTTTATTTCACCCATGATTTCAGATTTTGAACTTTACTGCTTTTTTTCTTTTTAGGAAAATTGATTTTCTGAAACCAAACCATATTTTGGACTCACGTACTATAAAGTCAACCAATTTCGACAAATCAAAACACGTCGCCAAATACCTGGATATACATCCAATATCGGAGAAACCTTTTCTGCTCATGTTCAAATGCAGTAATAATAATAATGACAGAATTTGGAGACATTTTTTAAATTGGCGATGTGTTTTTATTGGCGAAATTAGTTCGACGGTAAAATACGTATGTACCCAATATTTTCCTCCACTCACCCTAAAAATAAAGCAAATAAATGACTTCATAAATAAAAAAAAATATTTTAAAAAAGAAGTAAAACAAAGTTCCTGCTTGGGTATGTTCCCTGTTTCCTGTGAAACTTCTTTTTGACGTTTTTATTTTATATTTAATCTCAGGAATATCTCGTTTAACATACAACAGTATTCGGCTAGCATATAACTTTTTCATTATTTCTTGATATTTGCTATCCATATCTTTGATGCCTTGATGGAACCTTAACCCTGTTTTTCACTGACTAATCCTAAATTTTCGGGGGGAGGGTGTCTACATGTGAGTGAAGGAAATGTATTTTGACACTGATTGCGCAACCTAACTCTTGAAATTTCTCCAGATTATTCCTTGCAATTCTTTTACATTCACAATCATTGTAATTTTCAAGCAACTTCCTTACGACATCTTTGAAAATAACACATGCTTTCTTTTCCCTGTATCTCATGCAAGTCTCAAATTCATTATTCTTTATAAGCATGTGAATATCTGGATCAACAAAGATTCCCTCTGTCAACTTGATTTCGTATTTACCTGGAAAATATTTTGCTGTTTAGGTGGAGACAAAGGCTCTGGAATATTAGGTCCATGAGGAACGAGGCGTAAGTCCGATGTAATATTATCAAGATGGAATGTCAGATTTGGGTTTTGCGGTTATACATAAGGATTAAACAGGAACACAAGTAACATTCATTGGAGTGGAATTATGGCTTCCTCTATGTGATAGAAACACCAAATCAAACTTCAATCTGTTTTTCCTTCGGACAAGAAGAGTAGATCGTTGAGGCACTTTACACAGATTCTATTAGCCCATGATTTGCCTTGGTATCCAAGTTTCATGCCCAAATACTCAAAATAAAGTTGTTTTACATGGTCTGTAATGCTTCTCACGCGATTTTTAATTATATTACATTCTAAGTATATGTAACAAAAGTTTTCTGGCAAATTTTCGCGACGTCTCGAATTCAAAGCCATGTTTCACAAAACGCACAGAAAAAAACACAATTGTTGAAAGCGTTTCTGAGATGAAGCTCCTACTTACGCACTTCAATAAATTACACATAAAAGAAAAATTGAAACCAAGTACAAAATTTCAGTATTACGTTCAGAATCAATCCAGTGACAATGAGTGACAGCTCCTGTGTTTTTAAACCTAGATAAGGATCTACGTTAATGATTCCTGCGACGCTATTGGTTGAGAAATATTGTGACAGGAAGAGAAGGAAGACAAAGTAAAGGTGTTACAGAGTGGAATTCTGTACGTTTCACCAATATTGAATGAAAGTCAGCCCCGGAGGGAAGAAATTCAAATCTGTAAAAAGTTTTTGGTAAATGTGCATAAAAATCCAGGTAAACTTAATTTTTTTAAAAAAAATGTTACGTGATGGAAAATGTTCATTATTATTTCTGAAATCAGCCTCAAATGATACATTATGTTCAACTATCACTGTTCTTGTACTTTTTTCATTGTTACTCTGTGGCATTTATGTATACAAACATTTAAACAAAATTATAGATCAGAATTTCATTTATAGTTTTGTAGTAAATTTAAAATATGTGTGAGAAATTCCTTGTTCATCTAAAGTACTTTTGAACAAGTATTTAGAGAAAGCAATAATTTAGTAACTATAAATGTTTTCTCGTTATTGCTGAAAAGTTGTTTCACGATTTGAATTAAGTTCATTTTTTCTGTTTAATTCGAAAACGAACTTTATGAAATTAAATCACCATAAATTTTATTTTATATCCATTTTCTTTTAAATATCCGAATGTTTTTCCGAGATCAAACAAGGAATTTTTGGAATTATTTGATAAAATGACATTTTACATTTTTTCTCCAGACTTCATTTGCTTGCATTCCACTTCAATCCACCTCCACGACACCGACGCCAAATTTGCCGCCTCGAAAATCACATAATGCTTTAAGAAGTAGCATAAATCACGATTTATGAGCGCATTAAGTTGAGCTTTAACGGCGATAAAAATGCAACTGTTTCTTCTTTGGCTCGATCAGCATGGAAGAAAAATAATGAAAGTTCCTTAAATTTCATGAAGAAAGGGGAAAAAATTAAACTCTGAAGCAATTTACTCACAATTCACTCGCGTGTCAGCCATTGGATTTTTGTGGACATTTTTTTAACGCTTATGAGGTAAGATTCGAATTTTCTTCCCTCATAGCTGGGAAAAGTGATCGTTTAAAATACTAGTACATTATGCAGTGATTGTGTTGTAGAGCTTCAGTCGAAATTATTTTTGCATCATTTTAAAATATAATCAAATAAATTATATAACTACATATTTTCCCATCAATTCCTTAAGTAGAGTTTAAATTGATATTTGAAGCCATCATAGACGGAAAAGACTAACATTACCCCTTCCATAAATTTATTACTGGAGCAGCTGCCTCACAAGGACAGTGTGCTAAGGAATCTGTGTGCTAAGGAATCTGTGTGCTGAGGCACATACCTATGTATATAAATATCAAAGGGAATAAACGCGTTGATACTTTGCCATAGACGGCAAAAACCAAGCTCAAACTTATAGTATCATCATACTTGTTGATACAAACGCTGTGACCAGATCTAGACTTTTTCCCCATTCCTTTGAGAAACCCCTCATAACAGACTTTAAATCCCCGATAACTATGAAAACCGCAGTCACAAAATTAAGAACTCATCACTACGAGGGCATGAAAATCTATCCTGCAGAAAACATGATATTATATAGATTGTAAATACTTCCTACATACATAGCCTCTCACATCAAAACATCTTCAAGTGTTCAGCTTTCACCCCAAGAGCTCTAAAACTCGATATAATTCCACTCATTGACTTACTGTAGGAGATCCCCTATAACCGGAATGCTCTGGAATAGGCAGCCGAAGTTGCTGCAACTTTCGGTGGTAATTAGTGTTTTGTTCTATTTTCTTCACCAAATCCATGGGCACAACAGCAACAACATTTCTTGAGGTAATAAATGATTTTAAAGTTTGAATTATCGATGCAGTCATACTCCCATTTTTATGAAAATATTTTTGTATTAATTATATAGCGGTTTTATGAACACCGAATAAATTATTATAAGTTCTGATCCGTGTGTTTAATTATGGAAAGTTTTCGGTTGCCTCTTTCTGCTTAACAAATTTTTCCGCTAATTTATTGCCACTATGTTTTTTTGTTTTTGTTTTTTTGTTTTTTGAAATTGCAACTGGATAGTTCACTATCCGGTACGGAGCTAAAACCCCCAATCCGAATCCTTTCCACGCCAAAGTGAAGACTTAACGCTTGACAAATTTAACAAGCATCAGTTCCACTCCCTGAGTCTCTAGTGAAATCACACACACCAGGACTCAGAAAGCTTAACTGAAATACTGCTAGCCAAGGGCTCACGATCACGTCAACTTAGTTGTCATGGCATTTTATCAACTTAAAACAGAAAACTACACGTGATTTAAATTTCATTGGAGTTTAGTAGTTGCCGTATTAAGTCTAGTTTCTGACTGACAAATGAATACAATAAATTAATTTATATCGAAAAGTAGAACTAAACTATCTTATTACGGATTGAATACGCTCTATGCAGTGTAATTGCTAAATCCAAGAAGATATTCGTAAAAAGCTGCTTTGCATTCAACTTGTTCCATAATACTAAAATACTATCCACAGTTACATTTATAATACTATAGGAAAAATACGATATATCACGTAATAAATTATTATTAATTATTAAAAATACTTCTCCTTTTAGGGGAATAAATAAGCTACATTATATAAATGTTATTACATAACTATATATATATAATTCATGCATTCGTTACATTCTAAAACCAATGTAGCATAATTAATCGTTAAACAGTTTTCCATTGCTATTGTTTGAGAGTAAATAGTATATTAATACGCTTTCGTTAAAACACTACATTCATATTTTCCAAGAATGTCTTTGTTAATACTCTAAAAAAAATGTACAAACTTTTACTTTCAAAATTATTTCGAACGTTCTACAAGTTTTTCCACCCAAAGGATAAGAAATATTCTATTTAAATTTATCATTTAAATATGGTATTTTTTTAATTAAAATTATTTATTTCAGCTTAACCTAAAAAAGAATAAATAATTCAAATTCTCTACAAGAAATACACGATTTTGAAAAATATAAATATTTTCTACTCTGGAAATTCTTTTACCATACCAATTTTAAGAACTTTTAAAATGTTTTACTGTTACCTGTAGTATAGTGTGGTTGGCGTGACGTGGATTTGGGGAGAATGTGACAGAATTTGTCTGGGTCTTGTCATCTGACCATAATTTAAAAATTATGAAGGTTTATAAACTGGCAGATTTTTTTTTATGTTGGAGAAAAACAGATTGCATTTAGTGTATGTTAAACACAGGTGTAAAATAAATAAATAAATAATAATAATAATGCATTTTAAATCAAATTTTACAATAAAGATTTGAATATATATATTCTAATCAATTATTTCTTAAACGTAAAACATTTCATTTATTTAATGAGTTTACATCTTACTTTATATATTTCATATCCCATCACACGGTTACCTGAAACCTGAACCACCAGAATCTGAACCTGATACTACCTGAAGTTGATTGTTGATTTTTTATACTACCTGAAACAGCCAAATATAAACAATGTTAAGAATTTTTTATTTATACATATATATTTTATTTATTTTTTGACACCTTAAATTCAGTATTGGATAGACAAATTCAATTTCCAATATTTACACCGAAAATTTAGAATCTTATTTTGGATGAAGAAAAGCAAACTATATTAGGCATTTTAGTCAAAATACTTTGTGACTGCTCAATACTTCAGGTTACGAGTTCTTTAGTTGGTAATGTTTGAGTTGAATATATTATTTCAGTTTATTGTACTACCCATGGTTTTGGTGAATAATTGCATAATTGTGGGTGTGAAAAATAAATCTAACACAGAACAAAGCTCAAGATTCAGGCAGGCTTTCATCCTTTCAGTGGGTCAATAAATGAGTACCAAGCTTGCTTGGGAACAGAAAACTGAGGGTTTCGCGTCAGACTGACCACTTTATCGAAACATCTACACATGCACCCCAGCGTATACTCTTTTTTTTTTACTTAGCACAGAAAAATGTTGATACAGATAAGATTGAAAGTTTTTTTCAAAAGACTAATGAATTAAAAAAATATTCTTTACGGAAAAAATTATGAATTTAATAAAAAGAGCACAGTAGGGAAAAACAATATACAAATTCATTCAAATTAATTATAACCGGATGCATATTTCACAATTAATTAAATTTACTCATAAACTATGATTCTAAAATTTATCTTTTATGGATGAATCATGTGCTTTTATTCTCTCTAAACTACATTTTAAAATATTCATTTTCATTTTTAATTCTAAATTTAAGTCAAGTATCACCATAACTAGTTTATATTTCATTAGCTCTCATGGAAACTTTACCGCAATATGTTAAATGAATATTTTATATATGATATCAGAATGTAAAGCGCTTTAGTCTCCTACGATATAAAGTGGCTTAAGTGGCTTTCCTTAATTTTTGAATTATTGTACTACAGATTTTGCGGTATTAAAGTTACTATGTCCCATTGCACCAAATAATAAAATGTTAACAAATAAATAAACATCCATGCTTTTACACACACGCACATCTTCAATTAGACAATTAAATCTCCCTTGAGATAATAGTTGCCTGAAATAATTAATAATTATGATAATTAGTAGCATGAAATTAATATTTTCACTAGCTGTGTTATCAAATATTTACTCTTTGGCTACCAGGTCGAAAATGAATAACTGAATTTAAAATTGTTCAAACCCTTTCTCTTTATTTTTTTGCTTATTGATCTTAAGGTAAAGTTCTTAAATATAAACAATTTAAATATATATATATATATATATATATATATATATATATATATATATATATATATATATACACTCAGGAACATAGAAAATAGCGACCCAAGAAGGAAGCTAAGTACAATCGTGAAACTTTGCAAATAAGTACAGCGTAATGTGATATGCAAATGATCCAAGTTTTGTGCCAATACGCATGCTCATACACGCCGAGGTGGCGCTACAATCAGGAAGAGGGAGCTGTATAAGCCAGCTCAAATTCGAAGATTCATAAACGTGACGATTACCCGCCGATTGTAGCAAGACTTTGGTAAGCGAAACAGGCCAGGTAAACGTGCTAGAAGACATTTCTCACAATTAAGCGCGTTTGAGAGAGGCCTGATCATCGGGATGAAAACTGCAGGCTGGTCGATGCGCCGTGTTGCTGGCCAGGTGCATCGTTCGTAGTGTGCCGTTATAAATTGTTGGAAGCAGTGGACACGAGAAGGTACCCACGCGCGGAAAACCGGGTCTGGAGCGACCAGGACCCGACGGTGACTCGTTCAACGATACGAGCAGACGTGGGCGTAGCAATTGTTCCAAAAACAATTTCCAGACAACTTGCAGAAGCAAATCTTAAATCCAAGCGCCCTTTCCGTGCACACCCTTTAACACCGGAACATCGGCAACTGCGTCTACACTGGTGCCAAGCCATATCAATGTGGAATGTCACAGATTGGCAAAAGGTTGTGTTTAGTGATGAATCCTGGTTTGTTTTGGGGACAGATGTTAACCGTGTGCGGGTGTGGAGGCGCCCTGGTGAGCGATACAATTCCCCCACACTGTTCTGCGTCACACTGCCCACACAGCATGTGTAATTGTCTGGGGGGCCATAGCCTATGATAGACGGTCCACTTTAATTGTGATGTGTGGAACTTTAACGGGCCAACGTTACGTTGATGATATTCTTCAACCCCGTGTAGAACCTTTCCTAAATGGTCTCCCAGGGGCAATTTTCCAGCAAGATAATGCTCGTCCGCATACAGCAAGAGTTGCTCAGGATTTCCTACGTCATTTTCTGACTCTTCCATGGCCAGCCCGCTCCCCCGATTTGTCCCCTGTAGAGCACGTGTGGGATCAGTTAAAACGGCAGATGGCATCGTGTTACTCTGTACATGATTTAGAGTTATCTGTTCAAGATTTGTGGCCCATCTGCCTCTGGACAACATAAGGTGTCTAATCAACTCAATGCCGGGCCGTGTTGCGGCATGTATTGCAGCTGGAGGGGATCCAACGCGCTATTGAAGTTGTCCAGTATTTGTGTCGTTGCACACCCTGTATTCGTTTAATTGTCTTGTTTTTGAGATCAAGTGAATCTCTCATCTGTGTCATTCTCATCTGTGTATTAAATTTCATTTCAATCCGATGCTTTGTTCTTGTGTCGCTATATTCAATGTTCCTGAGAATATATATATATATATATATATATATATATATATATATATATATATATATATATAAACATACCCTTATGCAACAAAACAATTTTTAATCCATTGACATCAAGAAATTGTTTTAAATTAATTTATAATTACAGAAGCTTACAGCAATACATAAATGGTCGGTCGATTTTGAACGGAGTCGCAAAGTATAGAGATACTAAAATATTATGGTTTAATATTCCTAAAACTTTTGTATAACTGTAAGTAAAAGCTCTCGCATAACATTGTTTTCTTGGCTATCTGTGTCCAAAGCAAATGATTATTTAAGTAAAAGAGATCTAAATTTGAAACAACTTTGTCAGTGAAATTTGTCTGACGATAAGGCAATCCAATACTAGAGCTTTTCAAAAACAGAAGCGAAAGTCTAACGAGATTTGAAGCAAATTTCTTTCCCTAATGCAATTTCTCCAAATCGAAACACGAGCTATTGTTTGAAACCCTATTTTCAAAATCAACGTTAAGGTTAAGGAGAAAGGTACTGACGCCTTTTCCCTTATATCTCAAGCAATTCTATTCGCAGATGCAGATGTAAACCATGAACCACGAATTAAATGGAAGAGGGTAAACAAAAGACATTTTCCCCTAATGAATAAATATCTTAAATAAAACTGCAAACAGGCCTGGAAGATCAAATCGAATCATTCAGAAAAATCTAATCCATTAAAACCAAACAAAATTTTGTTTTTCCTTCCCTTATTTTTCCCTATCTGAAAATCTGTACCACTTTACTTTTCCCCCTCTTTCGAGTAATCTCTTTTTAATGTTTTTTATCCGAAATAAAGAAACATATAGTTCGCTAGATCTCACAAAATTTAAGTGAATTTCCTTATTCAGGACGTAGTGCATTACTCTGTTCCTCAGCCTTCATATTCTGCATATATATGTATGTAATGCATAATGCAAACTGCATAATGTATAGGAAGAAGGAGGTGTCCTTCTTATATTTCTCATATTCTTTCAAGTTTTATACAGATGCAAAACATAGAATTTTGCCTTCACGTGTCTATCTAGTCCACTTTTTTCTTTTCTATCCCCCTTTACTCTTAACTCTGCATAAATATGTTGTGTTCTGTGGTTAAATTTGTTTTATGCCGGTATATATCTGTTAGGCGTATTTTTATGCAAATTTAAATTTTGCGTGCTTGGTTAGAAGATGTAGTTGCAACATGAACACGCAAGTCTTTACACTTACGTTTATGTATTTGTAGGGAATTTTTTATAATAAATAGTGTTTTGTCTGGGTATTTTGATGCAAAAAATAGCAATGATCGAGTATCATTTAAGTTTTGAATGTTCTAAACTCAAATATAGTTAGAAATGTTTTGAATTATTTTCTAAAATATATACTTATAATTGTATTGCATTATATCACGAAGAGATTACCCGTTTTTCATTTTATTAGTTTACTGCATTTCAATAGGCAGCAGTTTTAAGAAACAATTGTTAAAACATATTTAATATGTGCAACAAAACTTTCAAGTATTACTGAAATATAACATGAAACAAACAATACGGAAGAAATTTCAGAAATGCTTGTTGCATAATGTAGAATACAATGGGATTGTTTAATTTTAATTACAATAATTATTGAAAGAGTACTTTTTTGTTTTATTAAGTTTTATCAGGAAATTTTAAGAATAATAACTTTCATTATTCATTCCAACTTTTACTACAAAATAAGGTGAATCGAATTTTTTTTTCAGAATTTCGAAACCTACTTACGTGGGAAAGATGCTTTCTGGTATATGGATAAAGAGGAAAATAAAATAAACAAATATTTCTTTGCTAAGTACTGCTACAAGATAAACAAAGTTTAGTTTTTTAATTTTTTTATTATAAAAAGTCAAAGTGAGATTTTTATTAAAGAAAAACCGGTAGCACATTTTAACAAGTATTGCAAAGAGAAAACACATTCTAAGCAGTTACAGGAAAAGAAACACATTAGTGATACTGTTAATATATCCCTTAGTATTAATATAAAAGAAAAACTTACTGTTAAAATAAGGATCCAAGGTAAAGCGGAAGAAGGAAAACTACTTGAATCAAACTTATCCGACATTCAGGGGAGAGAGAGCTGGTGTCATAAAGTGCTGCAGTGTATATTGTCATATTCAAGACTCATTTTTAATCTCCATACCATAGCGCATTTTTTTTTTCATTTAAATAGCTCTTCCGATTACTTATAATTTTTCTTAACCGTCATTCGTTAGCCACCTTATTGCACAATATATTTGGAATTACGTACAAACATTTTATTGTTTTTTAATTAATATAAATCTATCTGGCATGTGTTTTTACACCATTATTCATGACAAACTAAAATCAACAACATATCATTTATACAAATCATGCTACTCAGTAAAAGCGTATAAAGAATCACCACGAGTTAATTTAGATAATAGAAACATTTTATATTTATATTTTTCACTCTAAGCGTGGGTATTATAGACCATTCGTGCATATATTATCATATTTTAAAAATAAGTCTTGTGTATTTTTCTATCGGTTAACATATTATTGGAAGTAAACTATTTTAAAAATTTATTTTATTGTAATTACTATTCTAATTAGCTCCAGTTCTATTGGTGAATGAGCAAGATTCCCAAAAACCTGTAGTTATCGGTCGCTGCTGATATATAAGTACGGGTTGAATCTAAGTACCTGAAGTCACGTATAGATATTATCTCGGTTAAAAAATGGCTGCAATTTGGATAACTGCATGTCACGTCATTTAAAAGAAATGACAAGACGAGTTCTTCGTTGGTTCTATTCAATCTCAATTATTTTTTGTTGGATAAATTAAATAAAGGTCTCTTCGGGTAATAAATTTCTTTTTAATTTATTTAATAATGGGGAACTTTCTTTTCCTGTACTCATTGCGTTTCAATGCTAGATTAGTAATCGGAAATGTTTAAAGTGCTTAAAAGAGCTAACTCTAAAGTATTTTTGGAGATTTTGTCAATTATCATGAAACGATGTAATCCAAATGCAAATGTAAAGAAATTTCCGATTGAGAGAGTAATTTAATTCGGGTAAAGGTATTAAGTAACTCTTCGGATTCAGTAAACGCTATTGATTTAGTTAATGCTTGAATAAAGTAATTAATTATCAACTATGGTTTATTTATGAAATATACTGCATTTAACTTTAGAGTTCTTTTTATTATTAATTTATTGTTCTTTAAGAAACTGTTTTATCTAAGGAAATTTCATTTAGGAATAATTTACTTTATTACAGTAAGAATATACTTCACTTATATTCAGTTATCAGTATTTTCACACTATATTGTAACACTACATTTGTTTCTGGTTAGTTAAAATGTTGCATGTATTGAAAAAATGCTTCTTTTTTCGTTTAATAGTATTTGTCAAGATATAATATTATTTGTCTTTTTATGTGAACATTTTTACAAAAATGGCAAATTATAAACATTCAAAACCATGAATTTAAATTTCAAATAAATATCATTAAAATAAATAAATTTATATTAAACTGCCATTGAGAACATTTTTTTATTTTAGTTCATGTTTTTTAAATAAAAGTTCATTAGTTAAAATGACTTTTTCGCTAACTATAAACATACTTTGTGTCAAATCGGATAGCAATTTAAAACTATCACCATCTCATAGTTTCTCCTACGATTTTTATTTAAGATACGCATACTTAAATAAAAATTAGTCACATAAGCTCTTGCATGTAAAACAATAGAAAAAGAAAGCATATCATACATATATATAAATAAATAAACATGGATTTTTTTTCCAGCAAGCCATTCCATTATATTAATTTTATTTTTTCTTTACTATGAGCTCAAAAATATTATTTACTGTCTTTTTTGTTGTTATTGCTAGCAACACTAAAATCACACTAATTTTTTTTACAAATCCTACACTACTGTTAAATACTGTAAGCTGTTTTAATTTCGAATTTAAATAGGTAATTCTTATTCTTCACAATTAAACTCATATTTAGATTTCATGCACAATGTGTGGACTCAATTTAATGCATCGAATAGCTTTCTCTGTTGATTTTAAAATGGTTTAATATTTTAAATAAGCATGCAGCCTTTAAACAAACAATATTTTTATCACAACACAAAACCCCTTAAATACTTAAATTACATATATATTTACCTATCTGCTTCAGCATACTTTGAACTTTCTAAACACTTTTCTTTAAAACGATAGCTAAAATCAATCGGTTCATCTCGCATTTTAAGGCGGTGAAAACAAATTTATCTTAGAGTAAATTGTTGACGCTTACGGCGAGTAAATTAAGAAATGAAGCATTTGGGGATTCCATGATAAATTTGTCGCCTTAAAATATCTCGCTGTTTACAAGTAGAACTGCTAGTAATATCCCAACCGTTACTAACAAAATGAAATACAATACCTAATGTTATCTTATCTTAAAATGAAATTTGGTTGCTACCGAGTGCTTGGCGTTTAAAAGCGTATAATCCAGAAAACTGCCCCGAAGCTATCTAATACCAATTTGGCTTCAAGTGTTATCCAATTCTCATTAGCAGAGTCTGAATTTATGTGTTTGGAGAGTGGTTGTAAAGAACAAATTAAGGTAGAAGTGCTGAAAATGCATCTTTGCGCCAAGACCGATTTGGATCTATTGTGATTTACTAGATTTGGATGGTATTTATTCAGAGTCTAGATACATAATTTTTGCTTGAGTGGTTTGCTTGAATGGATAAGCAAGTAATTCATCTTTTCAGTGGAAAGCCATGTTTTGAATTCAGCCTCAATTTGAGTATGTAATCGCTGTTGAAATTAAATATGTGTTATTAGTTTATTCTCATCAATATTTAATTATAAATCTTTATTTTGAAACTGCATTTGAAATTCGTATTATTATTTCATCACTAATGACATCTCCTTTATAAATTAAACTTGAGCACCTAGAATAAACGGTCGGTCCTCAATGTAAGAGGAAGTCACTAAATCTCGAAAAAAAAGTTTGTTATATAGAGTTTCATCTTTCAATTTTATTTATAGACCTTATAAAACAAATTTGAAATTCATAAACACACTGAATAATAAAAAAAGTAATTATTCTCACCGTTTTGGGAATTACTCTTTATTTATTTTATATATTTTACCTATTAAAAAAGAAAAGAAAAGAAAAAAAGAAAAACTGCAAAAAAAAAGAAAGTTTTTTGACCCCTTTATCCACTTCCTAAAGGATTAACTTTTTCCCCCTTTATTGCTCAAGCTCTTGCGGTTTGACATTTTCGCGAGACAAGAAACGAACTTACAGTCCGACGGATCAACACTACAAATGAACGGAAACTAGTTAAAGGACATGAGGACATGAGACTAGAAGGGGATATCGAAGATGTTTCTAGTGAACTGGACAATGGGGGATGAAGGTTGCACTTCTTGGATGAAATGCCTAGAATTATATTGCACTCAGATAGGCACCTAATAATACCAGTTCAAAATTTATGACCATCATTAAATGTGTTAAAAGAGAGAATAACGTGAAATGTCCAGAAATACTTTAAAAATATGAAAAAAAAATTGAATCACCACAAAAAAAGTTCGTTATATAGAAAATGTACTTAGCAATTGGGAGGTTATTTTGCAAAGAAAATCGTACACGTTTCTTTTTAGAAATTAAAAATTTTAACTAAATTGTTGTTACAATCAAAGTCTTAATATTAAATGTATTCCTTTATTACACCTTTTTCGTGCCAAATCATTATTTAAAAAATACTCCTAACTTCTATTATCAAACCTTAAACAGACTTCGTGTTTCTATGCATTATAAGCTCAGATCATAAGTTAAATGAAGATAAAAATAGCTCGTCATCACTGATAACAGAATAATTAAAATAACTTTATATTTTAACTAAAATAGAAATTGAAAGAATGCTTTTGTGAGAAATAGAGTTATGGAATATATTTCCGAATGTAATCCTATCTATGTACAAGCCGTAAGTGCGTTTTTTCTTCAAAAATTTACCCTAACTTCGAAAACCATATATAACCCGAATATGACTTTAAAAAATACCCTGTACTTTTCTTATTTGCGTAATTTGAGGAAGAAAAGTAGTTAAACTGGTAAAACAGATGCAGCATTTTCCAAATAAATTGCAGCAAAGTAAGGCGCCAAAGATTACCATTTCTTTCTGGTCATCTTACCTGAAACTAACGCAAATTTTCCGTTTAGGGGACACAGTACGATTCAATTGACCAAAATCTGTCAAAAAATAAAATCTAAATTTTTAGCCTAAATTACTATTTATATATTTTTCTATAACCTCACAAAATTTGAAACCTGTAAATTTAAAAAACGCAGAATTATGATAGCCTTTACGTTCGTTTTTGTTCACATCTCTATGGCAAATCAGAACTTTAAACTTAATTATCTCATAAAGATAAAGTAGCTAGTTTGTCTTCATTTAAAATGATAAGGCTTTTTTTTCTATTGTGCCTAATGTTTTGAATTTCTTTTACCACTTATTTTTTAAAAAAATAATTTAACTCAAAATTTTTATGCGTTTTTTAGGGAATTTTCAATAAGCATTCATAAGAAGAGGTATATTACAAATACCAATCATGTTATCGCAAGCCCGTACCATCTTTTGTTATACATAGTTTGACGTACTTGTAAATTAAATTCAATATGCGTACGTAAATTTTTGTAGGTGGAGTAGCATTTTAAATTCACTTCACAAATTTCAAGTTTTTTCCTTAAAAAATTATATGGAAATTATATGGTACTTTTTGTGAAATTTTAAGATAAAAATCTGTTTTACATAGTATACACACATAGGAAGCAACGAAAAAATTTTAAAAAATTTAAAATTAAAAAAATATGCGTAAATTATACCATGTCCCCTTAATTTGTTATCTTGTACATTATCTATGCTAGTGAAATTCCTGCATATGTTTTTGTTAATGGAAAAAGAGAGAAGAGAAACTATTCATGCCTTGGAAGAAAAACTCGCAGCACGATTAATAGAAATATTGAGACGTACTAATGAGAGTGAATGTAAACTATTCGAAAACTCGAACTTTTACGCTAACTTTGAAGGATTTATTTGATGGTAGTGTAAGTGACGCGGACGTGATCAGAGCGGACACTCCGAAGCTCATTGTGGTTAGAGTAGACACATTTTCCCCCATCTTAGAACAGATAAATGGTGCAGATAAATAAGTAAATAAATGCTTTTAAAAATCACAAATATAATTTTAAAAAGTATTTTGATTCCAAATATCTTTCACGTGGAATAACGTTTATTTATTTATTTATATTTTTTTCAGTTGGAATTTTTTTTGTTTTTGCACTCGATTATCGAATTACAAGGATAAATACATTTTTCCGATCAAATTTAATTATTTATTTAAATTATTAAAATATAATAGTGCAAATTCATTTTAAATATAGTGAAATGTAATCAAAATAAAAACTTTCAGAGAAATATTAAAAATTAATTATAAGTAACAGTTTACTTAAAAGTCGAAACTGCACAATAGAAGACATGTGACTGATTAGGTAAACAATACAATGGGTGTAAGAATGTACGCTCTCTCCACCTATCTTCACTCACGTGTTTGCTGTAGTCACTCTCCGCTCTGGCCGTGTAATCTATCTGATTTTTTCCGTTACCAAAGAGTTAAACGATTAAAATTGCTTGCGCATGACAAACGGAAAATATTAAAAAAGACAAAGGGAGATGAGGGCATGATTACCGAAAATATATATTTTTCTAGTTCATCGAACCCGTATGTGTAAAGCCGACCCCCTTGCATTAACTTAAAAAAAAAAGTTCCGAATTTTTTTTTATTTATATATGAAAGTATATGGTATATATGTAAGGTTATTTAAATATTTATTCTTCTTCTTCATAAGCATTGCAACTATTTCCGGCCAAGACTATCTCAGTTCGTTTAAACCATCTTAATATGTTCATTGCTCATGTTTTCGATCTATTTACACCGATGTTTCACAAGCATTTTTCTACATTGTCCAGTATCTTTTAAATATTAATAAAAACATTCATTGTTTCTTCTATGCGTCTACTCTTTGATTTTGTACCATTTTTCTATAAATTAAAGACATATCAATGAAAAAAATAACTTACGTACTCCTTATAAAAAGCGTAAAAAAATTCCCATTTTAAGTAATTTTTGCAGATGCAAAAAGCTGAAGTTAAATGTAAACGGTACTTTCAGATTCATCTGTTAATAAAAAAAAATTTCGCCCTTCCATAAAGTATAATATTGTTCTTATTTGTATCTTAAGTTATTTTTTAAATATCTATATAATATTTAGCTAATTATCATTTTAATAATTAGACAAGCTTCTTCAATTCAAAAATTCAGTTAAGAACAAAATATATTTAACGGAGAAAATAGTCTACGCACAAACGATAAACAAAAATTCCAATTTTACCTTCAAAAGAACACAAATTTCATTTTCCCTAAACTCAAATCCAAGTAATTTATTGGAAAAATATGCCAAGATAAAGAACCAACGACTTACTTGACTGTCTATGCAATGCATAGTAATTAATGGTCCTATACCTTCTACGTGAGGACCGAAAGAGTTTGAGTGTATGTGTGTTGTGTATGTGTATGTGTTTTACTCAGATACGGACATAATGGAGAGAGGTGCAGGGGTGCACAAGATTGGGCGAGATCAATAACCGACCACAGGCTTGTGTGTGTGTGGACAATGGGGGCGAACGTATAAATTTTAGTTTGTGCTTATGACGATAAGGAGTGTGGCAGAATGCAATAGAAAAATATGAGTAATGATATCCTCTACCATATAACAACAGAGAAACGTAGAGTAATGGAAACGGTTATATTTTATGACGTATTTTAGTCCTTATTCAACGATAAAAAAATAACTATTATACACTGTAAGGTTCCAAATTTTTCTGGATGTATTCATATGTCATTATTAACGTTTCTCTCATTGTAATGTTAGGTCTTTCGGTACATTACTTTATAAAAATGACATCTCATAACATATATAATATTGCTAATGTAAGAAAGAAAATCTCTTAATGATTATATATTTTCTTAATTAGTTTGTAATAAAAATTTATAAATAAAAAAATCCAAATTTTTTCATACCCATATCGTATAAAATGCGAATGTAATTAAGTGGATTACTAAAAAAAAACTTCCTTTTATATATTACATATCATTTTCCTTATATTTCTTTTATAATTTTTTAAAAACTTATTTTTATACATATTTTATATATTTTTATATTCTCAAAACTTCATAATTAAGGAATACTAAACCAAAAAATGTGGTATTTTTTATTATGTAACATGTTACAACAACATTGCGTTTTTAGTATTTAAATTCCAATTGCTTGAAAAACATGAACAACATAAAATGCCATTTGCAAAAACAGGCTATAGTTTTTGAAACTTTTTATATAAACATTTGTTTAAAGTTCTTATTTTATGTATTCCGTCTCCACTCAACTATTTAGCGTGACCTAAGTAATTTTCAAACATTCTGGACAATATTTCAAATCAGTAACGTCAGATGGCGTGGTGAGCTCTGACGTAATTGTGAATCTTGTGTTGACGCAAGGGAATGTAATATACTTCGGAAATGAGCAGATATATCAGAGCGCTGTTCTAGAAGAATTTAAAAATAAATTGTTATTCACTACTTCACTTTAAGTGAGTTCTGCATATAAAGGGTGTTTTTATAGAGGTATAGAAATTTAAATTGCAATAAAACAACGATGTATTATTCGATTCACATGAATTTTTTTTTATTCAAAAGATAATCTTGAGGCATTGCATTTTAAATATGATTTCTGGCATAGGACTGCCACGGCGGGCTCGGATGTAGTCCAATCTGGACGTCCAATTTTCGATGACTTTTTCCAACATTTGTTGCCGTATATCGACAATAACACGGCGAATGTTGTCTTCCAAATGGTCAAGCGTTTGGGGCTTATCCGCATAGACCAATGACTTTACATAGCCCCACAGAAAATAGTCTAGCAAGGTTAAGTCACAAGATCTTGGAGGCCAATTCACAGGTCCAAAACGTGAAATTAGGCGGTCACCAAACATGTCTTTCAATAAATCGATTGTGGCACGAGCTGTGTGATATATTGCGCTGTCTTGTTGGAACCACAGCTTCTGGACATCATGATTGTTCAATTCAGGTATGAAAAAGTTAGTAATCATGGCTCTATACCGATCACCATTGACTGTAACGTTGTGTCCTAGATCGTTTTTGAAGAAGTACGGACCAATGATTCCACCAACCCATAAAGCGCACCAAACAGTCAGTTTTTCTGGATGTAACGGTGTTTCGACATACACTTGCTGATTAGCTTCACTCCAAATGCGGCAGTTTTGTTTGTTGACGTAGCCATTCAAACAGAAGTGCGCTTCATCGCTAAACAAAATTCACTTATGAAAATCGGGAACAACGGGAATCTCGTTTTGGGCCCATTCGACGAATCTACTCCTTGCTTGATGATCGCTTGGCTTCAATTCTTGCACGAGTTGGATTTTGTAAGCACGCAAACCAAGATCTTCCGCAAAATCTTCCATAAAGTGGATGGACACAGATCCAATTCCTGTGCTCGATGGCGGATGGACTCATTCGGATCTTCCTTAATGCTACGCTCTACAGTAGCAATAGCTTCTTCTGTACGCACCGTACGGCGTCTTTGGGGATGCGAGTTATAAATTAGAGCAGTGCTTCTCAAACTTTCAATACTGGCACCCTCCTTTTCGATAACAATTTTTTCGCGCCCCCCATACATTAATTATGTACTGAATGCAATAATAATGCACTTTGACGTTAAAGTTACAATAGGCGATCTTAATTATAAACCATTCAAATTAGTAACATAAGTATTAAATTTTGTATACTACTATTAAGCAAAATAAATAAATAAATATAATAATAGGATAATTATTATGTTATTTTTCCTTTCTCTAATTTTTAAATTGAACATATTACAAAATGCGGTAGCTGCTTAGAAGACAAAATATAGATATCTGCTAAATAAAGAAAAAGAACTCAGAGGGTCAATTTATAATAATAAGCATTCCTTATAGAAACTTTGCCTTCCAAGACAAGCTCATGGACGTCATTAATACTTATTAAACTTGTTCTTAATTTAGTATTAATTAATTAGTTATAAAATATATTCTGTGCAGCACTGATACATTAAAAGTATACCGGCTGAAGTGCCTGCTCTTTGCTCGAGTTCATTTATAAGAAAAAACATTATTGATATAATAGCTGAATTGTAAGGGAAGCAAAGCCAAGTGCTCGACAATGTTTACAAAAACGTAAGATGATTTATTTAAAATCGTTGCTCAAATTATAATTAGTTTTAAGCGAATTGTAATTTTAAGCCTCACAGAATTAGCAATTAGCATGTATAATTGATGTTAAACAGTAGCGCACACAGGAATTTTTCAAGGGGGGTCCGGGGTCGAAAGTTCACTAATCTTGTAACAGGTTCCTTTTGATTTTGTCGATTTTCGGGAACAAAACACACTAAAAACTGATTCTTGAATAAATAATTAGCATTAACTAATAAAATTAGTCATTAATAACAAATACTTAATTAAATTTTGCGTCTATAAACTTAGAATTATAATCAACCGTAAAAAAATCAAGGGCTTTAGGGGTCCAGACCCCCCACCTTGTGTGTGCCACTGATGTGAAATAATGATCAATAATATAAAATATCGATGAAGAATAATTGTATTATTTTTAATATTTAAAGTGAAAAGACTTCAACATGTTTTAACCCGGGAGCAGGCGCGCACCCGATACGGTCGGAGTTATTGAGTCACCCCAATCCTTTTTTTTTTTATAATTATTTTATTGTACACGATACAAATCATGATTCCAGTGAATAATTTAGCTAAGAGAAAGTTTACTTATCTACTTTCAAGGACTTTTCAATTTTTCTTTGGTAATAAATAAATAGTTTTGCCAGAATTAACGATTTCGTAATCTGTGTGTCCCGCGCGACCACTTCCGGGTAAAAGTATATTCATTATGATAATATGTATGTTACTGCTAAAAATTGTGTGAAACGTTTTTCGTTATGATTTATACATTGAGAATATTTATAAAAATATGTCTTGGCCAAGTAATCCTTCATGTGCTTGTGTTTGTGTGTGCTCTCCGTGGTTTTCCAAATATCATAAAACTCTTTTGCATGAAAAAAAAAGCGCAACAGAGAACACGTAAAAGAGGGGCATAACTAACTGTACCAATAACTGTACCAATAATAATAGAAGGTCAAACAGATTACAGCTATAATGTGCAGTATTTCAAAAATAATGACAGTGATAAATTTTTTATGTTCCTAAAGTTTTTCGATTCTGGGTCCTCGATCTGGTTTTTCTCTGAAAGAGTAGTATGTTAGGTTAAAAAAAGCGTAATAAAAATATCTCATCACGGGATGACAGCAAATCAGTTTTTTTTATTTGGTTATAGGATCAAAGATAGCTAATTAGGTATTGAAGAAGTTTTTATTTTTGATGGCTTAATATCGCCTATAAATTATATCAGAGTAAAAGTGCATTTTTTATTATGTCTGAAAGTATTTTGTTTTAATTCATTCCAGTAAACTAATTATTTTTTAAATCTTTTATTTTCGACATGCTCGTGCCCCCTCGTAAGGTCATCACGCCCCCAGGGGGCGCGCCCCACAGTTTGAGAAGCACTGAATTAGAGTAAACGTGGTGCGAAAACGTTCCATGGTTAATCGAATTAACTGCTCTGATGGACAATTTTGTCTACGATAAAATGGACGTAGTGCGCGATACGTATTCCGCACAGAGCCATTATTTTCGAAATAAAATTGCACAATTTGAAAGCGTTGTTCAGGCGTGAGTCTATTCATGATGAATTGCCAAACCAAACTGAGAATAAATCACTTGACAGCTGTTAAATCGGTCGCCATCTTGGAAAGTAATGCCAACTTAAACTTCTATACCTGGAAAAAAACACTCTTTATATTCACGCCTTTTAATAAGAATAACGTTGGACTAAAGTACAGATATATGTATTAAGATTTTACGATTTGAATAAATAAATAAAACTTTTGCTTATAATTTATTCCTAAACATAACTTATAAGTTTTAACGCAATCACATTTTTGCGTGCATGTGTGTGTGTGATTGTTGTTTTTATTACCTCAGAATTATTTCACAAGGCTTGATTTGAACCTAAAAAATTACGAATATATCGTGCATTTTGTAATTCGTAAAACTTACATTTTACATTAAATACTTGTTAAGGTTACTCGTAGAAATGTGATAAATACATTATGTTAGAAAATAACATTTAACATTTCTTATAAAAATAAGTAATTCGAAATTCGAAAGAAAGCATTACTCTACATTCTTATTGTTTAAAATTATGAAGTCCTTATATATTTTATTACACTACAACAATTGACCATCTATAAATTTAAAAACTACTCCGTATGTTCGATAAAGAGGTTCATAACCATTTGTGGATGGCCCCTCATACAGGAGCCATATAGGCATTGGGATTATTTGAAACACTGCCACAAAGTGCCGGACACTGAAAGAAACACCCAACTCTCAGCAGATATTTTTATTTTCTCCTTCATCCTTACTTTTTTTCTTTTTCTTCTCTTCTCCCTCGTCTTCTCCCTTCATTTTACTTATTTATTCCTTCCGTGCCCTATCCGGATGAAAAAGAAAGAGTGGAGAGAGTAAAACGAACAAAAAGGGACTGATGTAACGGAAGTGAACCTTCTCTCTTGAAAGTTCTCTATACAATGAACGGACCCCATTGCCATTCCAAGCGTTATACTCTCTTTTTAAGGCTTCCCGCGGCTTCCCTTAATGCCCTGTAAATTTAAACTTAAGTAAAAAGATTCGGGTATGTATTATATAGCGGGGCATTTCGGCTATGCGTTGTTTTCTAGATTGTTTTTCAGGGAATCACCGTAGGGTTCAAAGCCTCGAAGTTTCCGTGGTACTTGTTTTGTGAGGGGGTTACGGTAAAACATATCCTAGGTTTTGTTAACAGTTTTCGGTCTCTATAGGATATTATCTATGGGAATTGATGTATCTGATGGAATATGAGAGTGGTCTGTGTGTTTATATTGATTAAAATACAGTTAAATACATCCAACGCGAAAACGCTTAAGGTATCCGACTACGTTCGGAACCATGATTTTGCAAAAGCGTATAAATGGATAATATGTATGATATTCACAGTCACTTAGATTCGAAAACGTATATAAAATTGTTTTAAGAATATTATTACCATGAAAAATTATTTAAGTACAATATTTTGACAAAAAATGAACATAGAGAGAATGACCCATTTTCAAAATATTCTCTTTTTTTTTTATCAAAAATGCATCTATTATAATAATATTTTGCCTGTATATAGCTCAGACCGCTGTACAGAGGCTGAGATAGAATTTTTGAAATATATATCTTAGAAGTGGATTTTATCTACATTTTACTACAGCAGAGGGGAGAAATTTTATGAAAAAAACGCCGATAACTATTTCAATTAGTGGTAACTCTGAAATCGTAGTTCAGACTCTCTGGAGAGAAACCTTTATTTTATATAAGCAAAATATTATTATTATAGAAGTACTTTTTATAAAATGAGGTTTTGAAAAAGGTTATTCTAATTTTTTTGCCAAAATATTGTATTTAAAAAATTGTTTTTTGTCATAATGTCCTTTAAACAACTTTATACATATATTATAATCTAAGTGACTCTAAATATCATGGGAATTATCCATTTAATTGATTTTTTTAAATAACGGTTTGGAACGTAGTTGGATACCTTAAGGCGAAATATCGTTAACGCGAAATAATACAACGATCCCATCAAACTACTTTGTATTTGCAATCATTTTTACTTAACACGAAATGAAAATCGTTTAACACGAAAAGATTTTCGTCTAGAGAAGGAAGATACTGTAATTGAAACATTAATGACATTTAATGAAATGTCATGAAAAGTTTTCCGTATCATTGGATGCTCCTACTGTATCATTGTAAAAATTCGTTGCAGTAGATGACGATATTGTGTGTACATAACCAGTTAAGAAAGACAGAGACATTTTGGAATTTTATCAAAGCACAAAAAATATCATTGATGCAGATTTCGACGATGAAAATGAAATGAATTCTCACGTCATCCGAAATGAGGAACATCATGAAAAGTGTTCACAATAACTTCGTCGCACATTCCAAAGGTGAAAAGAATAATAAAATAGACGCTATAGAACAATTTGAGGTTAAAAAAAGACGCGAAGAAAAATATCATATTATTTTTTTTAAAAAAATCCAATAAATGATTTTTTTTTCAAAAGACTTGAGAAAATTTGGTAATATTTTTTCTTAAGTTCCCAGAAAAGTTGTTGTTTCTTTAATTTTTATTAAATACAAGTATATATGCATATCTATGTAAATAAAATGCACTCTAAAAAGCTTAGTTTTGTTGAGTATAAAGTTTTCTTTGGGGAGATATCCTTTAACACGGAAATCTTTTAACTCGAAACAACATTTCACTCCCTTCAGTTTCACGTTTAGAGATTTTTTCTTATGAACAGAATTTTTAAACTTATAATCATCCCTTACAAATATTACAAATGCGTAAGTTGTAAGCATGCAGGATATTGAAAACTTTCGTGAAAAGAAGTATTGTATTATTTGTATAATTCTTTTTAGATATATACTTATTCTGTAATTGATATTTGTCCAAATCTGCGAGTGTAATTGAAACCGTGATAGTCTAGTGGTTATGGTCAAGGACTCATGTTCAGAATGAAATCATTTTGAGTCTTGGTGCAATTGAAAACCAGTGGTGTAGAGTTGTTGATGCACGTTAAATCTATCGAAGCTCAACGTTCTCCCGTTGTAGTTCTATAGAAGTTCAGGGAATCGTCAATTGAGCATATTTCAAAAGCATATTGACTTTCGTGTCAAAAAAAGAACTCTTTTGATCCAAATACCCACGAGAATTTCTACCTTTAATTCTCCTTAACCTCTTCCTTTTTTGGCCGAACACCGCTCGGGCACTTTAAATGGCATGCCAATAATTTGCCCGAGCACCGCTCGGGTAACACGTTCTACTGTAATTCTGTTCTTTTTTTCTATTGTAATTTTCTGATTCGTCTGCATTTTTTGTTCGTTTATTGTGCAATGTTTCTAGCTGATATCTCTAATATTCGAGAAAAGTTAGGATTACAAAAAAAGTCTAACCCAGTTTTTAGGTTTTACGGCATTCTTTTAGATTAGATAAGGCCAAAATTTTCCTTTTACTAGATCAGTGAACCGCAAACTACGAACAATATTTCTTTTAAAATTTGGAACTTAATATAGAAGAAAAATGAGTTATTATGAGATGATCATAAGAGAAAATAGTTCTGATATTTACTCAGGTTTTAAGTCTAAAATTTCTGTAAATGATTCTAGAAATAAGGACAGTTTAGTATCAGTCTTCTCTTGTGACGTAGATAAAATGGATCAGCATCTCCCAAATTACCCAATAACAAAAAAAAAAAAAAGAGGAAAGAAATAATACAAAAATATACCTTTCCATCTTTTATATACATCATTGTGGAATGCTTTCGCTTTATATCAGAAATTTGGAATAAAATTATCTCATTTGAATTGCAAGTTTGATATTATAGATTGCCTTATTGAAAGAAATGGGAAGGTAAATGAAAAAAAAGGACACCTAGGAGTTTTGCCCAGTCCCTTCTGATTGAAAGTAAAAACAAATGAAGTGATTTCCACCACCGACAAAAAATTGAGACCAACAAGACAATATTTTGTGCGTTTTTCGAAAAGAAACGATTTTGGAAAAAGGATGAAAAAAGAAAACACGATATTTTTGTCCCGATTGCAATATTGGACAATGTTTGTGTATCTGTTTTAAAATTTACTAGAAAAAAACATAATTTTAAGAGATTAACTGCAAGTGCAGTATTATGTTTTTAAATATAATATGCTTTTTGTAAAATGTTCTTTTGAGTTCGCCGATTTCTTCGAAAGAAGCCAACTTTAAAGAAAAATATGTTTTTCAATGAAAATAAAAATTAGCATAATTCTTTAAATTCAATATTTATAACATTTCTGTTTGCTAATTTGAATTTATATAATTGATTTCATCTTAAAAAATGTTTATAAAAAATGTGCTTATTTTTTGACAAAATATGACAGAAAAAAGAAACAGTTATGGTTAAGGCTTTTTACTAATATAAGTATAATATTAAAATGGAAGCTACGAAGAAGTCTAAGGACAAGTACTGGCAATCTTGAACGAGAAAACGTCCTTATTTCCTGAGGCTCATAGGAAAGTTGCTGTATCTCATTTTAGACTTTTGACAGGGCATGATTGTCTAAGATCTCATCTCTACAGAATTAGTATCACTGACTCACCGGACTGTACTCTGTGTGACTCTAGCCAGCACATGAACACTGAATATTTGGACGCGTGAACTGCACTATTAAATCTTAATACTACTGTCAAAAACATTGAAGAGCACGTGAACTTATGGCACAGGTGCCATTGTAGTGTATGACATTTGTAAAATAAATAAATCTTAGTTAAAAATTAAAAGGTCCATGGCTAATACCCCATGTGTTGCTAGATATTGTGACGTTAATAAACACTGACTCATGTTTCGTAAAATTGCTGTTATTGGTAAGTTTTATCATATAAAGTTATAAGTATAAAGTTTTTTATTGCTTTAAAAAAATTTCAGTTTGAAGAATCCCTTCCCTCGTAGAATCAGGAATGAAACTAGTGTTTTCCCTCCAAAATAAAAATCCCTGATTTCATCATCAATTATAAGAATATACTTTTGATCTAAATAAATAAAGCAAAATCATAGAAAGATTTACTAGAAGACCTAGAAAATAAGGAAAACTGCAATTTTTATAATAAGTTAAATTTGTCAAACATACAATGGGGCAATCCTTTATCACACGATGAACGAGAAAAATGTATCTTAATGTAACATTTTATAAATTTATTCAGTTGTGCGTTATAGCAGATAAAATTCTAGATTACTTCAAACATTTCTGTGAAAAATTAGATGCTTTTACATCAAATTAAGACGGGTTTCCAAATTTTGGTTGCATGTGAATGTTTTAAAAAATGATCGTAAGATAATGTCAGTTTCTTTTTACAAATAAATACAGGGATTATATATATATATATATATATATATATAAGCTATATTTAAATTTAAATCTATTATTAATAAAGCTGCACGCATTGTTGCAGCCATTTTATAAATTGCAATAATTATAACTGTCGGTTATGAAAATTATAACTCGAAAGCATTCTTACATGTATAATTATGATTATATAGAGAATTTGCAAATATTAAATTACGTTAAAATATGAGTCATAAATGTAATTTATACGTGGATTTGTTTAAATTGTGAGAATAAGTTAAGCATTTATCTTAATAATCTTAAATTTAAAGGTAACTTCAGGTTTTATTCTTATAATTTTTCAAAAAATGTGAAATTAGCCAATGTGTAACAAAAAAAAAATCGAAATTGGTATAAAATGTTTTTATATGAGGGTACATGTGTGTAAGTATTTGTAATTGAAATTTGAACAGAAGAAAATATGTCATTGAATTTCTCTCTCTCTCTCTCTTTTTATTTATTTGCAAAATGAAAAATAACGGATATTGTCTGGATCCTAGTAATTCAAGATATGAAAAATTGTTTTTGATTGTCGTATAAAAAGAGAAACTCTGGTAATATTACTGATATATATATATAGGTGTGTTTACAATATCAAACTATAATTGCGTTTCACATATTTCGTAAAATGAATAAAATATTCTCTCTTTTTCCCTTATTCTACAAGTACATTAAAATTCTATAAGAATTATTGAAGAGTATTGAAAGCATATAGAAAAATTAGGTTAGGGGAGGAGATTAAAAGTAAGAAAAAGAAAGAAGACAAAGAAAAAAATTTAAGAAAATGTATGTGGTTTCTACTAGTATTCTTTCTCTCTCTTTGAACTATGGCTACGTCTAAATTTTTCAATGTTTGAGTAATAAATAATATTTTTTGAACTGTTATGATGCTGCTCTTCTTTTATACGTAATAAATATTAACAAAGTATTTGTAAAAAACATCATTCGTATAAATACAGAGTAGCAAAGAGAAAAATCTATGTTTGCAACGTTATGTAATGATGCTATAATTGTCTAATAATAAAGATTCCAAAACTTTAGCACATACTCGTGCTTTTCTATCAAATTTCATGAAAGTCTTTATGTCTTAGAGAAAATCAAATTTATCACGAGTAGTTCTTACTCATTTTTTTATTATTTTAATATGTGTGTGTATACTTTTCTAATAATTATTTAATTCTTTCCAATCTTATTTCAATTAAATATAGCCATCTCTTTAAAGCTTTATATTTTAAATTATTATTTAAATTTATATGGCTATATTTTCCAGATTCGAATACTAATTAATTATTCGAATACTATTTAATTCGACGCGTATATTTAATATTAACAGCTATTCTAATTAATATTTGTAGGCTCATTAATTTAACCAACTCTCTAAAATCTACATCAGTTTCAAACATTTTGTAGTCTTATACAATTCTTCAGAATCTTATACCTCTAAATTTTGAGATCAAAAACCCATCAAGCTAATATTTTTCCCCATAGATCATTTCCGAAGAAATGTGAAAATACTGAATCACTCTCTCGCCATACGAAACAAAATGATCTCGATTAAAAAAATATCACTTCGAGATTCATATATGATTCCTGGAGCTCCTCCTCGATATCCCAACGGGTTTATTTAGGATTCAGCTACGAACCAAACCAGAGAAGTGGGCCGCGAAGCAGGTGGTTCATCTGAGATAGAAGTAGCCAAAAATAAATCAATACCTCTTCTCTCTATTACTGATAATTGCTGCAAGTCGGCTGGAGCATGAAGACGAACCCAAAACCCACAGTGGCGTGAGTCAGTGCTAAGTTTGCCCGTTTGATGATTGCATTTGCCGATATTGAAGTTCCGAATGGAACAGACTTAGGTTTGTTTTGCGAGGGAGAAAAACTCGTAAGGGAGAGAATCGTGGAACTGGAAATATGAAGGTTATAGAGAGGACATCTGAAAAGGGTCCCGGGTGTAATTGGCGTTCTTTATTGGGTTAAAGGTAACAAAGCAAATGCTTGGTTAGGCGAATTCTTCTCTAACTGTAGAAAACGAGTGGTTGTGCGCTGTATCTAGAGTCAGAGCAGGTGGAAGAGCTTTAAATGTATTGGAGTGGTATGGTTTTGTTTTCCCTGAGGAGTTGAAGACTGCTTAGAGTAATTGATATAAGATATTTGGATGATTAAGTTCCCCAGTAAAATATATCTCAGTGATAAGATAATATGTAGGAATACTCAGAAATAGGTTTTAAAATATGGCACAATTGGAAAAAGTACAATTCTTTAAAACATTTAGTATATGGTGTATAAACCATCTGAGACGCATATTGAT
This sequence comes from Trichonephila clavipes, assembly GCA_019973935.1. Classification (NCBI taxonomy): domain Eukaryota; kingdom Metazoa; phylum Arthropoda; class Arachnida; order Araneae; family Nephilidae; genus Trichonephila; species Trichonephila clavipes. Next base: position 1,513,557 of record BMAU01002837.1, on the reverse strand, counting down.
ATTAAATAGTTTAAAAGTCCCCAAATGTTCTGGAGGAGTTAAGATGGACAGATCTTTTGACTGTTTTTGAATATGTAATTAACTTTCAATGAGAATTTTGCTCGTACATGTATCTATTTTTAATCATGAAAGAATTTCACCATATTTCCTGGATTTTTACAAAAATCCATTAAGCTTTTTGAGAAAATTTACCTTATATTGAAGACAATTTGGTAAGATTCTATATAGATATTGAACAAATCCTTGACTTTTATATTAAACTTAAAATTTTTTTATCGGTTTTTAAATCGTAAACCTTCTTAGTCTGAGACTGAATTTTATAAAAATTGCTGCACTTTTCTCTAAAAAGAGAAAAGTATTGTTGTTTTATGCCATTTTTGCATGTATATGTACTCATAAAACCTTATAATATTAATTAAAATTTTCAAGTAACATACTCGTTATAACCTGATAAAAATAAAACAATTATCTAAAATTATCCTCAGTATAGCAGATATATTATTAGAATGTTAAGTAGCTAATCTGTTTACCAACCATTCTTCCATTATTTTATCTGTTTTTCAACATTTAATCTGAAACAACCATTCTTTGTTTTATTCGTTATTAAAAATTTATTAAAATCATCGCAAAATGTTTAAATTATGCATTTGAAATCTCCATAGTAATGGTTTTGCATTAGCAACTGATCAAAATATTTCAGCAAGATCAAATTCTAACATAAAAGGAACAGTTTAATACTTTATATGAAGTAATAAAATAAATTTTTAATTGATTCTCAAGTGAATACCTGTGCTAAGGTATACACTAAACAAATGCAGCATTAATGATTGTCTTCTAAGAGAACCAATGGCCCTATTAATAGAAAATAGCCTCATAACCCGGATTTCCTCCTTAAACCATTCTTATTCTGAAGCTAGCATGATGAATCCGGTATTCTTGAGTCTGGGCCAAGATTTGTGCCGGATCAAAGGATCGACACTTCCTTCCATTAAGAAGGTTAGAGGAGTAAAGATGGAAAATAGTTAATCTCTGAAAAGATAGGTAATGGATGTTTGGAAGTTCCTCGCGGTTTTAGAGGCATTTTTGTTTGGTTTTCTCTTTTCCATTATTCATTATGAGGCTTTTCTTTATTATTTGTCCAATAGAGAGATGGAGATGGTTTTTCTTTCTCTTAAACTCAAATTCTGAGACGCTGAGAGTACATCAAGGATATTTACTTCCTCAAAATCAACAAGAGATTAGAAAACAGGGTTTTGAAAAAAGTTCATTTAATGTTTCAGTCCGATAATTTCTGTGGTTCTTTTTATGGTACTTCGCAAGTAAAACTGTTTTTTTTTTTATAATTCAATGCATTTCTTGCTTATTTTTAGCAAGATAAAAAAGAAGAATATTAGGAGAAAAAAAAATTCAAACTACATTGTCATTTTTCCGGTGGTTGAATTACATAATAGAAAATATTCCTGGAAAATAAGTTGATATAATGAGCTTTGCAGATTATGAAAGGTATGGGTTACATTAAATTAACTGTAACTAAAAGTAAAACTTTCAACAATATTCCAAAAACTGGTCATGCAAAGGTAAAATAATAGAAGTAAGAGAATCGATTATAATTGGTAAAAAAAATAAACAAGATAAATATCACTTATAACAAAATTGCTTATTTAAACTCAATTTTATTTCAATTAAAACTTATTTATTTTCAAAAGACATTCAAGTTTAAATATTTATTTTTATTAAAAAAAACTTATTTAATTTTTGATTTATTTCTGTGACTATATTTCAAAATTTTATTTTGAGCATATATGTTGCATTCTTAAAGAAAGAAAAAAAAACATTACAATTAAAAACAGGTTGTTTAAACTTGATCTCATTTTAAGTTTTACAAATTGTTCTTATATTTAATTTGAAAACGAGTGATTTAAGTCAATAAAATAAACTAAGTTTTATTGAGTGGCTTTTTATTAATTTCTAAAGACTTCAACTCTATTCTCATCATGTTTGCATATTTTATAATATGATTTTTTTATATTTAATACGATCATGTTTTAAATCAATTCAATTATCATTTGCTTAACAATTTGTTTTTTTTATATAGTAGCCATACATGTCTGCATTTTAAATGTATCCTTCACAATATATCTTTTTGCGCAAGCATATCGAAAATTTCAAGATTTTTTTTAAAAAAATAACTGGAAAGAGAAGTAAAACAAAATATTTCCATAATAAAAAATACACAACAACACTGATATAATTTATGTTTACCATCTGGCGTTTTTCCGTCATCAAATAGCTATCTTTGATCCCAAAACCAAATTAAAGAAGAAAAAACATTTAGTTTAATTTGCTGTATTTCCTCAATGAGAGATTTTTTTATTACGTTTTAACATAAAATATTACTCGTTAAAAGAAAAACAAAACCTAGACCATGAGAAAAATTCTAAGAAGATAAACAATGCATCACTGTAATTATTATTGAAATACTGTACATTAGTTGTAGAAAAAGAAAATGAAGACATGATTCACTTTTCAGCCAGGCTGCATAATACATTTGTTAATCATTTGATCGACCTTCAAACTTACTGGTATGGTTTTTTAGATCATCCGTATTTATTTCTGAATGCACTTTTAAACCGGGAGCGGTGGCGCGGGACATCTGTGATTTCTATTGAAGGAAGTTGAAACTGATCAAGCAAAAGAAAAACCTGCTGAAAGAATACATATTATTCATGATTGAGAAACGCCATGAACATGAAACAAAAGGAAAATTTTCAAATGCTTCCTAAAGAACTCCATCAACCTAAAATATGAAGCCATAAATGTAGCACAAGGTTCAGTTCACCTTGTAAAAAACACACAAGAAAAAAAAAGTTCAACTCTCAATTTGTTGATTACCAAATGTGTCACGAGTTCGAGCCCAGTACCACTAAAGACCCGCCATGTAGGGGAAAGATGCACGTTAAGTCTGTCAAGAGCTCAAACGTCCTCTTGTAGGAATTGTGGGGTAGTTCAAATAGGCCAGCTCAAGTATCGTCTTCGTCACTTTACCATGTTTCATAATTACGAGGTCCGTCTCCAAAAGCCCTCGTGTAGCTGAACAGTACAACGTTAATATTCATTCACTCGATCATGAAAGCTCTTTAAAACTACAATAACTTGAAACAAAATATGACTGATTTGCCAGCAAATAACATTTCTGTGATATTAATGAAAAGTGTCTCTGATTTGCGTCCTTTATTAAGGTCTTGTTAGTTCAGTTTTATTGGATTTTTTTCTCAAATCATCAAAGAAAAATTGAATAGTCCTTGAAAACCGCTAAGTATACTTTCTCTTAATTAAATTATCCACTGGAATTCCGATTTGTATCGCGTACAGTAAAAATAATTATAAAAAAATGATTGGGGTGACTGAGTCCTCCCGCACTACCATTAGCGTTAGTATCGAGGCGCGCCTGCTCCTGGGTTAAAATATTTTGAAGTTTTTTCGCTTTAAATATTAAAAAGTAACACAATTTTTCTTCATGGGAATTTTATATTATTTTTCATTATTTAACATTATTTCTAAATAGTAATTTTGTGAGGTTTAAAATTACAGTTCGTTTAAACAGTTATTTACAACTATAGTATTTATCTAAAAAAATCATTTTACATTTTTGTATACAATGTCGTGCACGCAGTTTTACTCTCCTTACAATTCAGCAATTATATCAATATTAATGTTTTATTTTTTAAAAAAATGAACTCTTGCAAATAGCTGGTGATCCAGCCAGTATACGTTTAATGTATCAGTACTGAAGAAGGTATTTTATAAATACTTTCTTAATACTAAATTAAGAACAAGTTTGATAATTAATAGGGATTTTCATGGGCTTGTCTTGTAGAGCAAAGTCTTTAAAAAAAAAGGTTTAATATCAGAAATTGACACTCTTGAGTTATTTTTCTAGATTTAGCTGAGATCTCTATATTTTGTCTTCAAAGCAGCCACGGCAGAAAATCCGGTTTAACAAAGGTAGGGTGTTGAAAATTGTAATAGTATACGAAGTGCTTTTGTTTTCAGTACAGATAATTCATCATCCACCTCTAACCAAATTTCAAAGAGCGATTTATTACAAAATTGCCTTTTAAGTTTTCACTGGATGTGAAATGTATGAAGATTTCTTCTTCGGAAGTTGAGAGCCCTTCTGGAGTATCTTGAAATAGATTCCTAATCCACTCGTAACTTGCTACCAAGTTGTCCTTATTAAGAAAATACTTTTTTAAAATTATTTGCCAACATAACTAAATGATTTTACATGTTTTAAAAACAACTTTCACATGTTGTTCTACAGATTTGTAAGTTTTGACACATAACGAGTTGGCGCTTTTATTCCCCATCATTTATTTCAGTAGTGGTAAATCCAAAATTGAAGTATTTTTGAGAATATTTATTTCCTTGATTTAATTTTCGGAATCATGCTCGTCTGCGTACTTGTTGATCCTTCATTATCGTCAAATGTTTGCTTACGACTTAAAAATGTATGTATGATTTTGTTTTAATCTACTGTCGTAAATACTTAATTACCGTGAATTACAACTAACGTGTAAATTTAAATAATGTACATTCACAAGCTAGATTCGTGTAGCTATAGAAGTTTCGAGTCGACTGAGACTGGAATTGTACGAGGTTTTACATGTTTTGCGTAGACGTCCGATAGGTTGCCCAGACTAACGCAAACGTACCCTATAATGCCAAATGTGATGGATATGATAGAGAGCAACATAGACTAGACTATTTTTCTAATGACATTTGTACTTTGAGAAACGGATGCTAAAGGAAATATATCTTTAATTAAATATATCATTTTGAGATCTGTTCCAATTAAAAATTAGAGAAAAAAAACATAATAATAAGTAAGTAATATATATTTTAAGTAATTTTCTTAAAATATATATTACTTAAAAGCTACGTATACAAAATTTAATACGCTTATCGTATTAATTTGAACGGTTTGTGATTAAGATCGTATTGTAAATTCAGCGTCTATTTCTCAAAGTGTATTTTTATTGCAGAAAATACATTATTGTTGTACAGGGGAGGGGGCGAGACAGAAATTATGATTGAAAATTGGGCCGCCAGTATTGAAAGTTTGAGAAACACTGTGTTATACAGTAAAGTATAAGTCTACAAGTTGCCAATATACGAGGTGGGATTCAAAAGCTCCCGGACGGAGCTTATAACGTGAAAATTCTTCGCAGTAGAACGACTACGAAAAACGTATGTGTGTTGTTGCATTCTTCCCTTCTTCTAAAACGAATCACGTGATCGGTGGCTTGCCACGTCGTCGTATTTTGTAGGCTGATGAATTTAGTCGACGGTGATTGAAAGAAATTGCTTTTGTTCAGATAGTGAATATTAAATTTTGGGTTAGATTGTGAGAAAGTGCTACGGAAACTTACGGAATTTTGAAACATGTATAAGGCTGTGAAACATAATGGTGAAGGCAAGCTTTTGAGTGACATTGACGTATCAGAGAAGGCAAGAGAAATGTCGAAGACGATAAATGCTTTGGACGTCTACAAACTTTTCGCGCCGCTGAAAACATCGAAACACTTTCTGCGTTGGCACGAGGAAGCAGGCTCTAAGGAATTTGGGGTGTGCCACAGGTCAATGTACCTTATGGCGGGAAAAGCTGTATTCCTGCGTGGCTTGTTGGTCCAATCAGAGGAGTAGAATTTACCGCCAGAAGTGCGGCGTGGATATTTTTGGGAGTAGCGTGGTCGACCTTTAAAAAGGTTGGCTCGCCATTTCTTGTGGTTTTTTCTTACAAATTTTTACAGCTTGTTACAATTGTAATTTTTATATTTGCCCTGTTTGCAGGAAGCAAGTTCTAAGGAATTTGATTAAATGCTGACTTCATGTCTAATGCAGAAAAATAGTTAGAACCCGAAATTTCATGTAAGATGTCGTCTAATGTTGGGATCGCGAAGTTTAATGCTAACATTGTTTGCGGGAGTTGCTCGTCCCAGTCGTTTGTATTTTTCGTAATTGATGCAAGGATATTGGCTTGCGATTTATTGGGTTTCTCTGCTCTCCCGTTGACGTGAGCTGAATAGTTTGATATGCGTCTTTTATGAATACCCATAACTCTGCAAAATTGAAAAAATTCAGAACCCTTAAAATGCGTAGCGTTATCTACGACTAATTTGTGTGGGCAACGTGACTTCCAGTGCATTGGGTCTAGATTGCTCCACGAGATAGTATCCTACAAAATGAAGAGAATGTTACTCAATGTTTCACCTGGCCTTTACACCACTGGAGGAGCCCCCGCGGGATTCAGACACCACCAGTTTTTCATTCCACGGGAGATTTATTGCGTAGAACAACTGAGTCTCTATAATACTGTGGACTATGACGTTATGCTTCCCCCAGCTTCAGGAGTCTTCATTAAGATTCGGATGTTTCAGTTATTATTTTTCAAGAAGTGGACAGCCTTTTTTGACCAGGAAATTGACGACGGACGACGTGACTGTTTGAGCTGTTGTCGCTATTGCATTTATATAATATTTACATTTTCCTGAATAATTTTTTGCGTTTCTTTATTTCTCTAGTTTTGTTAATCTGAAAGAGGGGAGGAGTGATGGGAGGCCGCTGGTTTCCCGAGATACAATTGTAATTTTTAGATTTGCCCCTTGCAGGAAGCAGGCTCTAATTAATTTGGGGTGTGCCCCAGGTCAATGTACCTTATGGCGGGCAAAGCTGTATTCTTGCGCGGCTTGTTGGACCAATCAGAGTAGTACAATTTACCGCCAGAAGTGCGGCGTGGATGTTTTTGGGAGTAGCGCGGTCGTCCTTTAAAAAGGTTGGATCGCCATTTCTCGTGGCTTTTTCATACAAATTTTTACAGCTTGAACATCGAAGAGTACTAACGGCTTCAGCCGTTACCCGGGGTCAACCATCCCAATCCTTTCACTCAATCTCTTTCAGATAAGTAACGTCTTTTCATAATGTACTCTTAAACTCTGTTCTTTAATTAAAATAAATTTAATAATGTTTTTAACTGTACGATCAGTGTTTAATTTTGCGTGAGATGAGTGTTTTTAATTTAGAATTTATTTAACTTAACTTTGTAGGCATGATGCGATGTTTACTTATGGAACTTGGGTAGATGTTTAAATTAATAAGTTTAAAATAGCGTCGCATCAGAACATGCTTCAAACAATAGCAGAATTAGATGTAATCCTTGGCCAAATGTCAATGGATACTGACTATGGATCTTACACGTTCCCCTCAAGTTAAACTAATCCCAACCTGGAGATAAAGTTAAGAAAGTATCGTAGGCTGAGTTAAAGGACATGTTAAAAATGTATTCCAGAAATGTTTTGATGACCTTTTCAAGCCATGGCAAATGTGTGTTGTTGTTTAAGGGTCTTATTTCGGAGGAGGATGTGTTTCAGCAGTTTAATTGCTAATAAAGACTTGGTACATTTTATATAAATATTTAGATTTTCATCCGTATTTTAATATTCTTATTGAAAAATAATTCTCTTAAAATTGTATCCTTGGGTGTTTGAGAGAATAATTTTTCTTCAAATCTAATAAAAGTATTCTTTGAAGATAAATTTAACAACATTCAGATAATTTTAAATTAGAATGCAAATTAATAAATGTGTAATAGTATAAACTGTCTTATCTCTTGTCAATTGGTAGGGATATTAAATACCAGTCGATAAATTATAGAATACTTTTCATACAAATAACGTTTTGCATTAATATGTATGAGTTCCATAGCTATTTATTAAGATAATAAAACTATGAAGCGATGCCTCATTCTACAAGACACAAACAACAAAAATACATGAGTAGAATTTCTTACCGACTGGCCCGAATAGGTATTCCTTTCGTCTCAGTTGTCTAAAAGATTCATGGTGACGATGCGGACCGGTAGATCGGTGGATCAAATAAACATCCCTTGCCAAAGTCAACAGCTTACCACTGAAGAGGTGACCCAGGAAATGAACACTAGATGTCAGCACAGTTTAACAATACTGGTTGATTATGCTTTCATTCCACAGAGAGTCTAACTAAGCCATTCTCAATAAATAACGACTATTGATTCAACATGGAAACGACACTCATGTCAACTTGACCCACCATCTGAACAAGAGATTGCCCACAACATCTTTAGAAAAATGTTCCAAAGACAATCAAATCTACTGGAGATGCGTAACATTTGCAGCATTTGGCTGGAAAACCACCTTCTCTCAGTATCGTTCAGAAAGTAAAACAAAAAAAAATCTTCTCTAGGAAGAGGATATGCAGTAGCGCTTCCTTCAGCAAGTTTCAAACAAAAAAAAACACAAATATAAAAGCCCTTAACGACTGACCTGAATAGGGATACCTTTCCTCTCAGTCTTCTAAGGCATGAACGGCGTAGCTGCAGAGCAGTTGGTCAGTGGATAATTAAACACTCCTGGCCAAGGTCTACAGCTTGTCGCCAAAGCTATTTCATAAGATTTTACTGCAATAAGAGTAAAAAATTATAAAAACTCAGGAAATCATTCATATACACAACTTCAAAATTTACGACTTTTATATATATACACACAAATAAAGATGTTAGTAACAATTATTAGTACATTATTTAAACTATAATGTCTACATATGAGAAAGTATATTGTATATTTTTCAAATTATGTACAAAAAATATTCTCACACAGATTTAATGTTTGTGTTTTTTTGCACAGTTTAAAACGATTGATTGAAAATTAATACAACTTCGTAACTTTGATAACATTTTATCTACAGTTTTACCCTCAAATATGCTTATTTTTCCAATAAAAATCTTACTTGCATTGCAAACTTTAATTTACAATCTCAAAACGGTTTTAGTTACTAAGGCATGTATTGATATTAAATATCTTAGGGATTTTTAAAAAAAGTCAGTTTGAATAGCACGTATATAATATATGCCTTAAAATCTTAAAAGTTTTAAAGAAAACCGATATATTTAAAATAAGGTTATAACAAGAGGCGTTTCTGGCTGAAATCGATTTATACTTCTTTATTGTACGTAAAATTAAATAAGAATATTTTTTATCAAGGCAAACAACTTGTGTAGCTTCCAAAAAGATAATCAAAACTGGCGTCATTAGCAGAAAGAAAAGGAAAACTGCTACATCAAATTTTCGACAATTTCTTGAGAATCTACTGAAACATAAAAAAATTGCATTTTCAGTCCCTGTGAAGTGCTTAGTAATAACTTAATTAAGTTAACTAATGAGGTAACTGGCACAAATCGAATTTTCGGATTCGGCGACTGGGTACGAAGCTGAAGTTTATTGCATATATTCTTCGGAATAAATGAAAGCATGTTAAGCTAAATAAAAAAAGCCTAATTCTCAAAGTCCATAGCTATTTTTTTCTTCATACCTCCTTGGAATAAAATATGAAATTACTTTAATAAAAATAGGAGTAAAGGATATAGTTTAAGAAGCCGATATATACACACAAAAAAATGGCAGATCATACTGAATGAAAGTTGGATATATTTTCAGGGTTTTTCTAATTTTTATCTAGTGAATTTTCTAAATATTAGAACAAAAATAATATATTTTAGAAGGCTGTTATAAACCTTTTTAGATAATCTTAGAATTGTCAATTTAGTCTCGAGAGATGAAAATATAAATAAATTAAAATACAGTAAATCAATTTTTTTACGCATTATTTATGAAGGAATGAGATTTCAAAAAAAGGGTAAAATGTCTAAAATATATTTATAATTTTAAAAATTATGAGCTTATGAAAATAAGAAACATTTCTGTAAGTTAATTTTGCATGGCGCATATTTTCTAAACTAGTAGTATCCTTTGATGTATAAAACTCTACAAACTTATGAAATGTATCATATTCTTTAACAACCCCTTACTTGTGACAATTACAATTAATATTTAAACATCCTCTTTATTTCTTTAATAAATATATATTCTTGTTTACATGCTAAATCTCAGAGTTATCATAAAATACTTTTCCAACTATAATTACTTTATGAATACAGTTTATTTGCCATCAATGTGGAATGAAAAATGGAAAAAAAAATTTAAATGAAGCTATTTTCAGGCAATTAAAAAAATAAATTTCCTGAAAATTCAATTCATAAACATTTTGTAAATTTCTTGGATTTTTTTCTTAATATCAGAATAAAAATCAATGACAGATAATTATTTAATATTTTCGTTATAATAATTTCAAAATAGAAAAAAGAATTCATTTTGACTTAAAAAAATAGTTTCATTTTACATGTAAGATTTGAGAAAAATATGATGCATTAATATTCAAACATATTCAAGTAACTTAATAAAATATGCATTTTAAAAAAGCAAAATAAAATAAGCAATATACTTATTTAATTATGATAGAAAAAGTATTGCAAAAAAACAAACAAAAAATTGCATTTTGTAAAAAAGATGGGATTCAGAATATTACTTACAAAGGACCGCGAATAAATGTTTATAAATTATTTTTTTTTTACCTTTTAAAATCATCTTATAATAAAATTAAGTATAAATAATGAAAATAATAAATAAACTTAATGAAGCAAAACATAAAATAACCTTCGTCTTGATAAGCATGCTCATGGGCATAATTTGTTGTCTGCTAAATATTTTAAATAACAAAAACTATGTTTGACCATTTACAAATTTATTTTTAGTTGTTCTCTTTTAAATATTAATTAATTGCGTTGTTCAAATTCATTAGATTTTATTTCTCAATTAAATTTGATTAAATTTTGCATATTAAAAGAAAAAGAAAATTATAAACTGAATAATACTTTTTTCGAATGAAAAATATTTTGTTGCTAAAGTTGCGTAATACTTTTTATTGATATATGTATATTTGATTTAATTAATTTATAATTCCTCGAAAATTAATTTACTGAATACTCTGATTACACTCTTTGAAGATGTTTCTCATTTCTACTGATATGTGACTTTTAAGGTTTGACGTACAGTTATCATTAAATATACAGTCGAACCTCCATATAATCAACCTCTATATTGCGAATTTTTCTATATAACGAACTTTTTCCTCTGAAACCAAGAATATTACGACATTCTTCGTAAAATATCCTCCCAATAGCAAAGTGCATTTTCTATCTAAGGAACTTTTTTCTTTTATGATTCAGTTATTTTCTCCTTATATTATAAGTATTTCTGTACATATCAAGTTATTCTCTCTTTTAACACATTTTACCGTGGTCATAAAGGGAGTTTTAATGCATTACAAAGAAGAGAGGCGTATTATGAAACAAAGCATTTTTTTCAATAAAAGAATTAAAAAAACTCTCAAAGAAAATCAACAGATTTTATGTGAGTAATTAAATTTATGGACACATGTGGTAATGTACGCTTAGAATCTCTAGGTATAAAAAATAATGTAGTTTAAAATTACTTATATACTTTGCATTAGAAAATGCCTTAAAATTCATGTATTTTGATATAAAATTATTTTCTTAATTTGGAAAAAAAAATGCAGTATATACCTCGATATTCTTTTTTTTTCTTTTGTTTGTTTTCCTTGCAGTTTTTCTTTCTGTACTTTTTTTATGGGTAAGATATATAAAGTACATAAATATTAATTTACATGTAATAAAGAAACAATTACTTTTTTAATAAATCGTGTTTATGAATTTAAAATTTGTTTTATGTGGTTTATAATGTTTATTAAAAGATACACCTCTATTTAATGAATTTTCCGTACGAAGCACTTTTTTTTCGGGATTTAGCGACTTCGTTATATAGAGGTCCAACTGGATTTAAAAAAAACTTAACCCTAAGAGTAGATATCCTGAAAATTATACACGTTTCGCAAAGATAAAATTCTGTACAATCTTAAAAATATAAATTATTTAATGCATTAAATACTTTAAAAACAAAGTAAAAAAAATTAAGCAACTAACACATACGTTTTTCTTACGAAGGATATTAAGTTCATTTCCATGATAAAGGAAGATTAATTACATTAAGAGCCTTTTTCAAATTTATCTTAAAATTCAATAAACCTTGAGAAATTAAAATTAATCGGTCCACAAGATCTTCTAAGTGTTCATTAATAAGAGAATAGAGTAAAAGGAACTGATTTTCTCCAAATAAATAACGAAGAGGAGAGTAAATTTCAAATCTTTAATATCTTCTTTGTCCATTACTGTATGATGGATTGCCATCTTAAAAATAATGAATCCTGATCAAAAGCGGCGTTGACGCAATTGATTGATAAGCTTAGTTCGAAAGAGTGCCTTTTCAAATAGATTAGAATTATCAAGGTAATATTAATTTCTAGAGTAAATATTTAATAAGCAATCAATAAATGAAGAGAGCTCCAACAGATGGTATCAATATTCCAAGAAGAAAATTACCTGTCATATTTCATGTAATAGTTAAGTTATCTTCGCCTCAGTAATGGCGAAATATAAGGAATCATTATATCATTATCGAAAAATATATTAAAACAATTTCAATACGGATATTTATTATTTCGAATATCAATTACAATTAGATTAAATAATTCATAGATCGAAAAGTTTAACAAAAAGTTATTTGTGCTCTCTTTAAAGTTTGCTTAAAATTAATACATTGTGTTTCCGTTCAGATTAATTATTTATAATTGCAATGCATACATTTTAGTTTTTTATTTATAAATCAATGTACAGCCAGGAATATTATTTATTGCGTATATTTATAATTTTGTAGTCTATATGTGTAAAGAGAGTATCTCTCATACTTAAAAAATTACAAACTTTACCTTGATCCAATTTTCAATTCTTAAAATTGGAAAACGTGTTTTGTAGAACATTTTTTCCGATTATTTTCGGTTTTTCAATCCTCTGTTAGAAAGACACAAAAATAATATAAATCTGCTTGATTGTGTTATATATATATATATATATATATATATATATATATATATATATATATATATATATATATAATGAAATAAAAAAATATAAAATAAGAGACAAAATTGTACTTTCTGCAAGGCTAAGAAAGAATAGAATTGGATTCTAAGAAACATATTAAGAAAATAAATAGCGCAAAAGAAAATCGTGCTGAAATTGGATAAAAACAGACAATACACGAAACAGAGGTGGTGTATAGCTATTAAAATTCAAAAAAACCGAAAGAGTATTTAGACTAAAATAGAGATCTATTATGATTTAGGGTTAATCAATGCCTTACGGATCCACCTTCCCCGTCCAGCAGAAATTTTCGACATGAGGGGAAAAAAACAGAACCACGTTGAAAGGTTAGGACTATATGTTTCTACACGTGGATGGAACACAAGGCAGTAAAATAAAATGAGTTTATGAATAGTGAGGTTAGAAAAGTTTCTCACATTGAAATGAATATTAAAAGAATTTTTTTTGTATTAAAAACCAAGGTAAAAAAAAAACAAAAACATTTGAAAATGTGCTAACCATTAGGATGCAAAAAGACTAAACATCTTAGTCGGAAATCGCGCGCAAAATAGCGTGTTAAAGCATAGAAGTATAAAAAGAGAGTTGCCACCTAGATATTTTTTCTGTAATAAAACTAAGCATACGTTATCATAACAATGATAATAATAAACTAAAATAAAAGAATCTAAAAAAAGTTTAAAATAACATAGGAATATATTTAAAAATGAATTTAAATGGATAGTTATAATCCAAGCAATTTTTGCAGAATTTTTAAAAATTATAATGTTTTAATTCATTATCAGGAACTGAATCATTGTTTTCTTTGTATAAAATTTAAGACCATTTTCTGAATACAGGTATGTGTAATTTACTACACCTTAATTGTATTTTTATAATGTTCAAAACAATAAGAATCTATTTTATCAAAAATACTACTTATTACCAAATTATTCTTAACGTTTAATTTAAGTCCAAACGGTTTGCTAACTCATCATTGTAATTAGTTTTTAATAATTTCAAACATATATATATATATATATATATATATACAGTAGCGCACACAGGTTTTTTCAAAGGGGGGGCCAGAGTCGAAAGCTCCCCATTTTTGTATCATGCTCCTTTTGATTTTGTCAATTTTCGGGAACAAAACACATTAAAATGCTAATTATTAAATAAATAATTAGCATTAATCAATAAAAGTAAATATTAATTACAAATGCTTAATTAAATTTTACGTTCTATATACTTAGAATTATGATCAATCGGGAAAAAATCAATGGCTTTGGGGGGCAGACCCCCAGCCCCCCCCATTGTGTGTGCCTCTGTGCAGATTAGTTGACAAATAACATATTAGGATCATAAGATGTTACTTTTAGCAGCATGCATGCTGAATTGGAATCATCTGCCAAAGATTTTCTAAGTGAGTCTCTTTAATGTTATTCATCTCTGAAAATAATGATTCTGAAGCATAGGTAAATGAAAAGTATGGTTAAAATAACATGAGCCAACTTCTCCGAACTGTTAAATGTGTCTGGAATCCGTTTTACAGACAATGTTCTGCATGCGATTCATTGGTCAAGTTTTTTTCATTTCATTTAATTATTTTTAAAATTAAATAAACTTATTTATGAAAGGTTTAATAAATATTAAATGATATTTTATGTAATTATTTTGTATTTTATAAAGTAAGAAAAATACTGTAAATACATAACTATTTATATTAAATTTTATAAGTATATTTTTATATTAATAAATAATATTTATAATATGAAACATATAATTATTATTAAATGATATTATACATACAAATTAGTTACAAATAGTTTTATAAAGTGAAATAAAATATACTATAAATAAAATATTATATATAATATAAAATAATTCATAAAATATTATTATTATATTATTTTTTATAACGAATATGATAAAAATATGTCTTTTTATATATTAAAATTTAATTAGTTTTTAATTTTATAAAATATTTAATATGTCATTTTTAAATAAATTTAAATAATTTTAAAAAATTATTTTTAAATATGTTTTTAAAAATTCAATAGTTATTTCAGTATTAAATAATAAATTTAATAATAAATTAATAATAATTTTAAAAATAAATTAATAATTTTAATAGTAAATTAATAATTTTAATAATAAATTAATAATTGTAATTATAATTCTTATTAAAATGATTCTTATTAATTAATTTTAATTATTAATTATGTTAATAAAATTATTTTAAATAATTTTAAATAATTCTAAATAATAATTATTTAAAAAAAATTTAATTATGGATAGTTTTAATTAATAATTATTTTAAATATTTTTATTAATAATTTAAATAATAAATTTATTTAATTGTTTTTACTTTATAAAATACAAATTAATTACATTAAATATCATTTAAAATTTAATAAACCTTTCATAAATAAGTTTATTTAATTTTAAAAATAACTAAATGGAATGAAAAAAAATTGACCGATGAATCGAACCCAGCCCTCGCGCATAGCATGCAGACGATATATCAACCAAGCTACGAAATTATTGTAGGAAACTGAAATTTAATTGTATAAAAGCTAAGCATGAATTTCGAAGGCTTTTTTCTCCGAATTGACTGGTCATTCGGCGGAATTACGTTGAGGGTTGAACACCCTAAAAGAGTACTAATATTACACCACGTCTCGCTCCCAAATGAATTTCCTTAGTCGTGCCCTCTCCTTGTTAGTTGAAATCGAGAAGGAAATATGCTTTCGTAAACATAACTACACATAAACTGAGATATGATAAAATTATTTCAGCAGTGTTCCAATCATGTGTTGGTACAAAATGATTCAGAGATAAGTGCTACATTTTGTTCATTGAATTAATATTCATCTGATAAATACTATCAGTATGAATTCTTAAAAAATGTCTGGTCCTTATGTAACAGGTGAAAAGGAATGATTTCAATTTTTAATTATCATCACACGTTTTTAGAAAGACAGATAGTGTTCACAATCAGTTATTTTTCAACTGATATTTTCTTACTTTCTCTAAAAAATTAATTAAAATACATCATTAATCCAAGAGGAAAAGTTGAGTTTAAAATGCTGTTACAAATTAATTTCCATATATGTATGTCAATAATAGGTTAAAATATCAGTAAATCCGTGTAAGGTATTCCAAAAAAAAAAATCCATGCACCAAATTATACATAATTTAATAAAGTTTTTTTTAAAATATATGATGCTAGTCACACACAATTACAAGAAGAGATTATCAATCTCTATTTTATTTGTTATTTACGAAAGAACGAAGCCTTAGTTTCAACTTACTAATGTTCGGTACCTTTGTTTAATGGCGAACCCACCAGAGTAGAAGTCAAATTTATTCCACGTCGTTACCTAACTATTTCTTTTACCAGGAAAAGTGCGATGGAGGGAAATTGTTAAATCGATAACACTAGAGTTGTTTGCGAAAAACCTATATTAGACAAATGTAAAACTCCCTGGTGTATCGAGTACGTCTTGTTTAATCTGCTCAAAATAATTCAGATAAAGTACTCACAAAAGAGAAACACACTCAACATTTATTTGCAAAACATTCTATAACAAATGTATATTTCAAACAATTCAATAACTGAATTTTTTTTATACATTTAATAACTTACATGGCTCAGAAATGTTTTAAGTACAGCATAATGTGGATATATACTAATATGCTTGTGAAGAAGATTAAAATGTGTGCGTATTTTAACTGCTTTAACGTTTTGCAAAAGTTAAAAAAAATGATTTTTTTAATCATTCTTAGCATTTTTGCTATAAAGACGTAATCACTCTCTGGTTTTAAATCCTCTCTAAAACTGTTGTATTTGTTGACATTGAACTTTTGGGCATGTGTTCTTTGTACGATGAGCCGCTATGTATTAAACACTGATAAATCAAAGCACTGAAATAAAATGAATATTTATATAATTTCAAAATGTGAGTGAATATCTTAATTTTCAAAACAATTTTCCAAAAGTTTGACTTGTTAAAGAGTCAATGTAATTTATAGATTAATTTTGAAATTATCTGCAGTTAAATGTAAGAATCATATTATTATTTAAACAAGCTTTAATGTCGTTTGTTGTCAAATGTAATATAAAATATTTAATAAGTAAGGTGAGATAACTCTGAATTTTTGTCATTTTTAATGAAAATTTTATGCATATATATGTATATATATATATATATATATATATATATATATATATATATATATATATATATATGTGTGTGTGTGTGTGTGTATGATTTTGAGATACATGCAATCACATAACACTATCATGTTGCTTAGTAGACATGTTTTCTTAATAATAACTTTATATTGATGTATCTACTGTTGCAAGAATTAGGGTAATCCTTAATATTAGAATGTTCTGAATCGCAATAACTTATGACATTGAGATTTTATCCGATTACTTGTTTTCATTATAAATGTATTTTTAAAAAAGGGACATTCAATTCATCGTTATTTTCATCAATTATTCATCAAAATTCATCAAAAGAACTTATCTTTTTTTTAAATTATATTTTTGAAATCTTTAAGAAGATTATCGTTGTTTATGAGAAATTTTCATTCAGAAGGAAATGGAGCCTAAGAAGTATGTCTTTATATTTTTCATTTAGAATCAAGGTATTTGTGCTGGTACAATAAATATTTTTCTCCTTTTATTTACCTTTTCTACCAAATGTTGAAGAATTCCCGTAAATTATTCTTTTTCTGTGAAATTAAATGTATAAGTGGCATGTTTCTATTTTAAATCAATAGTTATTAAAAGCATTTTAGTATGTCAAAAAATGAATGAAATGATTATGATTATGACTATTTTTTACCAATAATAATGAGAAAATGTCCATTTCCAATGGAAATAAATATAGAAAATGCGTCAATTTAATTCACAATTATTTAATACTCTACTTATAGAACGTTTTAAGTTGGTTCCATATATCCTTTTAAATATATATATTCGAATGTGTTTCCATTGAAGGTGTCTCTAGTTGAATGGAGTTTAGGCTTCAATTGAAATTTTCTTGAATAAAAGAAAAAAAAAAGAATACAAAAGAATAAAACTTGAAAATTCGACGCAGATGCTGCTAAGACGGATTATCCATCGATATTCGAAAGATTTCCCTGGAGGGGGTCTACGTTAAGTTCTCATGCTCCACTCCACCCCCGCCATCACCCATCCATCTACCCAAACATACACTCATGCCCCAAGAGTGATGGATGTTTGTGACGTCTTGGAGGCGTCTTCTGATTGGTCGGCAGCCCAACCCCCTGTCGTGAAAACATTGGATCTCGAGTTATTTATCATTCGTAAAGGGCCATCTATTTGCCTTTGAGGACTGCAATTTTTATTCCTTTTGCACAAAAATATTGCAACTGTTGCACAGAAGGAGGCATCTACAATAACCCTTAAAGTGCAGGTCGAACAATGAATGCTCGTTTTGGGAGAGAGATTCATGGATTTTCATACGTGTTTGCGAGGCTCCCAAATGATCGGAATGATTTATCTTTTTCTGGAGATTTTGTTGTAATATCGGTTGCACAAAGAAATAAAAGAATGCTGTGAAAAATTGCAGCTTTGAAAGTAATATAAATGTGTTTTTTTCTCAATTCTCATTTGTAAACTTTCGTTATACATATGTTAGAAATGCTGTAAAATGTAGATAGATATTTCCATAAATTTTTTAAATTAGGCTTTTTTTAAAAAAAATGTCTATGAAAATAGACGAAGCGTTGTGTTTTAAAATAATGTACAATAACCCAGTATAAAATATCGTCATCAAATTATAGTTATTTATCTGAAGCATTAAGTTTTCCATTACGTAATTTCATAATATATATACGAGTGTAATTGGTTATTTTTTATAAAAAAGAAGGAATGTAATGCATTTTATTATATAGACAAATTGTGTTTATCAATGCAACTTAGTTAAAAGAATTTATTGTACCTTAATACAGACGGACAACTTTTATGATTCTTTTATAAGATAGAGGGGGGGGGACGCAATTCACAAAAAGACACAGACCAGAATAGTGATGCATAATCTTCATGGTGAAAATTAAAAATCTGTTGGTTTTGGGGATGCCCCATGTATGCCACTTACATAATCAAGACACTATATTGATTATTTTTGTACAATTAAATTGAACTCTTAAACTGAAAGTCATATGTAAATTAATCTTTTTGACATATGTGGTGTACGTAAATTTTTGTAATCTGCGAAAAATTTTATATTTATGTGTACACCGGAAAACATATATCATTCATCAAAAATAAGTGACACTTCAAATGATTTTTTTTCCAGTAGGTAAATAACAATTGGATTAAATTTTGGTGTATTTTTTTCTGTTTCGTACTTTAGAGTTAGTTCATTATAATTAATAAAAAAATACAAAAAAATAACAAGAAAAAATTTAGTACACTGCAAAAAGTTTTCCTTTCATTTAAAGAAAAAAAAACCCAGCAACATGTCTGACTGGCTATATTCGAATACTAAAATAGTAATAACTTGAACATAGAAACATATTTTATTTGAATTCGGCTGTTTCTAATTTAAATATTACTAATTAAATCCCTTCGTAGAAATTAAAATATTTCAAAGAAAAAAATTATTAAACGTCACATTTAGTACATTGAATTGTCTCATGATAATTAATCATTTATTAGATGCATAAAACTTGTTTGTGTATTTTTTGTGATATAGTGCATTCAATTAAATGATTTGTTCATTAACTTCCACATTATTTTTCTGCCTATGTATGACTTATTTATATTTTTGTGTGCATAATCAATTAGATTTTTAGGATATTAAAGGGTTTTATAGAAATAGATAGTTATTCATTATTCTGACTGCAATCCGATACTTAAAACATATGACATTATAAAACAGTTTCAGTTTATTGCCTGTATAAATGTACAGAAACAGAAATATATTACTACAATAAAATATGCATTCTAAATAAATCATGTTAGTTTTTCGTGCAATAATTCTCAACCAGCATTTAAATCATCACAAATTTCATTCCATTTCCTAAACTGCACCAAATTAGAGATCCATAACCTACCTACATTACAAATTGTCCTGTATATACATATATCTGTGACATCTTGGCCACTGATGCTGTAAAGGTCACATAAATATGTTATCCAATTGCTATGATATCCACTACTCCAGAATTCGTAGTGCGTAGACATCTAACAATTACATCCAAATCATGGTCGAACGGATTAAAGCAATTCAGAAGGGAAAGCAATAACTGTCGTGGCGACGGAGTTTGATAGAGTAAGTCTGTATTCGGCAAGCATCCAGAATGAAGTCTCATACTGAAATCGTCTCCACGTCGTAAAATTGACTTCAGTGGATTTTGAGTACAGTCCTCAAGTTTCAACAATTCTGCTTCTTTCGTTCTGTAAAAGCTCGTTTAACACCTGAAAAAACCGCCGATTTCTGTTCTTTCCATGTTTGTATTTCGATTACAATCACTGCTTCCAGCAAAAACATGTAAAAATACTTTTAGTGATAAGTAAACAAAAAGGGTATATCATTAAATAACTTTAAGTGAAGGACATTAATTTGAACAGATTTTTTTTTTCTTTTGATCGATATGCTTAAAAACAAAAGGCATATTGGTAGATTTTAAAACATGCTAAATGTGTGTGTTTAGTGAAAACTAAAATAACCAGATTTTTAAGTGTTGTAGTATGTTAAAATTACTATCTTTATATACGGTACTAAATAGTTAATGAAAGCATTAATTTATTTTTTTTCATCCATAGTTCAAGTTTTAGAAAAGAAATTTTTGTATCCTAAGACATGATGACAAAAGAAAATAATTTGATAAGAACAAATTCAATATAATTATTAGATTTAACCCCTCACCTGTGACGCCCGAACTGAAGTTCGGGAAACCCAGATACTCCAATGAACGAGCTGATTTCAGGCAAACGAAATTTGGCCTTTTAATCCCATGAATCCCGAACTCAGTTCGTGTAATGCATGGAATGTAATTTACCGTTTTTTTCAATACATAGCGATACTTATCAGTGAAAAGTTTGGAATTTTAGCGCCCTTTGTCGGAATTTTGTAATTTTACAATTCGTGCATACCACGCTGTAAGATATTAGTGATATTCAAAGGATTTTGAGGGGGTTGGATTTCATGAAAGTTGATATAAATCATAATGTTATTGTGTGTATTATTTTATTATATTTATCTTCAAATTTGTCATTTGATTTATATTGCTATAATTTCACCAAAAATTATTGTAATCTATTAAGATTTCTAATATATCCGAAATTATTGAAAATAGTAGTAATTTTGCTTAAAAATTGCTTTTCTTTAAAAAAATATATATATACTTTTAACATTTTGGCGATGGTAACAAACAAAATTTAAAAGAAAAACATTCAATTTTTGACACGTTTTTCTTAAATATATTCCACAAACCAGAGGTTAAATAACTAACAAGTTTATTAGTTAATCTTTTCTTAATGTTTTTTACCTCTTAACTGAGAAGAGGAAAAGTTACGCAAACCGCTTTCCAGTCCTACTGTTTTTCGCCCAGGAGTGTGTAGTTATGCAGTGTATTGGGGGAAAAGAAAACCACATTAATAAGTAAATCTTTCCCAAACATGTCAAGGTCATTTTATTGCATTCCGAAGCCTTGAGTATAGTTTTACTGATAGCACCACAATGCAAGAAATCTACTTTCTGGAAGACAAATATATACTCTAGGAGCAGTTAAGAGGTTAATGAAAGAAGACAGCAAATTATTAATTGTAGTATACCAAAATATTTTGTAAGACTATTTCCGATGCAGTTTCGTATTTTTTTAATTCAAATTTCAATCTGACTGACAGTTCTTTCTGTTTACTCATTTTCAATTATTTTCTTATTATCTTTAGTTTTTAATCAGTGGTCCTTTAATTTACTGGGAATGATATTTTACTATATCAAAATAGTATTGGTAAAACTTATCTTATTGTTAAAACCTTATTACTTACTGGAACATTTTTGATATTTTACTATATCAAAATAGTATTGGTAAAACTTATCTTATTGTTAAAACCTTATTACTTACTGGAATATTTTTAGGTAGTTACAAGAAAATTAGAATTGATAGAAATAATTGAAATTCAAGTCTTGACTATATTTAAAATACCCTTAAATAGCTTCCTGCAAAATATTTTGATTCATTATTTAAATTGATTCAAAAATAGCTAGAAGTGAATTTCTTCAAAAATTATTAAACATTATTTGTAACATCGCTCTCCATTATAACTAAGAAATTTAAAAATACATTTCTGTTTTGTTTTCAGAGTGTTTTAGATTTTTACTTAATTTGAATTTCTTTGCCAAAGTTTACACTAAAAGGCAATGGAATTAAATCACCAAAAAGGAAGCATCAGATTTAAACTAAATTTAATACAGTTGATGATAAAAATAATTTATACATACATATTTGAGTAAAAAAAATTAGGAAATAAGTCTGTTATAGGGTGGTAATCCAGCTACCTATAATATTAAGCTAGGCCTCCTCTTATTGCGATATTTGTAAGCAGTTTCGCCTCAGTAGGTTACTTTATATTAGCGTGTCAATACTATTAGGCATATCATTAGGCCTGAGTGCATTTTAAGAAAATATTTCCCAACATATATTTGTAAGAGAAAATTATGTTTTGTAATTATGCGTGTTTAAAAACTATTCAATTGAGTTCGTTACATAGTTAGACATTGTTTTATAAAAAAAAATACTTTATTCTTTAGAAACAAATTAGATCCAAGTTCTTTCTACTACTAAACAGTAAAACCCATTTAAAAATAAAAGTTTCAAATCTCCGAACAAAATTTATGTGTTTAATCTTTATTTGTCTTCTTTATATCAAAATAGCGTTCTTCCGAAAGGGAATTCTACAACTACCTCACTTAAAAGTGGCCTAAAAATCGCTTCAAGAAGAAAAAACTAAACTGCTTGGAGACTTCCAGCAATGAGCCCATAATCCTTATTCACCAGTTCAGGCCATCTTTGCTCCTTTCACTACTGCACTTGACAAATCAGCTGCTTAAGTGCAGTTAGCCAAGGGGATTCTAGCTGTTTTATTTTTTCCCGACCTCAGAATTCCCCTAAGCCTGAAGGGAAAAGAAAAGATCCCCGACACTTGGATGGATGGTGCAAACAGATAGAAGCGCAAAAAATTCCTCCATGCGCCTATCCGATATCTGCTTTCCCGAGGAAGTGTTTTTTAAGGGATTTTTTCGGGGACGTTTTTTTTTTTCTTTTTTTGTTGATATTTACATGGGACGTCCTCTTGCTTGTGAATAAAGTGTACTGTTTTGTTAAGGTTAGGATGTTTGTTTCGATACATTCAAAAGAGGTTCTGTGTAGAAACAGAAAATACTGAAAAGAAAAGGAAATGGAGTTCTTCTTGGAATGTAAATCAAGTGGAAGTTTGACTCAAAATTTGTCTGACGTTCTCTCTAACATTGAACTAAGCTTTACTTACTACGAGTGTTTTCAAGAAATAAACCAAGCAACCTCTGTATTTCTAGTTACAACAAATGAATTTTTTAAAAAATATTTTATTCAGGTTTTAAGAAATTAAGGTATCCGACTACGTTCGGAAACGTGATTTTGCAAAAGCATGTAAGTGGATAATATTTATGATATTTAGTATCCCTTAGATTAAAAAATGTATATAAAATTGTTTCAAGAATAGTATTACAATAAAAAATTATTTGACTACAATACTTTGACAAAAAATTAACATACAATGACCCATTTTTAAAATATTCTTCTTTTGTGAAAAAAATGCTTATATTATAATAATATTTTGCCTTTATATAGCTCAGACCTCTCTACAGAGGTTCAACTAGAATTTTTGAAATACATAACTTAGAAGTGGGTTCATCCATGTTTTACGACAACAGAGGGAAGACATTTTAAGAAAAAAACGCCAATAATTATTTCAATTGGTTGTAACTCTGAAAATAATGTGGATTTTTCCAAAATCATTATTGAGCCTCTGTACAGATGTCTGAGCTATATACAGCAAACATATCATTATAATAGCAGAATTTTTCACAAAAGGAGAACATTTTGAAAAAAGGTTATTCTAAGTTAATTTTTTGCCAAAATATTGTATTTAAATAATTTTTATTATCAAATTGTCCTTAAAATAACTTTATATATGTATTCTAATCTAAATGACACTAAATATCTTGAAAATTATCCATTTATGTGCTTTTTTAAAATCAAGGTTCCGAACGAAGTCGGTACCTTAATTTATTGATTTTTTGTAACATAGTTTGACATGAGTTCTTTAATTTAAAATTTCTGTTGTAGAACATATTATGTGAAAGTGCCGACATAATAAATTAACATTTAAAGCAGTGATTGTCTATTTTGACCCCAGGGTCTACGACGACCTGCAAAAGGTCTACGTCACCAAAGAAAAAGAAGGGGGTCTACGGTTGTTCTCATTTAACCAATTCGTAACTAACTTTAATTTTCACTGAATGGAATAAATGCTTCAAACACACAGAGAATTTTACTTATTTACTTACGTAATATTTTATTATAATATAAACATATTAAAAGAAACATCTTGAGAAAGCTTTTAATTGTTTTCTTAGAGAAAAGAAATTTCACACAGCGCAGTGGCAAATCTTTATAAAAAAATAGAAAAATATTGGACGCTACTAAATGAGGAACTGTAGGATTCAATCTAACAAGATTGATGCCAAATGTTGAAAATTCCTTAAAAATCATCAGATTCATCCCCCTCATTAAAACCATTTGTTTGCTGCTTAGTTATTTTATGTAATATGTGCTAAATTTTAATTTAATTAATACATGAATAAAATTAAAATATATTTCTTTTCTTAAGTTTTCACCCTCCACTTTACTGCGGATAAAAATCTAAATCTTTCAAAGTAACTAGCTCTATACCAGCTATCAAAAACATATTTAAGATGATAAATTTTCAAAAATTCAATATTAAGTAAGCAGAGGTCTACAACAAAACGAAAAAAATGCAAGGGGTCTATAAAGTAAGATAATTTGGGAAGCTTTGTTTTAAAATATATTTTTAAACTGCAAAATTTATGAAAAAAAAAATTTATTTCATGAAAAAAATTCAGATAAATGAAAGTTTTTATGGACAACAAATTGTTCTTTATGTTTAAAATATGGAATCTATAGATTCAATTTTATTAATTTAGGTTGCCGTGCTAGACTAGTGGTTATGACACTGCGTCTCACACTTTCAATATTGGCGATCCAATATTCAATCATAATTTTCATCAATCACTCTTCATACAATAACAATGTATTGAATTCAATAATACTATACTGTGACTCTAAACCGAGCGAATCGCCGAGATTTTAATCAACATTTAAGGGATCAATTATAAACCATACAATTTATCAAGTTAAGTGTTGATTTTTGCATATAATTTTATATATGACAAGCCCACGGGATCACTGGTAATTACTAAATTTGTTATTAGTATTGTTAAATTAATTATAAAATACATTGTAAAGTACTGATATGTTTATAACCGTAAATTTGTACTTATATAATTTTTGATTGTGTCAGAATGTATTTTGTTCAGTAAATTAATAATTTTTAAAAATAATCCTTTGCTTCTGACTTTTCAATATGGTCACGCCCCTCTCGTAGAGTTATCCCGCCCCCCTAGGGGGCGCGCCACACAGTTTGAGAAACACTGGGTTATAGTCACGAATTCGTGGTCTATAAATCAGGAGTTCAAGCCCTTGTGCTAATGAAGACCCGCCGTGTGGAGGAACTGATGCACTTAAAATTGCCGTGGCTGTCTCAAAGTCTTTCCCCGTGGTCATTTTGTGGTAGTTTGGAGAAGAGTCGTCGTAAC
Source organism: Trichonephila clavipes (assembly GCA_019973935.1). Taxonomy (NCBI): domain Eukaryota; kingdom Metazoa; phylum Arthropoda; class Arachnida; order Araneae; family Nephilidae; genus Trichonephila; species Trichonephila clavipes. Next base: position 1,487,709 of record BMAU01002837.1, on the reverse strand, counting down.
TACACCGTTATTCAAAATTACAAGTTCCGTCACCGATTGCACCCGTATGGTTTATGCTGCGATATTAATAAACTTTTACTGAATTAATTAAGTTATATTGATAGAAGCAGAATCTTATTAACAGAAAGATAATAACTTTTTTTCCGAATTTTGTACAGTCAAAAATCAAAAGCTTTGAAGAAGAAAGTATAAGCATTAAAAATGAGATGAAATATGATATAAAGCAAAGACTTTGGGGATTTTAAGATGGATGCATTGGATGAAATGGTTTTGGTCATGAACTTTAAACTGGCGTTGATCTGTCGAATCTCTACTTCGAATTTTGGTTCAGCTGACTACATGCTGCGTGGAAGGGCTGAAGCAAGTTAAATATGCTGAAGTTCAAAGCTGGAATGGTGGGAAAGGTTAGGGAATTGGATACTATCTGAGGTGTCCACCTCGTCTCTTGACCACAGGCTTCAATTAAGAAGTCCTTCACTAATAATCCTCGAGTTGACTTGCAGTGAACGTTCAAAAACAATCTCTCTCAGTCAACCTTAAATTTTATTTCAGTCAAATACGGATGTTAACACAAATCGGGGCATTTTCTTTTTAAGAGCTGGGTCTGAATGAAAAAATAAATTATTAGTCGAAAAACATGACTTTACACGAAATTATTTAAATTCATCTTCTAGAGAATTATATTACTCGAGCACTTGAGAAAAGAATCACTTTGTCTAATCTATTAATTATAATAGTGCATTTGATATATTTATAAGTATTTATTGTAAGCAATTTTTATGTGTTGCATTATATTTGACTTTAAATTACTCGATTTTTCTATATCCACTTGGAAAATTAATTTTCTAAAACTGTTTTGGGTTTAACCCTTTAACTGTCAATTTCTTAACACAAAATGCTTTAAAAAAAGGCAAATTATTTTATTGCTTATAAATCAACACCATACTAATTCTTATCTTCTCAACACACACACACACATGATGCCAGTTGAAAAGTATTTCAGTGCCATAGACAAACTACATTACCTTTCAAAATACAAGCACTAAATAATACACCATACGAATTTAAAATAAGTGAAAACCAAAGAAAGAAAATATCAGTGATCGCCACCAGTTGCGGTCAATTTTTAGCAGTCGGAACGTTGAAAACCACTTAAAGGGTTAAATGACGCACATGTTGTACAAATTATTTTTTTCAATTTGTTTAACTGACAGATATTACAAGATATTGTCATTTCTTTAAAAAATGATCCCGAACGTAATCAAATACCTTTTAGTGCTGTAAAATTGAATTATTATTTCTTATGTTGATTGAAAGGAATGACCTTCGCTGCAGCATGTATTAAATTGCATTGGAATACAATATATTATATGATATGGTGTGGCAATTTCGAAACTGTCATGAAAGCATATATAGTCACTTTGTCATAGAATCATGACTACATGTGGCCCATAGTTGTAATGTTGTTCTTGTATGACATTAATGTAAAAGACTAATTAAAGTATCAGACCATCTTAAGTTCGTGAATTTTGCCAAAATTTTGCAAATATTTTTATGATTTTGTTTTATAGGCCACCTTATTAGCTTTATAAAAATACCAAGTTTATTATTTTCCATACACTAGAACCAAAACTACGAGTGGTTTTTTTTAAAAGCAGTTAACACTACTTTAAGCAAGATCCCGATCTTTAAAATGTATTTTACTCGAAATGTGTCTTTTGAAAATGCTCAAACGAGAACAACGATGACTCAAGAAGTTTCGAAAATAATTAACTAAAAATTTGAAAATGTTCAGAATAATAGTAGAAGTAGTTTAACTTTCAGTTGTAACAATCGCTGTTTTATTACGGAACTTACAGTCCCTTATGTGAATATAATCACTGTTTTTTTAAGCAATTTAATATAATAACAAAGATAAAGTGATATAGCTTCTGTGAAAACTAAAATATCCCTTATCCTGATAGTCATTTCAAAAATGAATAGCAAAGCAAATCATAAAAATTGAAAAATGGAAAATTTGTTCATAAACTTCTTGTACTGAATGGTCCCCGTTTATGTAATTGTTTGTAAATATTTACCAATTTTTTCACATTTTAGTAATAATTTCTTTTTCTCTTCTTAATTTTAGCCTATTTTTCTCAAAATGTACTAAATAAATCTAAAAACCACAAAAAAATCCCCGTATTTCCATTTTTTAAAAGAAAAGTGGTCGCAAGTACTCGGATATCTTAAGTAATCAGAATGAATAGTTTAAATAATGTAAATGAAGTTGTATTCAAATACATAAATGCAATGGAGTTTTATTTAGGCTCACTTTCTTATTATTTCTTTGCTTTTAACTGACTTTTGAAATATCCTATATTTTTATAATACAGTATAAATATAATTTAAAAAACTGATAAAAACTGCCTCAGATTGTATATAGGTAAAACACAAATCACTTGAATCTTTATTTACATTTACTTTTCAAATTGATGAAATGCTGCATCTCATTAAGATTGAACAGTAATCTGTTTACGAACATATTAATGCCATCAATCACTACTCAACAATCACTCTTTGAAGGTTAAACGGGGGTTGCCTATTAACAACTTCCGAACATAATGCTCTATAATATTTTAGTATATAGACGGCAGCAAAGAACAGAAAAACACTAATACACATTTCTTTCCAACAAATAGAGACATATTATCGAAACATGCCGGACGATACGCAGAAGGGGGTCTTTCGGGGAAATAAGGGGGTTGGGGGTCGCTGCAATGTTGCTTTCATCAACCACTCAGGCAGACCCTTGGAATCTAATTTAATGTGCTCATTTATTTCCAACTAGAGGAGGAATCGCAGTCACGGAGGGCTTAGTCCTGCAGGCATGGTTGAGTCGTCTCAACACAAAGGATCCCGCAAAGGGTAAACTGGGCGGGGTTCCTTTTCTAAGCAGCTGATGGGAATAGATGTGGGTGAATCTCTCCTCCCCCTCTTTCTTCATAATCCCATCCCACCCCGATTCAGTTCATATCCTCTATGTGTGAAATATGAGGACCGAAACTTGGAAATTAAATTTCCATTTACTATTGCTCAGTCTCTGGCGGTCGGGGCGGTATTATTATGTGCCAGGTTTTCAAAATTAATTGAGAGAGCGCAAGGAGGGGGAGGATAGAGGTTAATATGCTCTTTATTAATCACTTCTGGTGTGTCCGATGGTTTGATCTTTTGACGTCGCTCCCGTGTCCACAATGGAATTATGAATGCTTACGATGAGGAATGGATTGCGGATTATGGATTCGTATTTAATTGTTTGCGATGCTTTTCTTTTCAAGTTTGCCGAAGATGTTTGTTTTATTCCCGTTTTTGAGCGCGTACATGTTAATTTTAAATCTTATTAAAATTAAAAATTCGAGGAATGTGTCAGGAAAGTATGCATATTTTTTGTTTTGGTTCATTTCTAAGATAATTTTTCATCTTTTATACTTTATTAAATGAACTTTTGACCAAAATCTCAGTCTCCTTTATCTTAAATTAATTTTAAATAGTTCAGCATCTCACAATAATGCGTATGTTAACTATGAAACAAATAAAAATGCAATATTCTTCCATTATACTTCCATCTATTACATGTACTTCCATTGTGCTTATATTTTGTATTTTAAATGGACATCTATAAGAAAAATATATCTTTTCCACAGAGCCTTTATATAACTTTTTAATACCATTTAAGTCCTAAATAGTTCTATATATCTATATCTATATCTTTCTATCTGTATATATGAATCCGCAGCCCTTACATGTCAGTATAGTTAAACGTCCTGCCAAATACTATTCAGTCTTAAGACTGCCTCCCCATAGCCATTTATTTTTTTCAATTGATTGTAACGTTTGTATATAGTATGTAAATTTAATTATGTATTTGGAAAAATAATTAATTTTATTAATTAATACAATTTATTTATTCAATTAATTTTTTACTGTTTCTACTTTTTGTTCTCCCGAAAGACAATAAAATCAAAATAATGTGTTGAACAGCGTATTGGAGCAGAATATGAAAATGGTGCACTTTTGACCCTGAACTCATGCCATATATATATATATATATATATATATATATATATATATATATATATATATATATATATATATATATATATATATATATATATATATATATATATATATATATATATATATATATATATATATATATATATATATATATATATATACAATTATATATATATATATATATAGGGGCAAATGGTAGAGACTCTCCTTCTCTTAAAACATTGTAGGATAGCACTCATATTGAACTGTTCATTTTAAAAGAGAAGAGAGCTGAGTATAGACCCAGTGGCCGAGTGGTAGCGTGCCGCGCTTCCACACCATAAGTCCTGGGTTCTATACTTGGGCTGGACAAGGTAAACTCAGCGTTTCCTCCTTTCAATGGGTCGATAAATGAGTATTAAGCTCGCTTAGGGACTAAACACAGGTGGTTTCGCTTCAGACTGACCACCTGATCTGGACATCTGCTCATGCTCCTCAGTGCCCAATGGTCACGTATACTGAGATGGGCACCGTAGGTCTTGGCCTTCATGGGCTGTTGCACCACTGAGTTTAGTTTACGGAGCTGAGTTTCCAGATATTTGTTCTATTTATAGAACTGATTAGGCAGATGATTGACTCAAGTGGTATAAGGTGAGATTTGTCTTTGAAAAAAAACAACTCGGAATAATTTCGTATAAAATTTCTAAGCAAACTAAAATACCTAAAAACAGTAATAACTAACTTTTAAATATTCACTGTAACTCAGAAGTTCCCTAACTGTTTTGTCTCATGGACCCCTTGTCATGTTTTTGGAGTTGGGGTAGACCCCTGATTAATTAAAATTGATTTTTTGCAAATTTATCAATTTAAATGTCCTTTTTAACAGCCTGTAATACTACTACTTTAAAAGAGCTAAATTTCAAACCGTAATGAGAAGTATAGTGTTCAAAACTTAAGGATCACATGTTAGCTAATTAATTTAAAAGTATAATTTACAGTAATTTGCAATACGTAAATATTTGTTACATAACTAAACAATAACAAAAATTTTTAATGGGAAGGATGAATCGGGTGCTTTAATAACAAATTTTCAACATCTGTTTCGATGTCAGATTTTTAATCTTATATATATAAATCTCCTCTATTAGTAGTGTCGAGTTTTTTCTTTCTTTTTTTTTGTTTGGAGATTCGCAACCGCGAAGAAGCTCCTTCTCACTAAGAAAAACAATTAAAAAATTTCTCACATTCCATAAGTGGGGGAATAACACATTTGTCTTTTTAAGGTATCCGACGTTCGGAATCCTGGTTTAAAAAAACCCGCATAAATGGCTAATTTTTACGATATTTAGTGTCACTTCGATTAGAATACACGTATAAAATTGTTTTAAGGCCATTTTGACATAAAAAAATTATTTGAATACAATATTTTGGCAAAAAATTAACTTAGAATAACTATTTTTCAAAATGATTCCCTTTTATAAAAATGCTTCTATAATAATAATGTTTTGCTTATATGAAGTAATAATAATGTTTTGCTTATATAAAGTAAAGACTTCTCCAGAGATTCTGAATTACGTTTTTTTTAAAAAAGTCACATTATTTTCAGATTTACAACCAATTGAAATAGATATTACCATTTTTTCCTTATTTCTCCCCTCTGTTGTAAAACATGGATAAACCCACCTCTAAAATATATATCTTAAAACTCCTAGTTGAACCTCTGTACAGAGGTCTGAGCTATACACAGGCAAAATATTATTATAATAGAAGCATTTATTACAAAAGGAGAATATTTTGAAAATGGGTCATTCTATGTTCATTTTTTGTCAAAATATATTGCCCTTAAATAATTTTTTATTGTAATACTGTTCTTAAAACAATTTTTATATACATTTTCTAATTTAAGTGACACTAAATATCATAAGTATTATCCATTTATACACTTTTGTAAAATCACGGTTCTGACCGTAGTCGGATACCTTAAAGCCAAAATTGCTGACATCCGTTTTTAAACTTTTTTGAAGATCTTCGGTAGTACTTATTCCAATTAGTTTCTATTGTAATGTGACTTTTTTTTTCAATGAGACCATATGAATTTATTGCTTACTATGTCATTATCATAGTCAAAACCTTCTCAAACTTAATTTCGAAATCTAAGTAAAATATATTTAAATGTTGAACGTAGGTTAAAAAGTCTCGATAGATTATCTGTGACAGATTGAGAAAATTCGGGATCTCCAGTATTATACTCATTTAGCTTAATTCTGGAAAGAAACGCTGAAATCATTCTTGTTTTTATAAAAATTTATGTTGTTACCCTGTTAGTGAAAATTAACAACATTAAATTTAGTAAATACATGTGTTAAATAATTAAAATTTGGATTCCACTTGATTTAATTTTTCTTTTAAAATTAAAATCACTATCTGATTAAATGAAAGTCACTATAATAGCCCTTACACTTCGTAGACCACCAAATTATTTTTTCTCTGACGTGGACCCCTTGCAAGTCGTCATAGACCCTGGAGGTCTATATAGACCACTTTAGGTATCACTGTTGCAACTGTTCATAAGATGGATTAACTGGAAATCCGCATTAACTTATACCTAGACAAAAAAAAAAAAAAAAAAAAAAAGAATCGCAATGAAGCGAGGCGTGCAAGTTTTTTTTTTTAATCAGAGACTACATTGCCGATGGAATTTTAGTTCAAGCTGTACTATTTACCACATAGTACCAAGTAATAAACGTATAATAAAATGAAAGTACATACGTCATAAGCAAAATGGTCCAAAACGCCTCGCATAGAATTCACCATATCCCGCAAAAATCTGCTTCGTGGTTTTCAGACGAGAAGCTCAAGCTGTAAAGACCTGATGACTTATCAATTATTACTTATATGCCCTGCGTGCAGTTGAAAATATTTTTCGAAACCGCACTTATGAGGTGGCTATGAAGTGTTTTGGGTTGGGTTCAGTGCCAATAAGACAATCCCAATGATCTTTTGGGAATCGAGGGTAAATTCGAAAGCTTATCAGAACATTGTGGCAGGATATTTGCTATCTGAAGCACTTCTAGTGAAATAAATATAGTGATTATGTCTTCCAAGATAATGCCTCCATTGATGTGTGAACGTCAACCATGTCAGGTTCACCGCAAATGACATAAATTTACTGGACTAACCATAAAAAAAATCAAACCCAATAGAAAATCCAAAGGGATTTAAGCATACGCAATATTTATGTAAATCACAGGTTCTATGTCATTTAAATGAACCAATAAAAGCTTTTAAAAGAATTTAAACAGCCGCAAAAAATACTGTAAAAGATTTACGACTCTATTAAATTCCAAGTGGTTAAAATAATCAAAAGATAAAATTAATAATTGGGATTTTTTTCGACTTGTTAATGCTTGGTCAAGATCTTGTAATGCCCTCATAATTTTTTTTTCAGGTTTATCAGTTAAAGTGGTTTTTGTTAAGAAAACAAAACACTATTCACATAAACATATTTATCTGAATCTTTTGACAAGATAAGTTTATTTAAATTCTTAACTTCTCAATTATGTTAACAAATTATAATAAATAATTTAGTAAGTCCAGTCGTTTTACTCTTTGATCTTCGTACATTTCTACTACCACTGCATTTATCAAGAAATATTCATGCACAAGTACTATAATGTATCATGAAGGAGTTTTCTATAAAACAAGATATATAAAACCATTGAATGATTAATTAGCCTGTGTTTATACCTACAGAAGAAATAAAAACTTGTGGATCTCTTAAACGGAATCAAAATTCAGACATTATTAACAGTAGTAGTAATAGTTAACTGTTTACATAAGAACTACAAAGCTTATTTTTCACAAATAAATTAAGAAATTTGCGATTAAAAAAAACAAACTTGTATTATGTACTTGAAGCATATTGATTCGAACAATTAATTCTAATAAAATGGAATTAAATATATATGAAAAGCCTTGCTTGTTTTTGAATGTGTATGCATTTTGTTTAATTAAATTATGTTTAAATGTTTAAAATTTCTCACATACCATATTAAGACATGTTATTGCTCACGATACAGCTAGATGAGCCAGTATTTAAACATATTTATCTTGAAGAACACATATCGCTATTTATTTACGTAATTATTTTCTTTGAGTTCCACGGATTTTGGTATAAATTTAGTTATCGTATTTTCAATAGTAGAAAAATAAAAAAAAAGTGATTTGTGGAATATATAATGAATTAATATGCTTTTTGATTTTTAATATAAATAGGCCAATGCATATTATGTTTTTCTTTTCTTGATAAAAATAAATTTGTTCTCTGATTTATTTCCAGTGTATCTGTTTAGCTTGTGTTTAACATAAATAACAAATAAACCCACGTTAATGGTATACCAAAGTATTTTTTTAAAGTTTAAATCATTATAGAATAACTATTTACGCCAAATATATAAAGTTCGAAATTTTGGTAGTAAAAATAATCGTACTTCTTTCAGTTTAGATGAAAAAACTAAAAAAAAAATCAAGAAAAAACCCCCAGAATAATGCATTTTCGGGAACGAGTTTAGCCTCAAAGGAAATCCTCGAATTGAGGAAAAAAAGGAGTTAAAGATAAAAGAAAACACATCCCACAATGGAATTTGAGAATCCAATAGTTCTCAACTTGTATCTACTTTCTCTATCCCATAAAAGTGTCCAAAAGACAGGAAATTCCTAATGTCTAATGCCCCAAGTCTCTTTGTCCTTGAAATCCACTGTTCAAAAAACTGTGAGAAACGAGAAATTGCCAAGCTAGCCAACCGCAAACTGATCCGGCCTGCTCTAGATTCTTCTATATCTTTCGTCCTCTTTTTTACCCTTCTTTTCCATTTCAGGCGTCAAATTTCTGGCAAGATAAGAACCGAACTGACGTCTTCCACGATCCGCAGGTGTTAGAATTTTTTTTACCCTCCCGCCGGTATCCCCCTGGGAATATAGAAAGTAGATCCCTGGGAAATCCCCCGGAGGTCCTGGGTAAGCAGATGATTTGTCAAGTGCATTAGAGGGGAAACCTGGTAGTCGAATCATAGAAATTGCGACTGGAGAAAGAGACGCAATGAGTTTCACCATTCTGTACTGACAGGGTTAGAATGACCCGATTGAGCTCTTAAACGATGCAGTTGTACCCTGGCAAATAAGTTTTATTACTTGGAAAATTCGGCTTTTTTTTGAGGAAATAAAAACTAAAATCCAGATTCTTTTTATCCCTTACTGTTAAGCTGAGCACTAGAGAAGGGCCGCAATCCAAATAAATTAAATTAATTTGCGAAATGTTTTGTGGAATTTTTTAATTTCCTTAAATTACAATAAAAGCGTGTTAGCAAAAGCCAAAAACGTGGGTTCTGCTAAATATAACCCCATTACTCATCTGTTACTTTATGTAAAGTTATGTACCCCCCAAAATTTATTTATTTATTGTAAATCGAACCAATTAAACGAAACTAAGTTTAGCAAGATCACTGACTACGTTGAATTTGTAAAAGTGTATGAATTAATATTTTTTTTTCGATAGCTAGCATTATTTGAATTAGAATATACATAAAAAATTGTTTTAAGATCAATAATACAATAAAAAATTACTTAAATACAAATTTTTAAGAGAAAATTAATATTATTAACATTATTTTCCTTTTATGGAAAATGTTTATATAATAATATTTTTTCTATGCATAACCAAAACCTCTGTACAGAGACTGAACTAAGATTTTAAAAATACTAAAGTTAAAAGAAGATTTATTAATCAAAAATAAAATTTTAATATGTAAAATGCCGGTTATTATTTAAATTGATGTAAACTCTAAAAATAATGTTAATTTTCAAAAGCTTTAGCTCAGACCGTAGAGAAATCACAGGTAAATAAAGGAAAAAATATTATTATCGAAACGTTTTATGTAAAAGGAAAATGTTTTGTAAATATGACATTTTTCTACATTATCTGCCAAAGAATTCCATTTTAATAATTGCTAATTGTAATAATATTTTTAAAATAATTATATATATATATATATATATATATATTCTAATTCAAGTGATACTAAATATCAGAAAATATTACTTTATATGCTTTTGTAAAATCATGGAAGCGAACGAAGTCAGGCACCTTTAAGAAACTGCTATTTCTATTAAAACCATAAATAGACGAGAACTATTTCTATATAACATAGAAATTTTGAATATTGGTATTTTTTTATATGGAAATTAATTCTGTTAGATGTTATTCGTATCATGTTGATAAATCACTAGTATATGGAATGAAACAAATAAATACAAATAAAATAAATTATAGTTTAAAAAAAGAAAACTAAAAAAACATTCTTTTATTTTGAATCGAACTAAAAAGTAAAAAAAAAAATATATATAAAAGCGTGTTTTTTTTATCTTTTTAAACTATAATTTTTTTTTAATTTTTAGTTCAATCTTCAATAAAAGCCTGTTTAGGTCTAACTAATAAAAGTGTGTTAAGAAGAAATATTAAATGTCAATCGTATTATCACCTTTTAGACGTATTGCTATATTGTTAATTCGTATCATCACTTCTAAACATATTGCTTTATAAAAATTAAATATATAAATATATATATATATATATATATATAGCAGTTAGAACATGAATTATTTCTATTCACTTGCACCAGTCTTTTTCTCCCCTTTCTCACATAAAGAACCCTTTCTTGTTTGTTTTATTTGAAAAAATAACAAGCGTTTTCATTTTTAGGGTTGCTCTTTTAGTCAGGTAGGGTCTTTTAGTCGTCATATTGGGAATTAGTCGTCAAATTTGGAAATGGTATATGCAATTAGTTGCCAAATCTGGAAACGATATAATGAATTAATCTCGAAACCCCGTAAATCCTTAAAACCGTTATTTTTGACATCTTGATGAATGGAACAAAATTTTGAAATTATTGTATAGTCATCGGTCCTTGACTAATGTGCAAAATTTCGAATTAATGTGACCTTTTAAAGTAGGTAAAAATCGAGTCCAAAGATTCCATTACATACAAGTTAAACTTTTAAAAGCCTGCTTTTCATTTTTATCAAACACATTTCTGATAAAATAACTTTATTTTGATAAAATAGCATTTTCTTCTCTGATAAAGTAATTTTCGATACAGTTGATCAGCTGAACGGGGCGAGGTTAAACATTTCGACATACCAAACACCTACACCGATCACTATTATTGTACAACCATTAACATGAATTATATAAAATAAAGCAGTTGATCCCTACAGAAAGTACCGATTATATCTAATGAGGACGGCAACGACAAAGATTTGCGAGGTTAATAAATAATACTGTGAGTCACCAAACAGTTAAGATTCGACGTGCCTGGGGACGTGCATAGCCAATGATAAATAAAACGTAATTATGCATATTTAATACTGTCCTAAATACATGATGAAATTCACCATCACTGTCCTCACTGTGCCACTTCACTAATAGTGGCTTTTAGAGCTAAGTAACAACGTTAGAGTGATTAACCGTTCGCGTAACCACCAAACATTTTCTGAATGTGTGTGGCTGAATCATTCTAAAAATTATTCCTCAGACTACATTTTCGTCACGAAGTCTCAAATTGGTTTAATTCTGATGAACAAGGATATTTAAGAAATTAAACCTAGATTGATAGTATCTGAATTAGAGAAAACGCATTTTGCTTCTGTTTTTGCACAGTGCAGTTTCAAAATCAAAGATGATAGAAACTTATTATAGAATAAGTTATGTAATGTTGCTGTAATGATGTTAATTTAGTGGGGCTTTATGTAATGATGTTGTCGACTGATTTAAGATGGCAAAAATGTTGTCTCTGAGTCTTTAAAATTTTATAGAATGTTTTGTTTCGTCTACGGTTTTTTTTAAGAACCCAAGTACTATTATGTGTTTGTAAAACTATTAAGGAACTATTTTATTAGAAGTTTCCTTATTAAAATCATGAAATATTTTAATTAAGTGTGGTTATAACTTATCTCAATGGATTCAAGTCCTACTGTGGCCAACTCAGTATACGTGACCTTGGACCTGGGGGTGCATGAGCATATGTACCGGGCAGGTGGTCAGTCTCACGCGAAACTCCTAGTGTTAAGATCCCAAGCAAGCTTGATACTCATTTATCGACCCACTGAAGGGATGGATCAAAATCCGAGTCATTCTTCTCCAGCTCAGGGTTTGAACCTCAGACATGTAGTGTGGAAGCTTGATACTCTAGTCACTAAGCCACTGGGAGGTGATTATAGGTTCTAAGTTTTGGGATTGACAATATTTGAGTCCAGTTATATAAATAGAATCTAAATTTCATTAAACCCTATTTTGTGAAACTATGGGTTAATCTGGAACAAAGTCTTAAGAATTGAAATACAGTCAGACCTCGATTTAATGAATTCATTATTACTGGAAATTTTATTCGCTAAATCGGTGTTTTTCGTAATACCGGGGTCCCAAAATATACTTTTTTGTGCTTACGTTTTTCAAAAATCAATAATAAGCAACTATACAAAAAGTACTAAAAGCTAGAAATTACACAGTTTTTATTCAGCTTCTAGAAATACTATTCGCAAATTATTATTCACCAGTTAATTGGAAATTTTAAAATAACGACCAGTAGATGTTCGGCAGTCTTTTTGATTTCTGGCTCGAAAGAGTTATTTTTCAACTTTATGCAAAGAAGAATATATAGCGTCCTTTACACTTTGCTGCATGAAGTATGTTTTCAGAGTTTCCAAACAATGTAAAGCTACGTTCCTCAAACCATGGGGCGCGCCTCTTAGAGGGGCGTGACAACTCTACAATGGGGACACGAGCATATTGAAACATCGAAAACAAAAATTATTTTAAAAAATTATTAATTAATTGAAAGTAAACAAACAAAATACATTTTGACAGAATAAAAAAATTACACATTTAAAATGATATAATACATTTATAAATATATCAGTAATGCTCAATGTTTAATAATTGTCAGAGACCCCTTGGGCTTGTCATGCCCAAAATTATATGTATACAACAATTAACACTTAACTTGATACTTTGTATAGTTCTTAGTTAATCCTTAAAGGGGGGATAAAATTGTACGCTATTCACTCCCCAATGCAATCTTCCACGTAAGCCATATATTGAGGGAAAGGATTAGTAAAGGAATAAATGAGAAAATCCTTTGCACACACTGTCAAGGTCCTTTTGTTCCATTAGAAAGCTTTTGGAATAGTTTTATGGAAAGCAATGCACAAAAAAAAATCGTACTTTGGAAACACGTATATATACGTTCGAGAAAATTAATGCTTTGACTTAGCAAGACGTTTATATTCGCCAGTGGCAGTTTGGCTGCAAAGTATAGCATTATGGAATTCGATACATTGTTACTGAATGGAGGGAAGGGGGCACGATGGAAATTAGGATTCAATATTGGGTCGCAAATATTGAAAGTTTGAGAAGCACTGATGTAAAGAATTAGAAAAAGTATCAGTTTTGGATAGGAGTTTCATTATCGATTTATGCGTAAAAATTGCTACGCATTTGTTTCTGGCAAACTACCATGTTTAGCAAATTTTCTACAAAACTGTACGCATAAAATACCACATTTCTCTCAAGAAAGAGAAATAATATCTTAAAATATCTCCTGCTTTGAGGAGTGGAATCCCGTTCAAAGCTCACTTTCTAGGTTACACTTAGGACTCATCTATACCTGCAAAGTCTAATGATGGACTGCACCCTTCGCTGTCAAAATTTGTTAATCAGAAGAAAAGTATTTTTCTGTTCCGGGCAAAATGTACGTCATTTGAAAGGAAATTAATTTTTCTCTAATCCAAACAAATAAAAAAAATCGGGGGTTGTTGAAAAAATTCATTAAGGAATGTCGAAAACCTGTGAATTCTTAATATGCCAATTTTGAGAATTTTGCATTTTCAAATTGTATGCTTTTTATCCTTTCTAAAAGTACCTAACTTTAAACTCTGGGGTAATTAGAAGCCTTTAAAACCTATTTTTAAAGGATCAATGAAACGAGGCCACGCTCATTTAAAAAGCGAAAAATGTAGATAAAGTATTTTGTTTTTGCTTAAAAGTTGAATGAAGGGTGGAAATCAAAACATTTATTCCAGAATTGCTAAAAAAGTGTTTACTTGGAGGTACACAAAATCCCAATGAAAGTGTAAACAACGTAATATAGTATTGTGTACCGAAGCAGATACTTGTACAAATAGAAGTATTATCATTAGGTGCATAGGATGCAATTTCACCATTTAATATGGAAGCAGAAATTTTATATAGTATAAAAACCAGACATTTTGAAAAAAAAACATCGAGCCTGGTGATTACACGTCAAACAAAGGCTGTTAAAGGCTAAATACCCATGTTTACAAAAAACAAAGGAAATGACTAAGGACTTAAAAAGAAGAGATGATGAGATTTAAAAAAATGTAGATAATTTGGAGTATGGGGAGGAATGTTTTACAAAAAAAAAGAATTATAAATTAAAGTTCATTTATCTAAAATTGTAAATTTTTGATGTTCAAAGTACCTTTTCTGGGAAAATAATATTCACAGCTATGTAAATTTTTTTTATGATATATTTATAATAATGGCTAATATATACTGAAACGAGCATTTTGTAAAAAAACTTCAAAATGTATTTTTTACAAATTTTTTTATGTCAAAAATGGGTTCAATTTCCCTATGTTTGATAATATATTTTAGAAATTATTAAAAAATTCAAAATTAGCTAAATGCTCATTTCAGTATAACGAGAAAGGTATACATTATTGTATGAAAATTTTCAAGCATGTACATATAACAGATTTTGAGAAAAGGTACATCAAAAACAGCCAAATTAACATTGTTAGTATAGAGGTTTCCAACTCATCTTAAGTCGGAGATTAAATTATTCGTTAAATAGGGGTTTACGCCTCCATTTTAATCTGGATAAAGAAAAAAATCGTTAAATCGGGGGTTCGACTGTAACATGTTATCCTTGTCACTTGACTATGGCGAAAAATTACAATGTGAAGTTATATCTGATTGATTAATTGTTTATTAACAGTGTACTTCAAAGTAGCACGAGAGCTACTGCTGATGCAGGAGATAAACCCAAACTCGAGGCTGAATACTGGTCATGAGTTTTAGACCATGATGAGTGCGGCCACTAACTTCTGTTTGACAAAAATAAGAAGACACAACATATTGTTTCAATTTCTGCACATTCTGATTATTTACCGATACACCAGCTGTGTCAAAAAAATTCGTATTTTGATTTTCCAAAAAAAAAAAAAAAAATAACAATTTTAAGTTTCCTTGAATGTGAAAAAAAACCCACTGAAATTTAAGTAGAAAAGAAAAATAGAAAAAAAACTTATATCAATGAATTTGTCCCATATACACAACTAAAAAGAAATATACATTATATATGTACAGTTTTATTCCATTACAATAGAATTCAACTAAAAGTAAAATGGCTGTTGATATGCTGAAATATAATATCTGTCAAATTTTACCTTCACTTATTTTCTTTCAAGAAAAATGAAGAAAGTACACATACTACTCGTAGAAAAAAATGTTTAAAAAAGCAAGAGTCTTAAGTTAAACTGACAACTTCCAAAATAATTAGAAAACGGCACGTCAAAACGATTAAAAATTCCAGAAATTTCTTTTCTAGTGCATTTTTTAACGTAAGTTGGAAAAATGCTTACTTTACGTTGAGAGTTATTTGCTTAGATATCTTTAGTCTTAAATTACTTTCAAATCTAACTTGAGAAATTCTTGAGCATAACTTTTAAAAATAGTGTGAAATTTTTCTTCCGTAAAATTAGTATATTTTCTAGTGTCGAGTTGGAAAAAGAATTATACCTCTTAAAAATTATCTGAAACCATGAATAACATTAAAAAATGCTTCATTTAGTGTTTAAGTATTTTGAAACAAATTTTTTTTTATTTTTTTATTTATATTTAAAGTAATATGTGAGTGTGTCTGCTGAAAAGTATTTAATAATTAATAAAAATGCAGAATAAAACGCTATTTTCTTTTTGGGATAAAGAATTACAAACATTAATTTTTTAACAACTTTTTTGTAAAATTGATCGAATTAATGGAGTTAAAATAAAAAATAAACACATTTTTTTTTTAAAATTATCTGCAGTAAATTTCATTATGAGATAGTTTCATTTTAGTTTTTTAATTGATTAGAAATATTATAAGTGTAGATTTATTGTTATAAGGGTAATTATATTTCTTAACATAGATAATACATAAACGAGAAGATTAATTTATCGTTCAGGACCTAACTGTTATATGAAAATAGAAATCACAAATATATAAAATATATTTGATTCAAAATATAAATGAGTGTTCTTTTGAATTGTATGAGTAATTTTTAAAATTTTTTAAAGAATTTGCTCTTGAAAATACACTATTATTACTAAAAACATTTTCTGAGATAATAAGTAAATTAAAAAAAAAGAAACAAGTATCTTACAGTAGTCGTATATGATGTGTAACATCTGACATGTTACCGTGGTAAATACGCAATATTAACTTTTTCCCTGAAAAAATTATGAATCGGGCATAATTGGAAATAATTTTATATCTCTCGAATAATTATATCTTTAATGAAAATTGTATCTAACAAAAGGAGTAATGCATTATTTTATCAAAAATAATTTCCCTTGTTCAATTTGGAGAAGAGCAGAGACAATAGACTTATGATTACTAAAATATGACACATATACTGGTGATTTCAAAGTATTTAAAAATCGTTGAAAAACAGCGTCAATATTAGTACCACTGTTAGCAGTCAAAACATTCTAATTTGTGTTCACTTCGAGCTTGATTTCATCATTCATAAAAGCTATGAGTGGCTCAGCGTTTGGCAAAACTGAAGTTAAAGTTAAAATCACCACTCAAAATCAGGGGAAGCGAGTGATAATTTTTTTAAAGAGCAGAACCGCCTTCGTTATATGGTAAAAGTACAAAATGCAAGAAATCTTTCAATTTTTTTAACCGTTTGATTCGAAGAAATGCATACGACCACCGAAATCACTGTTTGTCCATTTTCAAATAAGTATTCTGCCGCACTTATGTCCTCCAATATCAAGACTAACGGATTTAGAGTCGAGCGTTCGAGTGCTTGACGGCTACTAGAGTTGGAACCCTAGCTTTGGGGAATGTTATTGGAGCACATAGTCCCATCGGACTCTAATCTCCTATCCTGGAATTTTAGATGAATGTACTGAATTATACCAATGCCCATTTTAGAAAGGTATTAAATTAAATGGAAAAATTAATATAAAAAGATCTAAAATATGAAAAAATTTAATGGGTGAGGCATTTAAAAATTTAATTAAAATGAGAATAAAAAGCTCTCATAAGAGCTAGAAAATCATTCTTCAAATCACCCAGAAGTAGGTGGAGTTACAGTGGCCAATCGGGTTGCAGCAATAACCGAGATCAGAAAGTGCGGGAAAAAATTTCCGGGAGGTGGGATTTTGGACTGAAGAAAGAAAGGGAGGTATGCTATTGGCCTACCCAAGAGTTCAGTTAATGGGGTATACAGGCATTACAAAACTGGGTAGCCAATCAGAGGAATCTGCTATTCAATCAGTGTTGGATCGCAGTGAAAAGGAGAAGAAAGGGTTGAAATTGGAATAAAAATTTAAAAGACAGTTAAAATTAAATAAATCAGGGTTGACCAAGATGTCTCTTGGTCTTCGGATGAAGGGGTAAGTTGGATAAGTAGGGATAGCTTGGATAGATGGGTTGTCATGCCCATCTACGTTACTAAAGAAGTTAATTGCGATTTTACGGATCGTTTGTCTGATGGTCGGGATATTACATGCTGCTCTAATGTCAGCGTTTCTCATGCACCAGTGTGCATCGAGAATCTGTCTTAGGATTACATTTTGGGTGCTTTCAATGAGATTGATATTGGTTCTTGCTGCATGCGCCCAGATTGGAGAAGCATATGTCAGAAGAGGTTTTAAGATCAGAGTGTAGATAATCAGTTTATTACGTCTATTCAATTTAGACTTTCGACAGATAAGGGAATAAAGTTGACGCGAAGCATTTTTAAATTTATTTCTAACGTGTGTAATATGTTGTCTGAACGTGAGATTTTTATCAATTATAACACCAATGTATTTGGTGTGCTGAGCCCAGGGAATTCTTTGGTTTTGAAGCGGTATTTCAGGGGGTGGGCGTTTTGAGGAAAACGATACTGCTTCAGTTTTCGTGGTGTTCAGTGCAATTTTCTAAACGGAGAACCAAATTTCAAGGTGAGCCAGGTGTTCGTTTATGATTTGTATCAGTGTGTTGGGGTTGTAGTGTCTGCTTATAGAATGGCAGTGTCATCTGCATACATACAAATCATTGTGTTAGTACTTTTAATAATATCATTTACGTATAAATTAAAGAGGACGGACCCCAAAATAGACCCTTAAGCTATGCCTGCTTTAGCAGATCTGATTTTAGAAAAGGTTCTGTTAATTTTTACAGTGAAAGATCTGTCGCTGATGTAAGATTTTAAAAGAAGGATTAGTGGGGGTGGGATTTTGTAAGTAATTAATTTGAAGAGAAGGCCAGTGTGCCAAACTCTATCAAAAGCTTTCTGAATGTCTAGGAACATTGCAGCTGTATATTGATTTCTGTCAATTCCATCTTTAATATATTCAACTAAGCGAGGTAGTTGATGAGTGGTAGAGACGAGGACGGAACCCGTGCTGCTCCGGAACAATGATTTTTTCGCTCTCAAGGTAATCATTGAGTCTGGTACAGATAATTTTCTCTGCCAGATTGCTTAAAATTGGGAGTAACGAAATCGGTCTATGCGTTTCGGCCAATTTGGGATTTTCCCCTGGTTTCAAAATAGGAATTACAACTGCAGTTTTCCATGTATTCGGAAAGTATCTGAGTTTGAACATGTTGTTAATGGTATTAGTAATTTTAAAAACTGTTAGAATGGGTAAATTTTTAATCATTTTATTAGTAATACCGTCTCTTCCCGGACTTTTCTTAACTATAATCTTTTTAATGTAACTAATTACTTCCGACGGGAGAGCGGGTGGGATAGGGTCAGTATTATTAGTATGATTAGTAATGTATGTATCGACGATGTTGGTTATGATTTGATCTTTTTGTGGATTGTGAATGCCGTTCAATTGGAATTGACTCTCGAGTGATTGAGCGATTAGATCAGTTTTATTTGTGTCACTGAGAGCGATGCCGTTAGGGCCATTAAGGGCGGAAATCGGAGAGACCTTTTTCCTGAATGCTCTAGCGGTTCCCCAAAGGGATCCGACTTCTACATCCAAGGAAGTAAGGTGTTCCTCCCATACTTGTTGTCTGTACAGTCCAACTTTTATTTTAATTTTATTTTGTATCCTATTTAGTTCAGTTTTGTGTTGTGGGTGTCTGGTAAATTGCCATAACTTTCTGGCTCGATTTCTCTCTCTGAAGAGGTGTTTGAGCTCACCCTGCACAAATGGCGGCTCGGAGTGGGTCATTGGTTTCGATGTTTTAGCGTGTGCGGTGAGAATCTCACTAGTGAGATCTCTGACTTGGGACTCAATTTCTGGGGTTCAGCTGGCCTGTGGAAGATATAAATTTTCGTTGTTGGCTAGAGTACTTGTGAAGACATTCCAGGTGGTATTAAGTTGGGGAGGGGGAATTTCTAATTTGGGTGTTCTTGGGAAATTTAGTTTCATTGGGTTATGATCAGAACTTAATTCAGCGATTGAGTCAATGGTACAAGGCAAGATCAGGTTTTTCATTAGCGCATAATCAATTATTGTGGCTGAAGCAGTGCCAAACCTAGTAGGGGTAGGGGGTGCTAAGACATCAATGCCATTATTAACAACGTATCTGAGAAGTCTATTGCCTCTGGTGTCACTAACAGGACAACCCCAGGAGGTATGATTTTCATTAAAATCCCCTACAAGAATGGTCATGTTATTAAAATTAAAAATGGTGTCGAGGGTGGCACCAAGGTTTCTGACGTATTCGTTTACCGGTGGGATATAAGTCGAACCGATAAGAATTGGCTCATGGTGTTTTGGAGTGAGCATAATAAGTGTCGCCTCGACACCAGTAAACTGGGGCGGGGTGGGGATATGATAATGAGGAATACAATTTTTAATAAGAATCGCAGTTCCACCCCTGCCAGGGGCTGGGTGGGTCCTGTCGTTCCTATAGCAAAAATAGTTAGGAATTTTAAAGGAATCATCTGGTCTCAGATGTGTCTCTTGGATTAAAAATAAATCGGGGGCGTGCTTATCAACGAAATCGCGTTGAACCCTGACTTTGGGGAATGTTATTGGAGCACATTGTCCCGTCAGACTAATCTCCTATCCTGGAATTTTAGATGACTGTAATGAATTTTACCAATGCCCATCTTAGAAAGGTATTTAATTAAGGGAGAATTATAGAAGAAATAAACAAAAAACATAGGAAAACACAAATGTAGCATACATTCTCCCTTTATCTAATTTATTTCAAACAAATATTTCACAAAAGCAATTATTAAAACTATACGCGAAAAGACACACCCATGCACTCTCATTGGTCAAATCAAGTTGCGCGCGCTTACGTCACATCCTGTTACACACATCTGTCTCTTTTCACGAAATCACTCCCAACAAATAACTAGAAACTGAGAGGAAAGATGTTACACATAAAAAAATGAGCTTATAAGCTTTTTTGAGCAATTGGTAAGACACAGATAAGAATTCCATCACTTAAATTATATAAAATTATTTACAAAGGTTTATAATAATATCTCTAGAGTGTTGTCAAATTTTCTGCCTTAAAAATGTATTTATATATTACTGTTTTTCTTTTTAAAATTATTTTAAAGTAAAAGAAAATATTAACCTTTGTATATTACATATTAAAAATTACGTTGCTTTCAATACACAAGCAAA
This sequence comes from Trichonephila clavipes, assembly GCA_019973935.1. Classification (NCBI taxonomy): domain Eukaryota; kingdom Metazoa; phylum Arthropoda; class Arachnida; order Araneae; family Nephilidae; genus Trichonephila; species Trichonephila clavipes. The sequence goes on along the minus strand of BMAU01002837.1, from coordinate 1,466,735 downwards.
GTAATTCATATGCTTAACAATAAAAAAAGAGCTTAAATGCTTACAATAAATTATAAGTAATTTTGCAAGAACTTTTCAGTTTTCACATATTGCATCATTCTTTAGAATCCAAACTAAAACTTAAATATAGTTTATTGTATATAAACAAAAGGTATTTAACAGCTGCGTATATAATGCGTTGTTCATTTTTATCACCTACTCGTTCTTAAGTGAAATTCCGCACGCTATTTGTATTGCAAGTAACAAAACAATTTTCCGTCTTAGTTTCACGTAGCACGCAAAGACAGATTGTTTATTACCTGAAAAACATTGTTTTCAAATTCCTATTAGCCAGGAAACATTGAAAACAATGCTTTTTTAACTATGGAAATATTATATTTTAGTATGCTTAAAACATACTGGATATTTTATTTTTTCGGAATATGCTTTATACGATGTTTATACAAGGCAGCTTTAAATTATTTATAAACACAGAATTATAAGCGTCCGTTGAAAGAATATACATTGTATGATGTTTAAAAAAATAGCTTTAAAATTTGGCTTTGTCTCAAGGATATATGCCAGGTGACCGAAAAGTTCATTAATATTTGAAAGTTCAATAATTCATGGGATAATGTAGCTAGATAGGTAAAACTTGACACACATGCTTAAAATAGCATAAGACTTTATGGAAACCACGAAAAGTGCAAAAAAATGGACAAAAAGCGACACTGGACATCAAAGTCAGTGACGCCGCATGAAAATGATGTATAAAATGAGACTTGTCCGTGTAAATACTTGACCTCCCAGATCCACAGAATTCAGTCCGTGAGATTGTCCATTGTGGGGTTACTTGATGTCACAACTCTACTGTGATCATCCGACCTCATTAAAGATGTTAAAAGACAGCGTCCGCGACCTCAATTTCTCCCCATGCATACAAATATACTGTACAATGCTGTTCTCAACATAGTTCCTCGACTATAAGTGCTGTTAATAAATAACGGTCTACATGGTAAACGGCTGCTATAAAAAATATCGTTTATTGTGCTACAATGTTATGTTAATTATTGCTTTTATTATATAAAGCTACATCTATTGGGCATGTTTTTGGCCATTTCTATTAATCCCCATGTCATTTCAAGCCTGTGTGTCAATTTTCACCTTTCTACCTATATTAATCCACGAATTATTGAATTTTCAAATGTTATTAGGCATTTGGTTCAGGTGGTATATATTTATATCTTATTTGGCCGACTACTTTAATTTTAAATAGACCCTTATCTCGTGTTACTATATGATATTTAATATTTACAGGATATAAAAGATTTTAAAATGTAGCAATTTAATTTGAGATTAAATATTTCACAGCATTTGACATTCGTATGGAAGGAAATAAACTATCAAATCCAAACATTTACCAGAAACTTATGCAAATAATTATAGAAAAAAAGTGTTTCTAAGTTCTTCAAAATCTCTAACCTATCATTAATATTGTACTGTTATCGCTACGCTGTTCAGTATGAAATGAAAAAATTATGAAATTAGTTGACTTATTTCACTTTCCGCATCTGCTGGACTTCTATTCAGGTCCACGATGCTGAATGATCTACACTAGGGCAGCATAATCACGTACCCTGGCTAATGAGATATGTTAACAGATTTAGCGTTCCCTAGCTTCTACCATTTACGGGTGTTGCTGAGTTTTTCTTTTTTCCCTTACCTATCTACCCTTTAGGTGCAAAGACTGTTGTACCAGAACGAAGTGATGACACACTGTTCTGCGTAATTAGAAGTACGTGGAGGACTGTGGCTTCGCTAAAAAGGACGTGGTCTTACGTGATTGGTTTGGAATTCGGTCATCCGAAAGCTATTGGGGAATTGAAGGAGGGGATATATACAAACAAAGAAAGTGTGGTTTTTTTCCAAGGCATTTTCTTTGAAGGGGACTTTAGTGTCATTTACAATTTTTTTTCTCGTAAATAAAATATAAAATTTTCTCTAAGATTCATGTTTTTCAAAAAGTTGTACATATACCATTGTTTATTCATCCATGTTTGCTCGAATTGAATACTTGGACATATTAATTCAAAAGTTTTTATGCCAAAAAATAGGTCTTTAAAATTGTAAATAAATGCATTTAATTAAGAAGGATAATGGAGTAATGTGTTGAAAAGATTTTATTTTCTAAACGGTTACAAAATGTAAAAATTGTACAAAGGAAATTTTATTCTTTTCTCTGAAAAAATTGGGGTCACACACACTAGATTCGTAGCCACATTTTTGAATCCTGACTTATAAAACAAATGGAGAAAATAAGAGAAATCTCTGAATGCAAAATGAAAATTTTATCTTCATATCCAAGTGTTTTATAATTTAAGAGAACCATGTACTATATCAAGTATCTGTCTGTTCACTTGGCAATGATTCCAAATAATAAAACTTGCAGTTAATATGCTTATGTTGTTATATATATGTAAATATTCAAAATAAAACAAATCTGTATTTAAAAATGTCGAAAATTTCTTTCAGAAGAATCAAATATTAGCTTTCATTAGAAATATGTTGTATGAATTCATTTCTCTATGAAATTGTTTGAAACATTTGTTCATATAGAAGTGTGATACTTCTCTCTATTTCCCAGTAGTTTTATAAATATGAGTAAAATTAATTCTAAAGAGCTGCAAATTATATGGATTTCCAACTAAATATTTAAGGTAACCGACTATGTTTGAAACCATGATTTTACAAAATCATACAAACGAATATTATTTTTAATATTTAACGTTACGTAGATTAGAATTCACGAATAAAATTGTTTTAAGATTATTAATACAATAAAAAGTTATTTGAATTCAGTATTTTGGCAAAAGATGAACATAGAATTACTTCTTTTTAAACATTCTACCTTTTGCGAAAAAGGCTTTTATAATAATAATATTTTGCTTATATATAGCTATAATGTCTGTACAGAGTTTGAACTATGATTTTTGGAATACATATCTTAGAAGTAGATTTATCCCTATTTAAATAAATCAAAATAGAAACATTTTAACACCGATAATTGTTTCAATTGGTAGTAACTGAAAATATTACGAATTTTTCAAAAATCCTATTCCAGGCTCTCTGGAAAAGTCTTACCTCTATATGAACAGAATATTAACATAGGAGCATTTTTCACAAAACGAGAGCGTATTAAAAATATTTAATTCTATGATTATCTTTTGCCAAAATACTGAATTCAAATAAATTTTATTGTAATAACATTCTTAAAACCCTTTTATGCGTGTATTCTAATCTAAGGGACACTAAATATTAAAATTATTCGTTTATACACTTTTGCAATATCATTATCCCGAACGAAATCGGACGCCTTAAATAATTTTCCAAAAAAAAATAAATTAATGTATCAATTTGCTTTAAAACATTATTTTCTGACATAAAATACAGTAAATAAATAAAAATGATTTATTTAATATTTTTAATTTTTTTCTTCTAAATATAGATGCTAAGATAAACACTCTAGAAGAAATACGAGAAGAAATTGAAATGAATAGAGATATTCTAAACAGAAACTAGCATACTTATTTTATTTTCGCAGATTCTTACAGTTATTCTTCTTACGTAAAACTGTTTAAAATAGTTCCTTACTTATTTATTTAATTTTTAAAAGACATGCCACACAAGAAAATTATTTTACAAATATAAGCTTCCAAATAATTGGCACCATGTGTTTACAAATTTACTTCACACGAGTACAGAAAAACAAAAACAGCAGAAAAACAGACTGAATCTAATCATTTTTAGCATTGTTTCACAGAAAAGAAGCTTCTGATTATCTAACAGAAAAAAATAAGACAACTAAAAAAAAAAACGAAAAGAAACTAGTATCAAGCAAAACAAAGGGTACAACTTCATTTCAGGCCAATATTGACGCAAGCGGCTTCATGCTTGGTTCCCATATAAAATGAAGATACCAAAAAAAAGTCAAAAGAGAGAAGATGGGAAGTAAAACAATAAAGTTCTGCCAAAGCGACATCTGGCGGAAAAACACGAGACAGTGATGCTTTTACCATCAATAGTATATGTTATTGCTTGCAAACTAGTGAGTTTTTCAAAGAAAACAAAATGATCTTTTAAGAAACAGGACCTTGTATTTGGTACTGGACTAAAAATGTCAAGCAAAATATTGTTAATCATGTGTTTTTGTTAGCTTTATTAAATCTGAAAGTGTTTTAATACTTGTATCGAAGGGTAGAGAAAAGTGTTTTGATTTGTTTTGAATGACATCAGATCAGTTTGTTTTTGCGAAAAAAAATCAAAATAGAAGCTTTATTCTATATGATAAGCTGTGTAAAACAAATTTCATGTCAAGCAAAATATGGTTAATTATAAGTTTCTGGTAGTTTCTTAAATCTGTAAGTGTTTTCATTTTTGTATCAAAAGATACAAATGACGTTTTGAATAATGCCAGATCAACTTGATTTTGCCAAGAAAATCAAAGCAGAAGCTCTGTACTATACGAGAAGTCTTGCTAAACTATTTTCATGTCTTTTTTTAAAAGAAAAATCTCATCATATATCACAGTGGAAAGTAATAATTCTGTAGAAAGTTTCAAAAAATGAATGACAAAAATTATAAGGTTTTGTGTATTAAACGCTTTTTAGGAATGTGATATTAATGCATTACATAAAACATTTTAATAGGTATCTGTACATGTGAAAATAAGCAACTGAATTATATATATTTCTTTTAAAATTACAACTGAATTTTTGCCAACTTTTTAGCAAGAGCTAACGAACTAATGCTGCATTACTTTTAAATTACATTTTAGGAACTACAAAAAAAGTATTTTGGAGTGTATTAACCATAAAAACAAGCTTTTATATAAAATTTTGTATACCAAAGCTTCCTTTTAAACGCAATGAATAAAATTTACACAAAACCATTAAATATCATGTTTAAAAAAAGTGTAAAATTTATAAAATATTTAAAATGTCTTTTGTGTATTTTATGTAATATTTGAAGAGATTTAATTTTATACCCACTATTTTTAAAATTCATGTTAATACTTACTTGTATGCTTCTTAATGATGATTTTAAAATATCTCCATAGATAATAGAGAAATAAGTGATTTTTCGTATAATTTAAATAATTAATTCGCTACATCAAAAGACTCCATAAAATTTAAAAAATAAACTTCTTTTACATTACAAACTTAAGCTAAAAAAATTCTTCGAAGCATTTTTTTTTTAAAAAATAATTTAACATCATATACAAATAAAATTGCATATTTAGCCTTCTATAAAAAAAATCAAGACAAACCAATAAAATATTCATAAGGAAACGAGCGACGAAATTCTGCAAAAAATCCCATCAGGCTATAAAAACTGATGGGTCAAGCAAGCCGTAAAAGTCACGGGATTCTAGGCAGTATTACATTTTAATAGTTAGGTTTTTTTAATGGCTTATATTTAATGGCTGGGAATTTTCGTAAGGAGCTAATATTAGTAATGATTGTTTAACATATTTTCTTTAGGGATATAATATTTATATGCTTCACTCGGCCGTTTTCTTTTATCGGTACTGATGCAAAAGAATTTCTGAGAATACTTTTTGCTTTATGTACTTCATCATTTTTTTTAAATAAAATAAAAAAAAAAAACGTTACAGCAAAGGATAGCTCCATGTTTTTCTGAATGAGTAGCAGCAATGTGGGAACATTCGTTTGTGTTGTAATAATTTTAAAAATTTAATTTCTGCAGGAACATGAAAAATAAACGTTATATAAAAATAAATCTTTATTTCATTTGTAATATGCATTAGGAGGGATCGAAAAAAAATTCACTCAGAATTTCAAAAGTTACCAATGAGGAAAATAAGTTCTCTTGTATATAGATATAAAGATAATTATACAATAAAAGTTAGTTAGTACTGTCCCAAGGGGAATAAAGTTTATATATTTGAGATTTTTTTTTTTTTAAAAGGCAAAGTAATGTTAAAGTGAAACAGGCATTTTAATACCTTTTAAAATTTATTGTGAAAAGAGGACATATGCTATATCAGTGCTTTTCAAACGTACATTATTTACTACTAAATATTCAATCATAATTCACCACCCCTCTCCCGAAAATAATACATTAAGTTCAACAATACTATACTTCGACGCTAAAGCAACACTATGTCTAACCTCTTAAGTGTCACCGGCGTATATAAACATCTCGCTCAGCCAAAACGTTTACTGCCCCAAACGTATACATACGTCTTTTCAAAGAACGACACTTTCTGTGCACTGCTATTAATAAAGTTATTACGAAGGCTCTAAAATACAGTAAAAGAAATGCTTGCGAATGAATTCAGTTATTTCAACTTACTAACTTATTTATTCCTTTTCTTCCCCTCTCCTCAATACATTCCATACGCGTTTCTACATTCAAAACATTGGCATTGGGGAGTTAATAGCGTAACTGACCGTACAAATTATCAAGATAAGTGTTAACTGTTGGTTTAAATATGTAAGTGTAATGTTGTGTAAGCGTTGATTTTTGTATATAATTTTATACATGACAAACCCATGGTGATCAATGATAATTATTAAATTTGCTCTTAATTACTTCAGTGCAAATGTCTATTTTGTTATTATGTCAGAATGTATTTAGTTTGCTTACATATAGTAAATTAATAATTTCTTACAATAATCTTTTGTTTTCGACTTTTCAATATGCCCCTCCCCTAGGCAGCACGCACTGCATTTTGAGAAAGGCTGATATATGTGAAAATAATAACAAAGTTCATATCTATGGGGTAATAATAACAAAATTTCATAACAAAGTCAACATACTATTTTTTGTTTTTTACACTAGGGTTATCTCAAAATAGAATATATATACATAAAAACATATACTTAGCGAAGCATTTTATGTTCATGAATTCCTGCTGGCTGAATAGTCCTGTCAAATATATCTTTTATTTGATTTTCTGTAAAAAAGTATTATTCCATATTATATATTTCCTGATATACGGTTAGACTATCTGAAACTTTATCGAAATTAGGAAATTATTTTGACATCACATATTTTCAACCCTTTTATAACGCTATTTCACATAATGTACATTTTCCATACGCTACAAAAAAGAAAAAATCGAAAGTATTATTTTTCTGTAAAATTAATGAATTTTGTTTGAGTATTTTTGTGCACAATATCAATGCCTTATATCATTGGTCTTCAAGTCATCAAATTTTGTCGACTCTTGGAACCCTTAAAACTACATGGTGTGTTTCAAGGGAATCCGATCCAAAAACAGGCCCTTTAGAATGTAATTTAAAGTAATATTTAAAATTTATCAGTATGTTGTAAGTCCTATAAGTAAATACAAATTAAGGCAAATACTGTATATAGAATGAAAAAAAGTTTTATAATAATATTATAGTATAACTTACAGGAAATTAATAAAAAAAAGGTGTACGGCACCAAATTTAAATTTAAGTTCTTTCTCGTGAGACCCGCATTATGATACTCCGCTTTAGATACATGTGGTCATTTAAACTTCCTTGAGACACATGAAACTATTTTTCAAACATATTTATAGTTTTCTGATAGCCTGATCACGCTTAATGGAACCCCAACTTTCTGTGGAACACAATTTGAAGACACTGTCTTACACCATTATTATTATTTTTTAAATAATAATCATTAGTAATTCCATAATTACTGTACAAAATTATGTGTAATAGTGCTTCATAAAACTTCAAAAACCATTGTAATCTATAAAAATATTGTAATTTGACAGTTTACACATGCATAAAACATTTATCTCTATGCTATTGTCTCATAGAAAATATTTTGATTATATTTTATTCTAAGAAAGTAGAATCTTCAGATCATTGTTCATTTTATTTCGATTATTTTATCAGACGATATAAATCTTACAAAATGGATTTCCCTGTCATCTTTCTCCAAAATGAGCTTTGCCTACCTTTCTCGTGACTTACAGTATTTGCGCCCCATTCGCTGCATGACGGAATGTTTTTTCGGCATATATAACTTTTCAAAAGGTCGAAACTGGAAAACATGGAAAATTGCTTCGGTTTTTCTCTTTGGCTGTTTTCCTTTTTTTTCCCCACTTCCTCCGGAGCTATCCAAATTGCATCAAAGATCTTATTGTTCTACTTTTGGAGAACCGAATTGCTTTCTTTATATCGTTTCATCTCCCGAATGAAAAGCAAACATTCAGCTCTTCTGGAAGGAAAAGAACTTTTCTCTCAGGTCAAAGGTAAAGATTGAGACTCCAAATACACGGGAAAAAATTATTTGTATTGCTTCAAGTAACTCTTTTTGATGGTCTTGGAAAATGGGAATTCCAAATCATTCACTGGGTGCTCTGCGTGAGACATTGCTTTTTTTCCCCGTATTTTGCTGTTTTCAGAGATCGCTGAAAAAATATTGGTGCATTATCTTTATTTCTTTTTTTCAAAATCGTAATGTGTAAAAGACAAAGAAGAGTAAAACATTTTGAAAGATTTGAAAGATATAATTCAGAATTACCTTAAAAGAGTATTGGAGTAAGGGATCATTTTAAGGTTATTCATTAAATTTTCTTAAAATTAGATGGCAGAAATAGAAAACCTTTAAAATAATTCAGAAAAATAATATGTTTATTTTTCATTTTGATGCTTTTTAAAGATCTTTGAAATATATGTTGGAAGTACAAAAAATAGGAATTGTTTCCGGGTCTGGATCAATTAATTTTTTTCGCTCCGTCCTTGAATGGATAGATGAAGGACAGTGTTGCTATTTTAAAATCACACTTATTTTGTTTCGTAGAAAAATCACTCATAAACATAACACAAGTTGAAAGAAACAAAAAAGACATTAACACGTGTGGTTTAAAAACGTTCACAAAATCTTCCTTTGTTCCATCCAGAAAAAACTCGTCTATTTAAACTGATGGTTAACCGGAAGCTATATATATATATATATATATATATATATATATATATATATATATATATATATATATATATATATATATATATAAAAAATCATATGATTTCCATAAAGGTTTTTCTGATTGGTTCAGATATTCGGGTGATGCTAGGCAGCAGCATCCTTACTTTAAAAACATTGAAATAGTTTGGGGAAGATAATGTTATAGCTACTTCCTGCACTACTAGCAATTAACTATCACCCGAAGTTTAGGAAGACTCAAGAGACCATTATTTATTAAAATCCTTCCAGAGAAATTAAACGTGAATTACTGAAATGAGATTGATTTTCATCTGCCAATGTTATTATATTGAATATTCAAAGTACTTTAAACATTATTATTATTATTTTGTTTACTGAAAAGTTAGTTCTCGGTATAATAAGAATATGCACTTACATATTATACCGTCAACACACACTTTTAATTCAAAATACGTCGCCATCTCAAAAACTGTTGCCAAATACTGCCATCGTTACTGTTATTGTGTTGAAACGGGCATTGTAAAGATTTCTACATTCGCTTCATACAGCGGTATTTGGAGATGCCTTTTGATTTGACGAAATTATGGTTTACGATATAAAACGTAATCCCATAATAGTCACATTTAAATGATAAAAAATAAAATAACAATTATAAACAAAAAATATAGATCAAATATTTCCATTAAAATAAGTCATAAAATAATCAAGGACATGGAACATTCTTTAAATTCGGTAAAATATTCAGAAAAGTAAATTCCCTATTTAGTATCTGTTCTTATATTCTAATTTAAAGAAATAATTTGAATTGAATAACTTTTTCATGATTTATAATTTTTATTATTATTAATAGTAGGAATATTAAACGCTCCATTAATAATATTAATCTATTGTATTCTTTCTACAAGAATTGACTAACAAAACAAAAATAAATTGGGATCCCTTAAAAGGGAACTAATTAACATTTTCAAGGTATAATATCATTTTAAAAAGTGTATGATTCAGGAAAACACGTCTTTCAGCTTTAAAAAAGAATCACAAAAAGTTTTTATTCAGAAAGTGCTTTACTTATACTTCACATATGGATATAATGTAAATAAATTTTGACTTATTTTATTCTAAAACAGCCCATTAACCTATAAAACCACCTATACAATGACAAAACTATTGAATTATTTTTATATTCATTAGTAGTTTTCAGCAACACTGGGATACATTTCCCTTTTCATTTCTATTTTTCCTATATGAATAATTTAAATGAATAAGATGAACTTAGTTTTATTATAACTTCTAAAATACTTTAGAATCTTAAATTCATTTATTATTCTACAACAAACAGAAGAAAATATCAGACAAAACTAGCTAATGAGTTTTAAAGACTTATTAAACAATATATTATGCGTACAATAGTCTAAACTAATTGCATTGCATTCATTTATCAAACTAAGTTAACTGGAGAAAGTAGAAAATAAAAATGATATTAAAAATAATTAGAATTTAAATTAACAATTAAATTTTGATTTCTCTTTCGAATTAATTATTTTATTTTACCGTCCTTACTAAAAATATAATTAAAGAAGTAACATTCCGACCGTTTTTCTCTATGCCTATATTTTTTTTCTTGTTACTTAGCATTTTATTTTGTAAAACTCATTTTTCTAACACATATAGATTTTTAAAAAAAATCTTATTCATAAATTAATTATCGAAAAATGTTGTACACATAAATTACTTTTTCGAAAACCCTTAAAATAGCATCTTAAGAATTTTCAAGAAAAACAGGTACTTATATACTATACCGTCGACCTATGTCACCAAAAGAAAATACATCGTCAATTCAAAAAATATCATGAAATGACATCATCGCTATTATTACTGTGTTTGAACATACGCGGAAATGGTTTCTCTTAATGGTCGCAACGTTTGTCGACGTCTTTTCATTTGACAAAATTGGTTGACGGTATAACACGTAAATACCGACGAACAATATTTTCCCAATTTCATTTGAGCCTATTTTTACAAATAATAAAAATGTCCCCTCCAATCTTACATCGACGATTTTAAATTTTAAATGGTATACAATTCCTTAGATTAGTCACAATTTTAGTTTAAAATTGTTGTGTATTTTACAACATATCTTCTTATTCCAATTCCTGTGACACAAATAGTTCACAATTTTAATTTTCAAGAAACCTGGAATCACGCAATCAAATATGCGTTTGAAAAAAATTTCCTCACTCTGATAATGTTTTTACTAAACTCTATAAGCAAGCACAAATACTAAATATATATGTATATTTTTTTTTAATTCAAATATTTATGCTAGATAATTAAAAAAAGTAGGGACAACTAAACGATTTCAATTTTAAAACTGATTCCATAGTTTTATATTTCAATTAATGATACGTTGGACTGCAAATGGGCAGCAAAAAATTCTCTGCAATGGTCAGATTGTAATGACGAACCAATCAGTTGCCAATCCTTAGAACTTCATAGATCATAAATATGATTGACCACTATATGGTGGAGGACAACAATAGCTATATATTTACTTATTTACGTCTCTATTTACATTTCTATAACACTGAAAATGAGCTTCAAAAAAGTAAGTAATGTAAAATGATAATAGATAATGGTGTGTGGTGTTCGTCAAATATATATACACACACACACATTTATAGATATATAATTCTGGAATTGACATTGGTCTTTTCCTGGATTTATTGATAACATTCCATGAACTTCAATAAAACAAAACTTAATAATTTAAATCACCAAGTTAAAATATTAGACTAAAAATATATCCTATTAAACAACGACGCTCCTAAATGCGCCGAAGCCAAGATAATATTACAAAAATATCCGTGAAAAACAGCAGCACCTGGTAACGAAGTCAAGTTGAAAATTAACACTGAGGCAGAATCAGTTACATATGGTTTTCGTCAAAATATACCACGTGAGGCTGGTGACAGCTACGCTCCCCCCACTCAGATCAGCTGGTCCCTATAAATCACAACAGCAAGAGCATACCGGCAAAGAAAAGCATTATCAACAAACTAAATGTTATTTCGCCAATTTACCATTGTGGTGCCAACTCTCACTTTCAAATATCTTAGAATTAGCTGCAAAAGTAGCAAAAAAGTCACTAACTTTAGAGGAGTTCCACTAAAAAGTAGTAGGTAAAATTTTAAAGTAAAGTATACCCATAGTAAACATTTTGATACTCGCAATTTTTCAGATTAAATCTTCAGAAAAATGTAAATAATGTCTCAATCTTTCTGCGAACCTTCAGAAATTTCTCCACAGATTACCGTTTGGTGACCGTTGTTCAATTTTGGCTTGATGAGTTTAGTCTCAAAATAAAATTATTTTTTCTACAATATAAAGAACCAAAAACAATGATTACTGATAAATAAATACTGTGTGTGTAAGTAGTACAGTTTGCATTGAAACATTTAATTATCCATCGCTCTCTCCCAGCACTGTCGAATCAGTTCCGATCCAAGCTTTTATTCATCTTCCGCTTTATCGTGCCCTGCAATTCCTCAATAGCAGGTGTTTGTTTATCTCTTTAAAATTTATTATTAAAGAAGTTTAAAATGTATCCGAATATTTTTTTCTTGTGATTACCTAGCACAACGTTTGTCAAACTGTGAGGTGCGCCCCACCAAAAGGGCGCGAGCATATTGAAAAGCCAAAAACAAAAGGTGATTATAAAGAAAATTATTAATATGCTCAAAGTAAACAAACAAAATGCATTCTGACATAAGCAAAAATAAAACACTTACACATCATCCCTGATATAATACTCTTATACATATGTATCAGTGCTGCGCAATGTATTATATAATTAGTTTAATAATACTAAGTTACTCCATGTGGGCTGTCATATATAAAATTATATACTCAAATTAACACTTATTTTGATAATTTGTGCGGTTTCTAATTATATCCTCAACTGCCGATTAAAAATTACGCGATTCGTTTCCTAATTCCACTATTTTCCTCGTAGTTGCGAGTATGTGATGTTTTGGGGGAGAGGAAAGGAATGAGAACAAGCAAGTCCTCATGAAATTAGTAAATCCTTCGCTAGCACCATCAAGATCCAGTTAGTACACTTCAAAGCCTTCGGAATAGTTTTATGGATATCAGTGCATAGAAAAGGTCGTTCTTCAGAAAGACGTATATATACGTCCGGGCTATAAACGCGTTGCGTGAGCGAGACGTTTACATACGCCGGTGGCACTTAAGAGGTTAAAAATTTAGTGTAGCTTTAGAGCGTCAACGTATAGTATTGTTGAATTCAATATATTGTTACTGTATGGAGATGAGGTGAGCGCGATGAAAATTATGATTGAATATTGGGTCGCAAGATTGAATCTTTGAGAAGCACTGCCTTACATTCCATCAAATTTCTTTATCAGACATTTGTTGAGTGCAATTCATTCATTCTGTCCAATCTTAAATAGCAAAGAAACGTTTATGCATAATGTAAGTTATGCAGAGATTAATCATTCAAATTCTTGAAGTATTTAAATTGAAAACTGATATTGTAAGTATTATGCAACGTGATACTTGTTCAATTTAGTTACAATTTAGAAAATCTGATTATCTACACCTCTTCTAATCTTAGATATAATGACATACACCACTCTTCATCTCTTTAACTTTACCAATTTGCGGTCTGCAGAAGCAAGATTCGTATATTTGCCGTTTCGATCCTACTAGATGCACTCAAAGCGATTGAGAGTTCTTCCTTAATGGAATTAGAACGGAAAGACTGAATACTTCCCTTTTTGAGAAGTTCCACCTAGATGGTAAAATTCCCTTATATGTTTCTGATTTCTGACAGGGATCTGGAAGGAAGATCCTTGATGAAGCTCATCATCATCAGCATAAAAATGACGATATTTGAAGTTCATATCTGCGCGATATTCTCTTAAGAACCTGAATTTCATACGTAGCGAAATCATTATTAGAAGGGCATCTCATGGGTCTATTACTTTTTTTTCTTTTTTAAAGCGAAATATAAATAGGATAGATCATGGAGAATTACATCAAATGGGAAGTATAAGAGAAGTGAAAGAATTTATGAAAATGGTGCTTGTGTGAAGCATTGCAAAATACTGGTTGAACTCTTATTATAATATAACTGAATTAAGGAGATTAAAAGTAGATAAAAATAGTATAAAAATTTTTATATTGCGTATATTTATAAAGAGAGTGATGTTCCTGCATGAATTTTGAAGAAAAACAAGCACATTAAAATGGAATGTAGTTATATGAAGAATAAAGAAATATTTATAACTTTAACCTACCAATGCGAAAAATATGTTTTACAAAATGGATATTAGGAGAAAAAACTTTAAAGAAATTATTTTAAAATTTAATATTGACACAGACGACCTCTCAAACTTTCAATATTTGAGACCAATTTTCAATCATAATTTTCATAATTAACATTGTATAGAATGAAAAAATACTTGACGCTAAAGTTACAATGCTACTTTAATTTTATACCGTACAAATTATCAAGATAAGTATCAAAATTTTTATCTGACAAGCCCATGGAAGGAACTAGTAATTATTAAATTTGCTTTTAATTTGATATTGATATATTAATGAATCAAAAATTAATGAAATGAATTTATTATAATTATGCCGTACTGATTCTATTATAAGTATATTACATCAGTGTAAAAGTGTATTTAATTTTTATTATGTCAGAATTTATTTTGTTTTGCTTCTTTTCAATACATCAAGAGGACTTGGTACCCTTTGAACATTTTTTTTTTATTTATGTATTTAAAAATTATATTTTAACATTTCATGTAATATTTCTATTAAAAAATTATATGAGATGAAATTTTTCACATATTATTCATGCAAAGTTAAAAATTATTTTTTTTTAAAAAAAATGGAAAATTAAAAATTTTTAAAGAAAATTTGGAAAATTTTACTCCTTTTGTAATTATTAATTTTTTGGCCTCAAATTTTTTTTTTGCAATATTCTTAAGATTGTTTTAAAAGCTTTAGTGATCGATTTTAATATGACTTAGTTAGTTTTGGGGGTAAAATAAAATGTTGATATTCATTTTAAAATTCACCGAAAAGGCCAATATCTCCTACATTCTATTTTTTTTAAAAATGTATTCAATTAACAGCAAAATGTATCCCTAATTTTGTTACATGTATTATATATAACACGCAGGAAGAACATGGAAGTGATAATTGTGGAAGGAGTAGCCATTTGAAAGCACTAATGCAACGAAAAAACACAAATTGAAAAAAAAACCCTTTAAAATTTATAAATCTGAAAAAAAATAATTATAATAAGCTTTAAAAAATTAAAATACCAATGCAAGATATTAGTTGTACATTTTTCTTTAAAATAATCGCATTTATATATATTTTTTAACCCGTACATTTTTATAAAATTATCAATTTTAGAGAGTATTAATTGCACCAGAAAATTCAAGAAAAATGTTAAAAAAAAATGTTTTTTTTCCTCATTTTAGTTTTTTCTTGAAATATTATTTAAGTATTACATTTGTATGAAAATTACATGGGGACAAAAAACTGAAATTAAGAATTTATTAACATAAAATGCCTTCATTCAAAAATTTTAATTGCACACATTTCAAATAAAAAAATTGGATTATTGTAATGCCTCGGTAATATCCTGCTTTATATATTACACATTATTTTTTATAGTTATTATTTCTCTTTTTAAAATAGTTTTTTTTATTAAAACGCTTTTTTTAGCTTTTTTTCTAAAAAGGGTGCATGATCTATTTGCCTGATTTGTTACTTAAATTTTTTCTAATGAAGTATTATCCAACCTCTAACTTTTCGACATACAAAAGTGATGAATCAATAGAAAGATAGTAATGCAATTAATAAGATTATTAAAATTTAAAAGAACGATAGTTTATTTGGTCATTTGGGGGATACCAAATCTTCTTAATACTTATTTTAAATATTTTACTTTCAACTTTTCCATATGCTCGTGCACCCCACATAGGAATATCACTCTCGCTTATCATGTCCCACAATTTGGGAAACACTGGTATAAATTTTCAAAAAAGAAAAACAAATCCATAAAGAAAAAAGAAACTGGAAAACTACTGTGAATTTTAGTTAAATGATTTTAATCTCAAGATAATTATTTTTCTACGATATAAATAACCAAAGTGATGATTATTAATAAGTGAGTACTGAATAGTGATTAGGCAATATAGTATTTTCCAATATTTCATAACTCAGCTCTCTGCCTGCACACAAACAACGTCGAATCAGTCTAATGTAAGTTTTTTCTGTCTACAGCTTTATCAAGCATTGTAATTTCTCAACAATATAAATTCATTTTTAAAATTTAATAAAAATCTCTTAAATATACCTATTTTTTTTCTCTTGTAACTATTTAGTAAGAGTCTTTTCACCACAATATATGCTAAAAAGTATTAAAAGTCTGGATCAATTTCACAAAAATTGCTTTGACTTTTTACGGTAAAAAAAACTGAAGTTTATAAAGTTTGTTCTCTTGTAGCTGTACTCAACCTAAAAATTATTCTAATTTTTATTTTTCCCTTTACCTAATTATCATTGAAAATCTTTTCCACTTAAATATGTTTAGAAGTTCTGAAAAAAAATTCGATGTACCCTAATACACATGTTTTAATCTTAGATGTATATAAATATCAAAAGACATTAATTTAAATAGTTTACCACTAATACATAAATGTTTCTTCAGATTAATTTTATATTTACACGTAGTTAACATGCAAATTTGAATTTATGATTTCTTTGAAACATCAAATGGGAGGGCCTTACGCATTGCATAAAAATAATTGAATTTTGTGCATCATCGTAGAACTAATTTTCAAATAAATTATAAGATCCTCTGCTTTTTCATAAAAAAGTGCTTTCATTAAACTGATTTTTTTAGGCTAATTCTTATTGAAATAATGCTTCTAAAATTCATTAAATGTAAAGTAGTGTAGAAAGAACTTTTGAAACTCAGAAAGAGACTAAGGAAATAGACATGATGTGAATTACAGCAGTGCACGGCAGAAAAAAGAAACAAATTATGAACATTACGTAGTTTGGATTAGTTTGGCAAAGATTCAACCGTTTAGAGCAAAGAGGAACTCTTCGCCTACTAATGTAAATGTCGCCGTTCAATCTGTTAAGTGGCACTTTCCATCTAAAAAACTCTCATTATAGAAACACATATTTTTATTTCATTTGTTTTCATGTGAAACCAATGTACCGAGAGACATTCAAATAGCTTTTATTACTAACTCAACAAAGCCAAAGAATTCATCATAATACTAACTCAAAGGAATCAAGATATAAAGCCTGGTAAAATTATGATGTATTCATTGCTGTAGGTAGAATTAATTTTCGAAAATACGTCTTTTTGTTAAATAAAATGGTATCAATTTTAGAATTAAAATAGTTTGATTTAATGTAATGAAAATGACTACTATATATTGAAATAAACTATATAACGCTTCATCATACTTTTTAATATAATTTAATAATTTTAATTAAGACAATTTATTTATTTTCTTACAGTTACGTAGTATATTCACCGTAGCACAAACTCAAATCAAATCTAGCTGCATAACTTAGTTTTGTACGTGCCTTTTCGAGAGTGTGTACAATTTTTTCTCGTCCAAGGAAAAATTTTCTTCCTCTCTTGATGACAGAAATCCCTGGTGATTTCTATATATATGCTACTGAAACTCCCTTATTCCAAATTTCTATATATTTCCCTTTTTTTCCCTATTAGACATGTTTCTTTCCTCTTCGCTCTATTTTTAGACCAAATGAGATAGAAGGGAAATTTGTGGGCACTTCAAATGTAAATGAAATATTAATTTATGGGAGAAGTTCGAAGTTTTTTTAACTTTTTGAGGATTAATTTTTAAGTTAAAGCATCTAAATTTCCTCATTGATAATATACAATGGGGATTTTTGAGCAAAAAGTGTAAAGAAAGAATTGCAAATATAAATCCTTAAAAAAAGGCTATTGGACGAAAAACACAATTTTTCTTTCTTTTTTTTTAATTTTACAGTTTTTGAGTAAATTTTTCAATTTTTAATCAAACTATGAATTATAAGATTTGACCCCACGAGAGAAAGGTTTCTTTTGATTAATTTCATAAATTGCAAAGTTATACGTATTAGCCAAATTTTGAGTAGTTTTCCAAAAAATGAAGAAAGAGTTTTAGGTATCTTATTTTTAAATCACCGAGTCTAAAAAAACAAAACGTGCTCTTTTTCTGTACGTTAGCTCGATTTATCACAAATGTTAGAAAGAGATATAGAGCTATTAAAACATTTTGCCCTTGGTAGAAAATAGAAATTGGCCAATTTTTTTTATAAACCACAAAATATTGTTGACTTGTAAAAACACACAGTATACAGTGTCCAGGCAAATAAACATTCTGTCTAATTCCGAAATTATTTTTGTTTGATTTTGATATAGAGGAAAGGATGGAAGCTTGAAATATAATAGAAATGTTTAATGCATATCCTCCTGGTGTTCTTTGGTATCTCAGCAGGCTGGATGGCCTACAACAGTAGATCAATCATACATTTTAACATTTAAAAAATTATTTCATTTGAACTAAGTGTAAACCAAGAATTTAAATGTTCTAAATGGACTACTCGCCCTTTTTCTTATTTTGGATACCTTTGGCGCACTTCTGCTTTATGTGGTTTGTGAGAAAATACCCTCACGTAGATATAATGATAAATATGTTTATTTACTCTTTAATTTAATAGTGTTGTTGTTTATCTAAAAAAAAATATTTTAATTAGCATTGTTTATACGTCATTACAACTCCAATGATTACCTAAAATTTACGCTGGATTAATTTGCATATTCAGAGGCTTAGGACTAAATTAGGTGGTTAAGCTAGTCTTTTAAACTA
Source organism: Trichonephila clavipes (assembly GCA_019973935.1). Classification (NCBI taxonomy): domain Eukaryota; kingdom Metazoa; phylum Arthropoda; class Arachnida; order Araneae; family Nephilidae; genus Trichonephila; species Trichonephila clavipes. The sequence continues at coordinate 1,447,845 of BMAU01002837.1, read as the reverse complement.
TGAAAAACTTTTTCTTTACTCTCGTTAAGTAACATCAACCATGAATCATTTCACAAAAATGTTATTTGATTGAGTAATTCGAACTTTAATATTTTCTCATTTTTCATTTAAGTGAGTAATTTGTCTGTTTTTCTCAGTATATTTGAACAAATTACAAGTAAGAAGTATTTTACGTGAGCTTGAAGGAATTGTTATATTTTTTGAACATATTTATTTACACATTTTGCTTTAGTTAAATAAATAAATTACTTTATCTAATACTTTGAATAATATTGCCCAAAATTTTAGTAATTTAGTTTGCAGTACACAAACTTTCTTGCAAACCTCTCAGTCTAAAAATAAAGTTCTTGAATAGGTTTTTAAACATCTAAACGTTTTTCTAAATTGCATTATATTACAATAAAAATACGTCATTAATTCCTTTTCTTATGGTTTTATAGAAATCATTTTTTAAACAATGTTGAATTTTTAAGCAAATTCACTACTTATATATACAAAATGATTAATAATGATTCTTTTGAGAAAGAAAAAATATCTCAAGATTCTAAAAACCTCCAAAGGATTTTCAAAGTTTAGTTTATAAAATGAATTTCGAAGTGTTTTTATTTAATGTTAAAGGAAGCAATACTTGTGTTTCCCCCACATTTTACACATTTGAATTTATCACTTGCAGCAAATTTTACATTGTGCATTGTTCACTTACACGCTGTAATGTTTTATTGTATAGACAGGAATGTAATGCACTAAATATAGTAATAACGTGTAATAGGAATAAAACATTTTTTCTTCAAATTTTAAACATTTCCCTTTTAAATAAATAATGTTATAACATATTTCTGACAGAATATTTAAAATAGAGTGTTTCTAAGAATGAAAATGAAGTATGTATCATTCAATTGATACGTTTTACATTTATTGTATTCTTTTGTTGTACAATACATATTGTATTGAAAAATTCATCTGAGCTTTGAGGTAAAGAATTCAGTTATATATGTATGGATGTATATTTCAAAAAAATTGTTTGTTACACAAAAATATATTACGTTTAATAAATGCTAAAATGTTCAATTGACAATAAGGAAACAATGATGATTGCGAAAAAATATAACTGTATATTTTGATTTGTATATTCAAAATAATATACATTTCTTTTGTGTATCAAACTATTTTACAGCAAGATGCAGATAAGTTGTAAGGTTTATACTTTTTTATATACTCTATATTAGTGCTTAACAAACTTTTGAAATTTGTGACCTAATTTCCAAATATAATTTTCATCCGATCCCCTCTAAACAAAAATAATGTATTGAAATCAATAATGAACTTAAACGCTAAAGTTGTTAGACGACTTTAGCTATAAACCGTATAAACTATCAAGTTAAGTATTAAATATTGTATATAATTTTACATATGAATCTATGACAAGCCCATGGGTTCTCTAATAATTACTAAACTCGTTTTTAATTTAGTACTGTTAAATTAATTATCAAATACATTGTCAGTACTGATGCATTTCTAAGCATATTATATCCGTGTAAATGTGTGTTCTATTTTTTATTATGCCAGAATATATTTTGTTTTGCTTCCTTTCAGTAAATTGATACATTTCTTTTTAAAAATAATCTTCTGTTTTTGACTTTCCGATATGCTTGTACCCCCATCCCGCCCCGTGTAGGGTTATCAAGCCTCCCTAAAAGGGCACGCCCCATAATTTGGAAAACTCTGTATTACAAATAAAATGTGTAATGTCTTAAGAAATATTAAAAATTTTAAAATGAAAGTTATGAAATTTATAATATTTCAATTTAAAGAAAATTAAACGTATTTGCAAAGTACCACATACCAAATAGAATTAGATATATTAAAATCCTGTGTCGCTTCGTTTAAATTAGAATTTCAGTATACTAGTTAATGTATCATTATATTTTTCCTATTACTTTAAAATTACAAATTTTTTTTACCAATACCCCTTCTTTAAGTATTTAATAACTATTGATAAATAGAATTAAGCCGTTTCTATAAAGAGAGCACATTATAAGTAAGAAATTGATATAAATGATTTAAAATGTAATTTTTGTTACATAAATTTTTAACGGATTAATATTATTGTTCTAAGATATATAAACTGCAGCCATGTCTTAGTTGCTGCATAAAAACCGGAGAGGATTGTATAATTTTTTAATATATCAATTACTATATAGTGACAGCTTGACAAATTTGTTCGAGATTAATTTAGGGATTGGCAAGGGTTAAGTCATATACTAGAGTGGAGTTTAAATTTCATAATATACTCTCTTGAAACCTTTTTTTTTATACACTTTAAATCTATTCATGTTTGAAAGTTCTTTTTTATTCAAAAGGCTTAAGAAGTGGAACCTCGTCTAAAGTTCACCTCCCCGAATGACCACCCCTGATCTCTTGACCATTGTTGCAAATCGTAAAATGAGCTTATTATTCAAATAGATTAAACGACATAATATATTGAAGGAATTTATGCATGCATTGATTACAAATTGATACATAAGCTAAGTAATGTATTTCATACATTAGTGATCCAAAACGATACTATATATATATATATTGTTCCTTCCAAATGTTAAAGAATTCTGCTAAGATATCTATATCTAATAATTACCATAGGGAAACTAACTTAAAATACTTAGATTACTTATCGATTAACATATATATATATATATACATATATATTGTGTATAAAGTTATATTTTCCTTCAATGAAAATAAGTTAAGAGTGAAATATATCTGGATACAGAAGTGTAGTGAATATCATATTTTCTTTAAATTATTTTTCCTTATTAAATCCGTAGGGTGTATGCAAACAAGTCGTTGAAACAAAATGTTTAAAAAAGCAAAAGTTTTAAGTTAAACTGACAGCTTGTGCAGTAATTAAAAGCTGAGTGTCAAGACGAATAAAAATTTTTTAAATTTATTTTTTTGGTGTATTTTTATCATAAGTAAGAAAAGTGGCTACCTTAGCGTTGAGAATTTTTTGGATTTATTTCCTTACTCTTAAATAATTAATTTATGACTTAAACATTTTTTAAAGTAAGGTGATTTTTTATTGAAAAAATAATATAGGTTTAAATTGAAATAGTAAAAGTTTTATTAATTTCTTTTAATATTTTTTTAAATAAAAACGAATGGTAAATGTGACACTAAATGTTCATTAGTATCAAGTTTTACAAAAATTTATTTTTGTCTATTCGCATTGATGAGACCATATGTAGAGAAACACTTGAGAGGGACTATATAATATTTTATTTAAGTATTAAATTGATAATATATATCTTTTTTTTAACTTAAAGTAGAATGAAAAAAAAGATTTCTTAATTATTTGCCAAGAATATTACTAAAATTCATGAAAAAATTTCTAAAGGTAATACAAAAATATTTATAATAATATTATAATATTTTTCACTACACTACACGTTTTTTGTTCATTTTTACTTCCTTACACAATTAAGCTATTGCAGCTAAATATTTTTATTACGAGTAATTTCATTATTAAAAAAAAGTTTACTTTCAAAAAATGGAAAGAAAAAGGTATAACTTTTATAAAATTAAAATTATTATTGATCTGTCTTAAAACAAAAAAAATATTTTTTAAAATCATTTATTTGTTTCTTGATTTAACTAAAATTACAAAAAACAGAAGATTAATTGATGATATTAACATAAATAATTTTAGAATAGTATTGTCCTTTTTACCATAAAACCAAATTTTCACAAGACAATATTTTGCAAAGAAATAAGATTCCAGTTATAAAACATCAAAAACAGCCGATTTTTTTAAACAGCAATTCATAAATTTCTTTAAAAATATATCTGTGATTTACGGTTAAATTTCTCGAATGTAATGCCGTAATCTAAATAGGAAAAAAACGAAAAATAAAATACTCGTCTTAAAATTTTTTTAATCTGTTCTTACTTGATTTGGTATTTGGAATAAAATAATACTTTTTTATCTTTATACTAAATAATATTCTAATTATCAATCAATTTTCTTAAAAAAAAACTTATAAAACTATTTTAAGTAACTTAATATTATTTTATTTATTAAAAATTTCGGAAAGTAATCATTTGTTAGCTCACTGAAGAACTTATTTCGAATCTTAATCTCCAATTAAAGTGACTGATCAATAATCAGATTTGAAAATAACGAATTTCATCATAACAACCAGAGACTAAAAATCTCTACTTAATTTCAATACTAATTTAAAAACTTGAAAATATTCTTTGCTTAGATCGGAATATTTTATATATTTTCGTTACTAATTACTCTAATGCGACTTGATTATGGTTGAGGAAAGGCCGTAGAAAAAAAAGTAGCAAATTGCTTCAATGGCGCTATTAGAAAAGTTCAGTAAAGTCTGCTTCGAAGAAAATCCCTCTTAAGGTTTTCTCTAATTAGTTGTAGGTTGAGAGGAAGAAGCCAGTTGCTTCGATGATGTACATTATCGATCATATAACTTAGAATCGATTTGACTCCCCTTTATAATGAGAAGTTTCAAGAAGAAAGACTTGTATCTAATGGTGAAAGATAGATATAAGAGATAAGAATACTTGCGAAGAATTTGTTAGCTGCAAGTTTTTTTTCACGACTTTTTTTCTCCGATACATACAAGCTATAACTACATTAATGAAAGAAACTATATCATAAAGAAAATACTGTACTATGCTGTAGGCAACATATTAACTATGAATATTAATTAATCCACCGAATGGTAATATGACATTGTTAAATATTAAATATGATTAATGCATTTAACGTGATTATATTACAACATTATTCAGTTACATTATTCCATATCTATTTCAATATCCAGTTGCACCTTGATTGAACTATGTAAATATTATACAATGATAATGATATAATAATTTTTTTTGGCTTAAATGAATTTATGTAATGATAAAGGACATCAAATAACAAAGACCAATAATGAAATATTACTTTGACATAGTATTGTAAAATAAGCATATTATTTGGAATAAATGGAATTTAAATCTTGTCTCATTTTATGTGTTTTAAAGTAGGTAAATCAGTGTTTCTCAAACTTTCGATATTCGCGACCCAATTTTCAATTTCAGTTTTCATCGCGCCCCCATACAAAATCAATGTATCAAATGCACAAATTATATTTAATAATTTGATGCCAAAGTTGCAGTTCGACCTTAATTATAAACCGTACCAATTATCAAGTATTAAATTTTGTATATGATAAGCCCATGGAAAAAATACCACTAGAATTTATTAAACTTGTTCTTAGCTTAGTATTGATACTTAGTTTCAAATACATTGTGCCATACTGATACATTTACTCGTATAAGAATAGTATATTAGAGTAAATGCGTATTTTATTTTTTATAATATCAGAATACAGTTTGTTTTGCTTCCTTTTAGTAAATTGATAATTTTATAAATAATATTTTATTTTTGAATTTGCGATATGCTCGCGCCCCTCTTGTAGGGTTATCAAGCCCCCTAGGGGGCGCCCCCCACAGTTTGAGAAACTCTGATGTAAATGATACTTTCATATAAAAATAATTTTTTTCTAAACCAGTGCTACCGCCACATTAATTTATAGTACATACTCGTATTTTCTGTGATTCATCATTACAAATAATAGTAAACATGTAATTGGCAAAATACTATGATATATATTATGATTAATGACTCAATAATTTAAAAATGTATTTCTTTACTTTAATACAATTCTCTATTTACATACATTTTTTACTTATTTAAACTGGTACATTTGTGCATTAATTACAAATTTTGCCTTAAAAGCAGCACTGGCAGTTTTTAAGCTAATAAAATTATATCTAAAAAGAGAAACATTTCAAATAATACATTTTATTTTTATATTGTTGAGTAAAAAAATTCAAAATATATTTATGAAAATATAAATTTTATCAGTTTTATGTTAAGATAAAAATATCCCAAATATAAATATAATAAATTTTTGTGATAATTTAAAATTTAAAATCCTAGGTTTTGTCGGTTTTTGAAAATTATAAAGTTTCAAACTCTATAGACAAAATTTCATAAATCAGAGTATGGCTTATATCTGAAACCTCCTAATCAGACTTATTTGTATGTTTCTCAGTTTCTTATTTTGACTTAACTTTATTTCGGTTTAATTTTAATAAATAACAAATCCTCTAATAGCTGCACATATACAAAGGATTTCAAATTATAAAATATGCATTACAATTTGTCGTTGTTGCTAATGCCACCTGTTCTCAACAGTCCAAATCGAAGACCACTTGATTCATCGTGGCAAATCACTGGTTTTTTACACCTGTCGTGAACCATAGCTTTGAGCATCATGTGGGTAACAATACGAGTTGGTTTTGTTTCACCACAAATTTGAGGGATTTGATTGATTACTTGATTAAATATTAACGTCGCACTGTTCAGCTACACGAGGGCTTTTGGCGACGGACCACGTAATTTTGAACCATGGTCAAGTGACGTGGACGACACCTGAGCCGGCACCCCTCTCTCCTAACTACCACACCACACCAACGGGAGAATGTTTCAGCTCTCGACAGATTTAACGTGCATCGCTGCCCTACACGGCGGGTCTTCAGTGGTACTGGGCTCGAACTCGTGACAAAGGAAGCCACGATCCGATACCTATACCACTCGGCTACCATGGCCAAATTTGAGGGATAACACCCTAAGGGTGGTCGGGGGGATCTCTCAATAACCACACAAGATGGCTTGCGGCTCGACGAATCGTTAGAGTGACTCCATGCACTATCCATTTACAAATATCCATGCCTTCCCCTGCGTTCGCGAACCCAGGGCCTACAGTACAGCAGTTGGCTTTACTAAACTAGTTAAAATATATTAACCAGTAATAATATTTGATACAACTCTACTGAGTTCATTTTCTTAATTACATGTGAAATTTTACAGCACATTCTTTTATATTTTTTATACCTATGTGTAAATACGCATATTTGTTTTTTTTTATTATTATTATTAGAGATGCAGCCATACATCTACATATTTATAAACTTAAGCAAATTTCACCTTATAATCATTTTCAAAAAGGTTAAATAAACTGCCACAAATTCCTTTATTCTATTTAAAAAGAATATTTCTTTTCCAAACATAAGAAACTTTGTTTAATTTAATACAATAAAGACGATTATTAAAAGAATAAGTTCTCTTGCAATTACTTCTTTTTCCAATAAATGGTTGACATAAGCTCTATCTCTTTGTAAACTGCACCTTTTATTACAAAAGATGGTTTTTCTAAAACAAAAAAGGAAGAAATCCCAAAGACACTTTGCTAAAAGAAACACTTTTGACGACAGATTGGAGAAGAGCTGGCTCTTAAGATACCAACCCAGAGATTTCGTTTGCTTTACGAACATTGGCGCTGAAAATGTCTCTCAAAGACCTAGGGTAAACTATTTGCAGTGTCTTTAGTTCCCAAGAGAACCAAGGCTTCTAATCGATAAATATAAGGCAGTAAAGAAGATTAATGGACATAGAAAGAGGTGTCAAGATTGTATTTGACCAACCAGAAGGCATTTTTATAATTAATTTTATTTAAAAAATCTAGTTTGTGCTCCGTATTGGTAAGTCTGTATGTGTGTAACATGCAAAATGTGAAAATGATATTGATTACTTGTTAAAATTATTCAGAAGTTTCAAATAAAGTGATTTATTACTTTTTATTTTATGTATTAGCCAGAAAAGAACTGTATGTATCAGATAAAAAAGAAAACTAACATTCTTAAATATGTATATTTCTCTTGATCGGTTATTTATAATGAAACCGAGTGAAAAATTGGATATTTCAGTTTAGAAAAGTAAACAGTTTCAGTTTTATGTGTTCCTCAAACAGATAAAAAATATGGATTTGTTTTATTGTTCTAGAATTTATTTATTCTGTTTGATAGTTAAATTGGTTATCTATTAAATAACCGTATTCCAATTATCTATAATATTATTTTTTTTATATCAGCTTAGAAAAGATTGTTAAACAGTTTTCTTGCGCTGGAAAAGAAAGGAATATAAATGCAAGTCTTCAGTTTTTAATTTTTCTTATTTGGAATTATTTGTACTAGTGAATGAAAAAACTAATTAAATTTATATATGTAATGTTCAAATATTCATCTGAAATCGTTTTTGTTATAGAGATTATTTAAAATTTCCAAGAAATTTGAATACTGAAGAATTTTAAAAATTATATCTATATGTCATAAGATAAGGTTTAACTCAAACATATTTATATGTTTTTTGGTATATGACCAGCAAAAATAAAAAAAGCTGCATACCAGTGAAATTTAACCAAGCCTTAGTGATGCTACATAATTTTACTGAGAAAATATAGAGGGGTGCAGAAACAAGTCAAACATTTTCTTACTAAACTTCAAAATAAATAAATACATTGTCGGTATATATGTATCGTATCTAATCTTAAAAATGACGTTAAAATATATTCTCAAAAATACCTTTCATTTAATGTTTACTCTAGTTTCAACAGATGTTTTTACTTAGTATTTGTATTACTTTAATTGCATGTAGATATAATCCAAAAATATTTACTACATGCATGCTACAAAAAAGAATAACACATGTGCTAATCAGTAAATTTTTTTCCATTCTAAAGCTTAGCTTTTCCTGATAAATACAGGAATTTTGACTCTAAAGTAACCACGGATGATTTTTCTTTTTTTCTCCTTAGAGTGGTTGTGTTTAATAGGCAAGCGTGATGAGAGCTCACAAGATACTTGAGAAATATTTCTCTAGATTCTGATATTCACCTGTATATAACCTTATCTAGAGATATTGAATTTTTTAATTTATCGACATCACAGGTACAAAAGTTTCCACACAAAAAGGAAGTATGATTAATCTTGACGAACTATGCTTCCTACATTAATAAAGCCAATCGACCGGACAACCGAATACTTTTTATGGTACTTTACATAAGTACACATATGTTCATGTTTTAAGAGATTCTCCCTTTATCTGCAAAATCGTCTACATAAATGGATAAACTTATAGCACAATGATAAACAAAATACTGGCACTCGCAGCATTCAGAGACGAGTCTCATTTCCTTATGCCAAACATTTCTAAGTACATTGCTTGGCGATTTCAAAGAAATAGTCACGTTTTTTGGAATAATTAAGAATAGACAATGATTGAGAAGAAATGAAACTAAGTACATATTTAGCAGGGACATTGCGCATTTATTATATTGCAAAATGGTACAGATATTGACACGTCGAAGAATTGGACACGTAAAAAATAAAAGTGATGCTCCTTGGATGATTTCCAAATAGCCTTACAAATTGATCTTGATGTCAGATTGATGAGGACATGAGTACCTTAGTAAAACGTGTGTTGACCACGAAAACTAATGCACATTTTGCAACTGTTCTTCATGCTTTTTACTAAACTATCAAGGGGTTCTTGGGGATTGCCGTACTCTTCTCTCAAGGCGGTTTTGAGCTCTTGCACTGCATGAGGAAGAATGGTTTTATGTGCAACATGTCTGCTAAGAGAATTCCAGGCATGTTTAATATATATAGGTCGGGTGAGTAATCAGGATATAGCATACGTAGAGTATTTTCACTTTTCAGTGTACCTGATACTTCAACTCTTCTGTGTGGCCGCGTATATTTATCCATGAACAGAAAGTCTGGACTTAGAGCACACCTAAAAATACGAAAATGATCTAAGAATAATATATCTGTAATTCCGCTGCGATGTAATGCTTCATCGCTCAAAGATGTGAAGCAGTGTTCTACCGTAGTGCATGATGCCTGCCCACACCATCAAGTCTGGGCCGTACCGATCACGTTTACAAAACTTTCTGAATACCGTGTTCTACGCTCTCTCCACAGTAATTGGTGACCATAATCACTTGTTACACTGAAACGATACTTCTTGGAGAACATCACTCTAGGCCAATTTGTGTGATCCCAACCAACATGAGTTTTACACTAACGCAATCTCTGTCGACGATGACGGAGTTGAAGTGGTATGCAACGAACAGTCTTCCGTGCAAACAAGCCAAGTTGATTTAATCGCCTTGAGATGGTTCTTGCTGAAACATGCGTACAAGCAGCGGTTGCAAGGTGTGTGCAGCTATCCGGACAGGAGGAGTAAAATATCTGTTTCTTTTTTGCCACGAGAACTGAATAATGATCCTCTAAAGGTGTGGTGTTCCTACCACGACCACTGCCATGCTTCAGAAAAGCATTTTTACCTTCAGCAGCCTTCTTTAATCGCAAGATGACACTCTTCGATACAACCCATTACAGCAACTACAGTGGTGACACTTTGACATGCTTCCAGTCGTCCAACTGCTCATACACGAACGCCGTCACTCAAATGATATCTTGTTGATATTTTGCTCTTATTTTGTACAAGACCCAAGCATAATTTATGAGAAAAAAACTTTTATAACACCTATCACTATTTTCGTCAAACATCAAAAAGCATGAATTTTCGTATGAATCACGAACTTGTATGGATTGTGTTTTATACAGGAAACAAGTCCTGCTCTAACACACTCTCTGAACTTGAATTTATCTTTATTGGTCAACTGTATGCGATGCAATTTTGCATAAATCAATTGTTCCTTAACAATTTGGTGAACAGAGAGAATCTACGTTTCTAATTACGTTACGTTTTACAATAAAAAACGGTTAAGATTTCCAGTGGAATGAAATAAAGTGCCATGTGCTGTGTGCTATGATAGCAGGTTATCTGTAACAGTGGTTGTATAACTTTAAAAACTAAAAAAAAATATCGATCATTGAATGTATCATAAAACATGAGTGTTTCTTTTATCAAGCCTTATTCTGAAGACAATTTTGAACATGCTAATGCTACCGTAAATAACTGGTATATCTTTACATTATCTTTATGTTTTTAAAATAAGAACAAATAAGAGCGAGTAGTAAATAAGATGAAACCTTTTTAAGTCAATTATATCATTTGTTATTTAAAAATAATGTTTTTTAAGGGTGATTCTTCTCTAATTTCACATAATGAGTTATACGTGTGCAGGTTAGATGGATTGCACATGCTAAGATATACACACGAACGTTTACATATTCGGCAAAAATTTTTGAAAAACTGTAGAGTGTTTTGGAACCATACTCTAAAGTTGGGAAAATATCTGTATCACACCTAGCTTTGTGCAATATAATTGCTACCTAAGGAGGTACTTATTAGCATTAATTTAAAATATATTTTCAATATAATATACTTTATAATTTTACTTTAATTTAAAAAAAAACATTTTGATGATTTCAAATATTTAATGTACTTATAATCTTTTTACAATTAATAATTTTGCATTAGTTTTAATATTATACAATACGCCAACCAACCGGTGTAGTGGTCAATGATACTGTCTGATGTGACTTTGTACCTGGGTGCGAATCCCGGAGAAGGCATGGATGTTTGTAAATGTATAGTGCCTTGGAGGTACTCTAAATAGCCGCAAGTTCTGTTGCAAGTTGATGGAAGAGGAATAGAAATGAGGGGCCCCGGACCATCTCCAGGATGTTCTCAATCATAATTGGGATGAAATAGTGTCAAATTAATTGTACGGTGCTCAAAGCTACGGATAACGTCAGTCGTAATTTTCAAGCCCTTTCTCACGATGAATCTGATACCATCAGACAAATGGCATTAGATACAACTACTTTTTAGTACCAGCTATAATAAATAGTTATTTTCTTGATTTTATTACTTTGAAGCTTAAATTCGTTAGTTATTTTTCCTTCACATTTCATTGTTTTCGTATTCAAAATAAGTTAGTGCTTATGGACAGTTGAGTGTTAGTTATAATAAAGTGCACAAAAATATTTTTCTGGAAAATAAATAAAAGTGAGCACAAAAATGTCCTATTTTTGTGTAAAGATATAAAGAATCGTTGCCCCATTAGTAATTTTGCAATGACAGAACATATCTCTTGAGGATAGTTTCATATCCTTTAGGGATACAAACATATCTGTCAGATCTTACAATACGGCTATACTGTGAGAAAAAATAACCATAACAATTTATCAGATGAAATTACAGTTATTTATTTTATTTTCCTTTTTCCCTGTTTCATGAACACTTAATGTTTTGTTCTTTCTTCTACACGATCGTAATATTTTTGCTGGAAAAATAATGTTTTAATGCTCCATTTTTCAATAAAATTAAAAATGATATTTATCTGTATAAATTTAAACAACACTTCGCTGTTTGATAGAACATTTTTAACATAAAAAATATGATTAAATCTCCAATTATTGGTTTCATAAAATAAATAAAATATTTATTAAAACTTGTCATTATTGTCTTAGAAAAGATAATAAAAAAGCATATTGTCGACTTTCTAAAGAAAAACACACACAAAAAAAGAATTAATTCATAATGGTGTGATTTTAGAATATTATATAATGTTTTTGTTGTCATTCAACAAGACTGAAAGTCACAGTGAATGAGTATATCATATAAATTGATACTTCATCTCTCTTATTTTTCACTTAAAACTACTTAAAATCTTAGCAGATCAACTTAATTGGTAATGCACAGACCCGTTATTCTTACATCAAACTTTTGTCGCCGCGATAGTCTAGTGCTCATGGTCATGGGTACACACCAACGTTGTCAAGCCATTGGCTCGAGTCCTGGTACCATTGAGACCCACCATAAAGAGAGATTGATGGATATTAAATCTGTAGGGGCCAATGACTTCTCGTTGGCATGATGTTGAAAATAGGGAAGTAGGATTCCGGCTCAGGTTTTATCCACGATACTTGAACATCGTTTTAAAATAGGAGATCCATCATCAATGGACATTGTGTGGCTTTGAGATGGTAATGAACTGTCCCTCACAATGCCACATTTGAATGAAGTTTGAATTAATATGATACTTGCTACTGAATTGAACATCGTTACTTACGAGGTTGAGGGTATTAAATGTTTCCTAAAATAAATATATAAATAAAAATGATGAATATATATAATTGCACAAAAACTGTTATGCAAGTAAACTATTATTATGTCAAAAAACGTCTGATGATGTTATTAAAAATAACATCATTAGAAAAATACGTTCACTGTTTATTAACTTTTTTTTATATCCAGGCAACTCATGAATTTCAGTTACCTGCAATTAACTAGTATTTTATTGGGAAAAACACTATGTCCATTCTTTAAGAAAAAGTAAAATATAGCATAATTTTCTTTATTTATCACAACCTTTATGCTTATTCGCAACTTTCATCTTACAAAACAACTTTGAATAGCCTATCTTACACTCGTTGTTTTCATCGGTCATAATGCAGCTGTCAGGCGTAAGATCCTAAGAAAAAAAATTCAGCTTAAAAAAAATAGTTATAATACATTAACCCTTTCAGTGCAACCGGTGTATATATACGTCTTAATCAGTCAATACGTCAAATATCATGGATGCATATATACGTCTTAATCAGTCAGTACGACAAATATCATGGATGTATATACACGTCTTACCGAAATGCGATCCTTTTCTTAACGCTGATATCAGTAAAACTACTCTGAAGGCTGAAAAATGAAATAAAATGACTTTGACAATGTTTAAATGAAAAAAAATAGGTTTACTTATTTTAAAGAAAAATGTATTTTTTTTTATTAATGGTTTTTCTTTTTCAGTTAAAATATCCCATACGCTCGCCTTTGAGAAAAACGATAACACTGGGAAGTGAATCACGTAAAATTTAATCTGCAGTTTAGGGATTAAAAGATAATGACCGACATAATCGTGAAACGCGCACAATAAATTCAAATTATGTATTAAATAAATTTTAAAACTCTTCAATAAAGCATTATGTATGCAATTCCTTAGTATGAAGATCAACTTTTAATTCATTACGAAAATTCAAAATAATAACCCTTGATTAAAGTCCTAGATATTAAATGAGTTACCGTGACAAGCAAACGTTGTAACAAATCCGTCAAAGTATACAGAATGTAAATCACGCCATAACAATAAACTCCTTCAAATGTAGAGAGAATCTCTGAAAAATCACGACAGATGAAATCACGTAAAGTATACTCTTCGGAAAACAATACCTACTTTATATTTATAGCCATCCCGTCCCGAGCGCTCTAGAATTCTTCTCTCTTTCCACTTGAGTCTTGACACCGTACAATAAACATTACAGACACGTGGAATCAAACACATGGTAAGAGGATATGGTGACAGTTCTCCAAATTTTGGTCTTCCATTTCCGTTGAACTTTATCCCGAATGCTCATTCCGGGTGAGTGGTGGGCTGCACAGTGCGGAATCCGAAGTGCTCGGCGTGATGAATAGGCAGCCATAGTAAGCAAAGCGATCCTGGAAGCTTAAAATGTGTCTCTAAATGCTAACGATATGCTTAACGTGGGTGATGGATCGGTTCAATGTTTGCGTTCCGGTGCTTTTGGAAAGGTGCCATTTCGGTCGAATATCTTATTGCCCCTGCACCCTTCTCTAATCATTTCGCTCTTTCTTGCAAAATCGACTAGCAAACGATTTGGGCACAATGCAAATATCGATGGAGGGATTTTTTTTGTTCTTAGAAAGGGAATAGTTATTGAAGGAGATGAGGGCCGGATAAATTCATTGCTACCACTTCAGAGTAATGCGTTAGTTGAGTGGCGTGTAAAGGAAGTGAATTTAAATTGAATACAAGATCGATTCGTATGTCTGTAATTGTTGGTTATTGTTCAGGGTTTTTTTTTAATTAAATAAGTTTGTGTAGTAAGTTTCAAAATGATTCGCATCTATTATTTTTTCCCAATAGAGCTGCATTTCAGCAATTTAGCCTTTGAAGAGACGTGAAGTTTTCTAATGAGGACAACATTTCATGGTGGCACAATCTAGTGGCGGCCTCGTTTCCAAATTTAGACACTCGAATTAAATTTTTAATTCAAACTCTAGTCGAATGCTAGATATTGCCATGATTTAAAGTTGCCCGACAGTAACAGAGCCAAATTGATACTCAAGGAATCTTTTACTTGCCACATAGTCGTATGGCATGCGTGCCTACAATTTTCACATCCAGAAAATCAATCTACTCCAACCAGGGTCGAACCCGTAACTCTGGGCTTGTGAAGTGGGTACGCTACCTCTAAACCACTGGAGCCGACAGGTATACATCTATAAAAGTGCTTTAAAGGAATAAACTTAGGACATAGAATTTTCCATTGTATAATTTATTAATTGGAATGCAATGGTGATTTCCAATGATTTTAATTTTAGTTTCCTAAGGACAAGAGGCAACTGTAGTTGAAAAGCCGTGGTAGCGAATTTATGGTCGGCGTTGTCGAGTCGCAAATTCGAGACTCAGTGCACTAAAGAACCCATGGTGCATATTAAATCTGGCATGAGTCTAACTTATACCTTTGGTGCTATGGAAGTAAGGAGAATGGGTTTCCTCATATATCAGACATAGTCTTCGTCACTTGACCACAGTTCAAAATTATGAGGATATATTCCTTCACAGTACGTCGCAAAATCAAATCAAATCAAATTTGAAGGGCATGAAATGGAAAGAAAATAGAAAACAAAGAAATTAATGTTAAGAGATTCAAGAATCTGGAATTGATTACAAATATATATATAACGATATTTAAGAAGAGATAAACGTTACATTTTTATAGTATGTTTAGTTATAACAGATAAAAACGGAATTTAATAGCATTTGATAGGACTAAATAATTTCCACAAAGTAAATTTAGTTTTCAGTAGTTGTTATATGATTGATTGATTGAATATTAACGTCGCACTGTTCAGCTTCACTAGGGCTTTTGGCGACATACCACGTAATTTTGAACTATGGTCAAGTGACGTGAACGACACCGGAGCTGGCACCTCCCTTTCCTAACTACCACACCACACCAACGGCAGGACGTCTCAGCTCTCGACAGATTTAACGTGCATCGCTGCCTTACACGGCGGGTCTTTAGTGGTACTGGACTTGAACTCGTGACAATACATGCCACAATCTGATACCTATACCACTCGGCTACCACGGCCGTAGTTGTTATATGAAATTATGTAATAATTTTATGGTTGTTGTGTTGTGCCTAATCCTTCAGGATCTACCGGTAGCTAAATCAGATCCATGAGACCATTAACTCTAGCAAAGTCCAGCGCCAGAAGTGGACTCGCATGGACATATTCCAAAGCTAACCTCAAGCAATCGAGGATATGTTCAGGGGAAGCCGGGAATAGGTGACACTTGAAACAAATCTGGAAAACATTACGGCCAGATTCGAAGGTCATGCCTTTCAAATGTCCACTAAACAATCTGGACACAGCCGTTTGCTCATTCCTGTTTACGTCAAATTCCAAAGCACCCCCAGGGATTTTCCTATTATTCCCGGGATGGTCGGGAGCAGCTACCCAGACTTGCTTCACCTTGATTTTCATTAAAGGGTAAATCTCTCGATATGTGAGTGCAAATTTACAGGAAAAGGTGAAATATTACAAATATTACCTTTGACTAGTAAAGAAGGTATGACAAGTAAGTATTCAATCTTAGAGTACTGTACTTTATGCAATAATTCGGTTTTTTTTTTGCAATATTTTTGCAATATCTGTTTTTTTGCATTAAATTCATTTTATGGCTACTATGCTTTCTGATAACCGTTAAATGCTACATTGCGTATCATTAGTTAGAATTCCACGTAAACAAATTGAATTTTTTCGGAATTGCAGCACAACCATAAGAGAGAAATCGGTATTTATATATTAAAATACTTTTGTTTCGTTTTTTTTTAAAAAAGATAATTTTTTCAGTGCTGTTATTAATGAACCTCATCATAATGTAAATAGTTGAATGTGATTTCATGAGAATGCATTAATAAAAAGAACGTTTACCTCAGTTTTTATTGGAGTTTCTACCCTTTAATTGAGAAATTTCACATAGAATACGAAAATAAAATTAAATATAAAACAATTTGTTTGTAACAAATGTTTATTCCAACATCTCATAGAGCTTCAACTCATTGAAGAAACTTTTAGAAGAGCAAAAGGAAAAGTGTTTTATCCTCTTATTGGTAAATAACCGCCGGAAATTAGAACAACCTCAACGCTCAGAATAGTCTTACGCATCAAATGTAATATCCCGCTATCTGACCTTTTTGTTCAACATTCTAGATCCCAGCCTAAGGACAATGAAGAGTAATTGTGTCTCGTTATTTCGGCCTTCATCTGGCATAAGCTGTCAGGTGGCGGTGAGAGCGTATAATATCTTTCTCTCTTTACCTACGGCTATAGAGATATACATTTCTCTTTCCCCTCCAAAAACATATCTTGTTGTTTATCATAACATGTGTGAAAAATATGCTATTACAAGACAAAAAGTATATAATAAAAGAAGAAATAATTCACAATATTTTTGCTAATGGAATTTAAGTAAAAGTATTTTAGAAAAAAAATAATTCTGTGTAGCTTTATTGTTTAATAACTTGCTTTAATAACTAGGAAATAAATCTCTTCATATTTTTAAATAATTTAACAAAATATAGACGTAGATAGTTGTTTTTATATTATTTACTGGAGAATTAAATATATGGTTCGAAAAGCATGTATTTTATTTCAATATCATCTTTAGCTGAATGTTCTTATATAGCAGTTTGATTAATAATTATTCATACGGATGAAAATATGAGTTATTAATTATAAACATAAAGGGGAGTAATTTAAATAAAGTTGAATTTATTTCTTGAATTTGTTGTTGTGATTGTCGTGAAGAGTTGCCATTAATTAAGGCCCAAGGAACCCAAATGACTTGTTAAAGAAAATGTGCGTAAGTCGTCACGACGTGTCTTTCAATAAATCGATTGTGGCACGAGCTGTGTGACATGTTGCGCCGTTTTGTTGGAACCACAGCTCCTGGACATCATGATTGTGCAATTCAGGAATGAAAAAGTTAGTAATCATGGCTCTATACCGATCACCATTGACTGTAACGTTGTGGCCTTCATCGTTTTTGAAGAAGGATTCCACCAGCCCATAAAGCGCACCAAACAGTCAGTTTTTCTGGATGTAACAGTGTTTCGACATACACTTGTGGATTAGCTTCACTCCAAATGCGGCAGTTTTGTTTGTTGACGTAGCCATTCAGCCAGAAGTGCACTTCATCGCTAAACAAAATTCGCTTATGAAAATCGGGAACAACGGCAATCTCGGTTTGGGCCCATTCGACGAATCTACGCCTTGCTTGATGATCGTTTTGATGAATTGCCAAACCAAACTGAGAATAAATCACTTGACATCTGTTAAATCGGTCGCCATCTTGGAAAGTAATGCAAACTTAAACTTCTATACCTGAAAAAAAACACTCTTTATATTTACTCACCTCTTATTATCACTTTAAAACTTATTTGTGTATTAAGGTATGTTTAAATAAAAAAGAAAAATTGAGATGATACCCTTATTTTAAATTTTTCCCGCAGTTTAATATTAGCATTTTCAGGTTGGGTTAAACTTCTAATGCAGTTATATTTTCTACCTCTCTATTTTTCAATTCACTCATGGTATTTAATTCCATCGAGACACAAGATCTATCATCTTTTAGTTTTGTATAGCGCTTATCAAACGACCAAAGACCCTTGATTGTTTCGCATTACACAGCCTTACTACAATAACGGTAATCTGATTTTACTCTGTATTAATAGCTTTTCCTCATGGTTTTCGAGTTATGAATAAAATTACAATTGCACTGCTAGGAATAGTAAAAAAGTTTTCGTATTTCCCACTATTGTGTTGTTTGTTGAGATATTGTTTTTGCGCTTGAAACATCTTTAATCGGGCAAGACTATTAACTAGCATGGGTGTGTTTAATAATTTCCGTTCTATAGCACGCGAGTCTTAAATTGAGTCATACGTTACTTTAATTTAGTCGCTTCTTGCATCACTTGCTGCATCATAGGGATACAAATTAAACCATTTACTTTTGTTCCCCATTAATAAAAGTTAAATCTCAAAAATACATTCAAAATTGTACACTAATGATTAATTCACGCAAGTTGAAAATATTCCAAAATTTTGTTTTTATGCAAATGTAACTAATATTCTACTCCCTCTGGTTATTACTCGCAATACATATTTTTAAAGAATAGTGGCTATTTTTTTGTAATGAAAATGTTACAATACATATCTAATGACAAACACTTCTAACTTTCCTTACAAAAGGTTCCTCATCAAAATTTTTCTTTTGGACTATTTTTATGTATCACTAGGGTTATATTTTGAGAACCTTTAGACGACACAATATTAACGAGCAATCGAAGCTTAAGATTTGCTCCCGTAATTATTACATCATTTGGTGACATCAATTGTGTTTAGTCATTTGTATGTATAGTTGAAATTTAATATTAAAGACTATATGTATCAGTATCATCCAGCTCCTCCGTCTTTCTGTTTCGAATTATAGACTGTACGAAATTTGTTCATCTGTAAAGTATCAGTCTCATTATTTTATATCCATCATTAGTTAATAACTCGCAAATGCGACGATAAGGTACTATTGTAATCAATGGACACTACAGGAGCCTAAGCAATCGAACATTCTATCGCTCTAAGTAATGATGAAACCATGTTTACATCTTCAAAACTTATATTAACACATTGTAATTCGTCAAAAATGTTGCTATTTAGTAAGTTGAAGTTCAAATGCAATTATGAATTTCCAGTTAAAACATGAGTTTTAAAGTATAATTTTGCATTTTTAGTAGAGTTTGTGCATAAAAATTTATCATGAAAGGAATATATATTTGAATGAAAATTTATTTTTTATATATGCGATACTCTTTGCTGGATATCTAGGGCAATTCATTTATGTACAAAATTATTGTTTTTGGTATGATTTGATATATAAAGATATGTTGTTTGTGGTTTATTTGGATATGTAAAGATATGTTATATGTGGCTTATTTCAATTTGTAAAGATATGTTGTGTGTCATTTATTTCGATATGTAAAGATATATTACATGGGATATTTTTTGTTTCACACGTAAATATATTTCATACTGTAGTGCACACAAAACTTTTGCAAGGAATGGGGGGTTTCAGGGGTCTTAAGTTCATCATACTCGTGTCATACCTCAATACGACGCCAAACGTATTTTGTCGATTTTGTTAACAAAAAAAGTAAAAAATAAATTATAGAATTAATAATTATCATTAATCGATAAAATAAATTTGTTAGTTAAAATATTTATAATTATATATATATATATATATATATATATATATATATATATATATATATAGGATTATCAACAATCGATAAAAACTCAAGAGGTATGTGGGGTTTGGACTCAGCCCCCATCCCTTTGTGTGCACCACTGATTTCATGCATACGATTTTATTTAAAATATAAAAGAAGTATATCGTGAAGGGTATTGATTATAGAATTATATTATCTGAAGAATTAGATTTATTAAACTCATTTGGAGAAACTTTAATATTCAATGATATATATTTTATTAACATGCGGTTGAAAGTAGTGAGGATTTTTTTTCTCGTTTATTAAATGTGAGAAGATCCAAAATATAGCCACTTATTTTTTCTATATCTTTATATAATGTTTTGACATTGCTATTTTCTAAAATAATATTTAAATACTTGTCTTCTCTTAAGATTACAGTAGTAATACATCAAGTTATTTTTTACAAACTGTTACACTTTTTAAGAAATGATTTGAAATTTACATTATGTATTTTTATTTTAGGTAAGAACATGCTAAAGTTACTCCTGTACAACAAGAAAATATTAAAGATTAAACTGCTTACAAGAAAATTTTATGTAACTATATATATATATTTAATTTTTCTAAAATTAATTATTTTAAGCATGTAACACTGATAGAAGAAAAAAAGGCAATTATGAAGTATCAATTTTTAATCTCTTAATACATGCAAATACTTTCTTTGTTATCTTAATTGCATCGTTATGTATACATAATGTATATCATTATACCATTAAATTATTAAGTAAGCAGTAAATAATTTTTATCAATTACAGTCATTTGTTTTATAATTAAAAGAGAAAAATATGTGTTTTGAGACAAGATTAACAAGAATTTATATTAATGCACAGATTATGATGCATTTAATAATCATAAATTAAGTATAATGTTAAAAAGGAATTTTCAAAAAATGAGATAAAAAAAGGAAACTAAGAGTTTTTTATAGCAATATTGGTATATTTATGTTGTGTTTCGAAGAAAATTTAAAATATTCCTGTATCCTGGGCAGGTTAAAAGTTCATTTAAATTTTTAAAATTCATAAAAAAAGAGAGAATGATATAGAAGTGTAGTTTATACAAGATAGGAGTCACAAAGAAGGAATTTTTTTAGCAGTGAAAATAATTTTAGTCGTGACTGCTTTAAATCAAAGAGGTATGTCACCTCTAATAAGCTTCATGCAGAAGGGCAGACTTAACAATCCAGTAAAACGGTTCCTATTGACTACCTTCGGCAAAGTCTGAAGGATTGGTCGAGGTTGTAAGATTGCATGGCCAACAGGTTCCGCGGACCTCACTCCGATCGATTTCTGGTTGTGGAGTTATTTCAAATCACCTGTGTACTGTTCATCCCAGTGAACATTGGCCAAACTCAAAAGATTTTTCTGCCGTTAGAGTTTTGCATTTCATTTCGTTATATTTCATTCAGCTGGGATCGTGTGTCGCACAATGTTCTAGACTCCATGTTGAAATAATCATTATTACAATAATAAATGAATAAAGCGTACTGTGGTCCTGTATATTGCATTTCGGACTTTAAGTGTTCTGTACTGGGGATGTTTTTAACTAAAAATACTTTTTGCCTCTAAAAAAGTACGACATTTTTGTGAGCCTTTTTTTCCAACCCTATTTGTTTAACACCGTTATGTTTCCTTTCTCATGATTTGTAAAGTTTGAATAAACTTTTGGTTCAGCCGGTACATAGTAAAAGCACAAGGGGTTTCTTAGTTTTTATTAATTTGTGAATAAGGTCACACTGGGTAATTTATTGTAAAGTAAGCTATTGGTTACTTCAAATTAAAATACCTTTAGTTTTAAACATAAATTTTTAAAAATCCAGTTTTTATATGCTTCATTATTTCAAAGATTCTCCCGTTAAATCCATTTCTTTCAATACATTTCCACACACTATCAAATAACCCTATTATATGGAATAATATAGAACATTAATTTACAACACGATTGATAAGAGTTTTTCTACTAATACTCAGGAAGTCAACACAGACATGCATTCAAATATTCCTTCGCGTAATAAATTCACATCATGTGTCTGTTACAAATGTTAAGCCTTTTAGGCGTTTAGATCATCAAACTATACTATTTTCATAACAATACTCCGCTCCACAAATTCATACAAGAAACCGGCTGCGTTCTATTTTAACTTATTGAGCAAAGATCCACTCAGACTACAAGTCTCAACTCGAAATGTTTGGAAATTGGAATCGCTGAGTTAACATGTCTCTTCTCTTGACCAGAAACCCCTTCCCAATTTCACACCCAGATCCTCATTCAAAGCTAGCCAATAGGGCTTCTCATTCAGGTGGGTCACTTTCCTAATTAAGGCTTAAGGCACCCATTTTATCCTTACAAAGCTGGGAACGTGTCCCATTCACAAAGAGAGCTTATAGAGCCGGATGCGGGTCTAGTGCCGGATACATTGTTTAATTGGGAGAATGGCGAGCATAGTGGTACTGTGTACATAAGGTCTAGGAATAAAATCTGGTATAGTTGATTAGGTTATTTTGGATTGGGTGAGATAAGAAATATTTGTTTGGTCGAAGGAATCTAGGGTGTGAAGGATGGTGACTGTTCATTTTTTATCATCTCTATCTTTTTTCTCAGAGAATTATTAGCTTTTCGTTCTTTTAGAACTTTTTGTAATTTTCCAATATATATTGTTAAATATTGATATTTTTTATCCACTTTACAGTTGAAAAAGTGATTATTTTTTCTTTCGTATGTATTGATTTACTCTCCCAGAAGTAAATTCTTAATAAATACTTTAAATTTAAAAGAGTTTATTGCTTAAAATGCATTTTTGATGCAGACTTGAATGCCTGAAAAACGCATGTATTACCTTCATTTTCTGGATTCACTGGAAACTTTTAAAAAGTGTACCCAAATTTTATTACGATATTTTTAATGCAATATTTTTTTAGTTTAGGTAGAATGAGTAAAATCTTAATTTATCAATTAAATTTTTATACATGCGTCGTCTGTTTCAAAAGATTACTATTAACTAAGGAATACTTAGAAATACATTGTAATCTGCAGCATCCATGCATAAATTACAAATTTTAAAAACATGTCAACGAAGATGTTAACATAAATGGAATCATCGTTGTTGTTTTTAAGATAATTTTAAATATTTACTTAAATTTCAAAGCTGTTAATTTTAGTACTTGATACATAAATATAATACATACTTCCTTTAAGTTTTATTTGAAGTATTTTGAATGATTTGTCAACGTCTAAGTAACTCTACATTCATAAGTACTTTACTTTTTTAATAGCATAATACACCCATAAATATAGATATTACTGTATAAACCCTCAAATTTTTAATTTGAAATTTGAGAATTATACAATGATTAGTATTCAATTAAAAATAATCTTGATCGTAGTTTTTATTCAAATTTGCATCGAAGTTCACAACGGAATACATTTTAAACATCCCTTTTGTATTTAAGTATTTATGAAGTTATTACAATAAACAAAATATAGTGATCCGCTTAATTTGTTTTTATCATCACTTGTATTTTATATCCAGCAGTTTTCAACAAAACTAAATGCGTTGAGAGAAAACTATTTAAAAAAACAATTAAAAAGCATAGCTATGCTTATGATTATTTCCTAACCAGAGAATAAATTAAGAAAATGTTACTTTTAATGTAATCGAAATCTAACTCCAGCGAAACCAATGGAAAGCTATCATGCATATAATTAGTAATTTACTCAGTATATTCATTTATGTTTTATTCTGTCCTAAACATAAAGAGCGAATTACTTTCAAAATTGTGGAAGGTATGCTTTATTTGCTGCTTGGAAACAAAATCAGTCTAACATAACGTCATTTTATGGCTTTTTATATTTTTGTATCTAATTAAGTAATAATAGCCGTAAGACTCATTAATATGCATTATCCAGAAATGTAGAAAATAGAGCATTGTGAAACATACTAATGAAAAGCAAATAAAGATCGAAGAATAATTAGTTATTCGCTAATTTTAAAATATTAATGAGAATTTTTGATTATTAAATTGATTGATTTGGTCAAAGTATGCTGCTTAATCTCAGTTTCGTGACTGGGTAGTTTAGTGGCAAAGGTCATGGACTCGTAGGTGGTGTGTCATAAGTTCGAGCCTAATGCCGTTGAAGACCTACCAAGTATTGGGAGGTTCAAAGCCTTTCCGTTCGTGTGTAAATTAGCCAGTTTAGGTGCTATCCGCTTCACTTGACCATGGGTCAAAATTACCAATTCCGTCGCCAATAGCCCTTAAGCAGTTTTGTAGTTGAGGCCTTAATATATATAGCTCTCACTTATTCACCTAATTTTTTACTTTTGAGGTATCCGACTGCGTTTGGAATCGTAATTTTCAAAAGCGCATAAATGGATAATTTTCATGATATTTAGTGTCACTTATATTAGAATATATGCATAAAATTGTTTTAAGAGCATTTTGACAAAAAAATTTATTTAAATACAATATTTTGGCAAAAAATTAACTTAGAATAATCTTTTTTTACAAAATGTTCTCCTTTTGTGAAAAATGCTTCAATTATAATAATATTTGGCCTGTATACAGCGCAGACCTCTTTTCAGACGCTCAACAAGAATTTTTGAAATATATAACTTAGAAGTGGGTTTATTCATATTTTACAACAAAAGAGGGGAGCAATTTTATGAAAAAAACGCGAATAAGTTTTTCAATTGGTGGTAACTATGAAAATAATGTGAATTTATCAAAAAATCTAGTTGAGGCTCTGTAGATTCGTCTGAAGATGCAGGCAAATAATTATTATAATAGAACCATTTTTCGCAAAAGGAGAACAATTGGAAAAACGATTATTCTAAGTTAATTTTTTGCCAAAATATTATATTTAAATAAATTTTTTTTTGTCAAAATATCCTTAACACAATTTTACGCATGTATTCTAATGTGAGTGACACTAAATATTATGAAAATTATTCATTTATGCGCTTTTTTTAAAATCACGGTTCCGATCGTAGTCGGATACCTTAAGAGAATTTTAAAATAAATGTTGTGATTGTATATTATGATCGTGTATTTGTTATTTTAAGTATTTTTTTATTTTGAGTATCTAGAAATTTACTCTGAAAAAAAATATTTTGTACATAATATTTATGTTTATTCCTTATCAGTTTAAGTCGTTGGGTCATTTTATCACAATTTTACCAATGAAATCAGCAAACAATATTCAGACGTACTTTTTGTTATAGTTTAAAGTATAATTTTCTTAAGAAAATCGCATTCGTTTCGGTGTATAATTATTGTTTTTAATTATATGCTATGCTAAAATATTACCAAGTATATACATGACATAATCCTAAATGAAACTTTTTTCTCTATTCTTATGTTTAATGTGTGATCAACGTCCCATTTTTTTCCAAGTACAATTTTATGTTCATATAAAAAATACAAATATGGTAAAAACATAACATTTCACACTCAATGCTTTATGTCAATTATAATATTTAATAAATCTGAGTACTTTAAATCATTTAAAAAATAAAATAAATTTTCGTTCTGTAGTATTAGATAAACAAGACTAAAAAGGATAATTTCATCTGACTTTTACGATGGTCGTGATTGAAAGTGCAAAATTTAACTTAATGAAGGTTATAAGTTCTGATGAACTTTTCAAATCAGGCATTAAGATAGAACATATTCAAGTATAAGCGTACACTTCTTAGACCATGGTTCCTCTGAACCATGCTGCTATTCGATTTGTCGTCAAATGCGTTTTGTTCCTAAAATCCGTTACAGTTGGACAAATGCCTTTGAAACAGATCCCAGGACTATTGGAGAATTCCAGACAAAGGAAAGTTTAAGACCGCCCTAAATTTAATTAGAGATGAGTCTCCGTATCTGGAAAATCCATTCTTGAAAGATAGTTTAGTTGCTCGAAAGCGAACTGAAATGAAACTTCGTAAAGGATTAGCATTCTCACAGAGACACTTTCGAATTCTGAAAAGTACTTATAGTATAAATTACAAATTAGAAGAGATGTTGCTTCAAGATTCTAGGGTATCTGATGGTGAAATCAAAATGAATGTATTAAGTTAAATGCTTAGAATAACAATAAACACAGAATTGTTTAGTATAGGAGTATTGGATAAGATAATTTAAAACAAAAAAATAGGCTTTAAGTTCTAGATATAATGCTAGAATATGCTATTGTTAAAAAAAATATGTATGTGTGTGTTTGAAATGATAAATACTGTTTCTTATAGCTACGAAAATAAGAATACTTTGATTGTTAAGTTTGGGACAATTAATGTGAATAGTTATTCCTGCAGTTAATAATAATAATAATAATAATAATTATATAATAATAATATATATATATATATATATATATATATATATATGGTGGTCTGAATATATATTTTGGTCTAAAGATGGTTTAAGCTGGGGTTATTTTTCATATTTAGAAAAAAATATCAATATTAGTAGATATGCTTAAAGTTTTAAAAAAATACACAAGAAAACAATTTTTTGCAATACATGTTAAAAATCAATTTAGCATAACCATGTAGGAGACAAAATGCACATTATGTTGAAAACTGAAAAAAAATCACTGTTTGGAAGGGAATAAGTAGAACAGTAATCCTCATTGGTCTGAACTACCTTAAATTAAATTGTATAAATCCTAGCAATCAGTAAAAAAAAAGCTAAGTGACAAATATCTGGACCGTCAAGTACTTTTTCTCTTATATTTAAGCAAAGTGTTGTCTTTAATTATCTCTTATGTGATTATTTATCAGTTTGATTAAATTTTCCAAGTATGACGCATTAGACAAATGGATACAGTCACAAATTCTTGCCCAGAGTTATCGTCGCGGGGTCAAATCATAATATCACTGAAGACTTTTTTTACAGAAGACCTGATTCATGTTGAATCAGTAGAACCTCCCCATTGACATGGTGTGGTAATTAAAAGAATTCGGTGCCAGATCAGGTGTAACCTTACAAAGATTTTTTAACATTGTAAGGTGACACTTGAAAGATATCCTTAAAATATTTATCAGGTTTGTCACCAATAGTTTGCATATAACTTCAAAGTGTGATGTTAATACAAAATACAATCAGATTACCTTTCTTTAAAGCGTATATTATTCTGGTTCTTAGGTATTATCGCCACAATAGCCATCTCTATTAATAACTCGCCAAGTTGGATATCCCGATTTCCCATAAATAGTACGTGCTGAATTGACAAATACAGGTTTCGTTTCTTAAAATGTCGTCAATAGTTTGCGATACTATAAAAGAACAGTTATTCTTAAGTGTTTCTCTAAATGCAGCTTGGTTCAATTGATAGTTTTTTGAAGTTATACTTCTTTTGGGGCGTTAGGCAAAAAGGATGAGGTACGTTTTTACGATGCGCGTGTAAACGGTCACAAATGTGACGCAAAACAGGCACGGATGGGACGCACACCATTGAGGAGGCGAAAAATGCTTTGTCTAGAAATATACAGAACGAGACCGATCATTCCAGCCTTCAAAATTCGTAGAAAAATATTTCGCTTCACTTCCCTGGGGGAGCCCAGGTTTGAACCGGAGACCTCATGATCAGCAGTCAAATGTTCTACCAGTGAGCTATACTGCCGCGTCAGCGAACCTTTGCTTTACGTTCCGTAGGAAGGGATACAAAAATGTTTTGCCTAGAAATATGCATAACGGGACTGATCATTCCCACCTTCGAAATTCTGAAAAAAAAATTTCTCTTCACTTCCCTGAAAAAGGTGGCACCCGAGTTCTAACCGGGGACCTCTCGATCTGTAGTCGAATGCTCTACCACTGAGCTACACACCGTCACGAAGCACGCGCATACCTTCATGACACCGATGTGCGCATTCCGTTGTATAATATTTTATCATGCCACTTTTTTGATGATATGGGACTGATATTTGGGGGATCATAATAACTATTCTTATAACCCGTATCCGTTGAGACGCATCCCCCCTGTGCATCCCCCTCTCTACAGCTTTTTGGCCAATATCTCGGCACCCGAGCCTCACAGTCCATTCGCACCTGGCTCATTCAATCCCTTTCTATCTGCTCTTCCAGCTATTATAATTTCATGCGTCAGTATGTTGTATGTGTGTGTGTGTGCTCATAGGGCTATTTCTTCCATAATTTTTAGCTGTCTTAAAATTTTTAATTTGTTTAAATTCACAATATCTTGGCTCCTGTTCGAGTCTCGGACATTGTGTAAGTATGGGAAGGGCTTAAGCACTAAAATATCATGCTCCCATGTTAATCCTATGGGGACTGGAAAAAATTTCACCCCTTAAGGAACTGAGCTTGGAACTTTATTTTTGGTGGTCCACCATATTTTTGTATTAGCGCGAGTATTACGTGGAATTGGCCCCCTCCCCCCTACAGCTCTTCCTCAGAAATAACTTGAATCATGTGCCACCTTGGTCAACCGCACCGGCTGGTTTTGATTATTCTTCCTAAGAGCACCCTAGATATATTTTTTTCAGGACCATAGCCTCATTTCTTCCTCTCTATATTTAACATTTTAAAATTATTTTAAAGTAATAATTTTTTTTAAATCCCGCATAGTTCCAAGGATTTTTGAGATTCGTTACTAAAACTCGGACCATTGGTTCTCCTCGTTTACCTGTTTCATCTATTTTAAATCTTGTGTTGACAGTAGGCTTAGGGGGCGTTATCACTAAAATTAGAATCCCCATGTTATTCCTATGGGGTTCGATCGTTTGATGACGTCACGATATTACAGAAATAGAAGGATGAAAATTTTTGATCACCTACTACTCTGTATATCGTTGGGCTGTACGTGACCATTTACGTCAGAGTTTTCCACCTCCGGGGAGTTAGTTTCATTTCCCTTTCCCGAGCTAGCACCACCCCATTTGCAACTACAGACTCCGGACCGGTTCAAATTAATTCCTTTAGTGTTTTCTCACAGTCAGACCCAGTTTTGAGTTGCTGGGCACCCTGCTTCTATTTTATTTAATTGTTTTAAATGTTTTAATTATTTTAAAAAGACCATAACTCGGGGGCTCTTCAGGAGGAGGTCTTAATTTTCTCAGGAACAATTCTTCCCGACGAGACATTCAATGTGAGTTCCCAGGTGTCACATTCGGTTCCACTCATCTCCAGATACAGTCTGCCGAACCCCCGACCCATGTTATTGGTCCTATTGTCCCTGTGCGGGGGTGTTTAAATTTATTTAAATCGTGATTATCTCGGGTTTGGCTGAGATCCGATTGACTGAAGGTTAGTAACGTTCAACTTTCCTCGTAACCGTCTTTCGTCCTTGGCCCAGATTTCCCAGCTCAAAATTTTTAGAAATATTTTAATCTTGTTACGCCAAAGAAGTATAACTTCTTACGTGCGTACATAAGTAAACACACTTCTTTTTTTGCTTAATCGGTATATCTATTATTCCAAGCTATCTAGATTCCAAAATAATCCCAAACAATGAATCGTGATCGTTTCAATGCACAACAAACGTCTTGAAGCCCATTCATTCCTCATCATTTTTCTGCCAAAAATATAGTTCGATAAGTTCGCCAAATCTTTATAATAGTAGGCGAAACTTATCTGAACCGGATGCAAAGAACTGCAATATTGAACAAAAAATAAAAATATGTATGTGATAAATATTCTGCAGACATTTTAGTTACTTTTTTTAATGTTTTTTAATAGATGACAGCGGATTAAATCAAATAATATACACAAGCCTTTTGGAATAGAAATAGAATGAGAAATAAAATGTTTTAAAGATCGTTAGTATTTTTAGCTTTTTATAATGACACCATGCATTTAAAGTAGAAAAAAAATGAATAAACTATTTGCTCCTCTCAGAGCAGAGTTTTTCTATGACAATCTTTCGCCACATTTTAAGGAAGTTATTATTAATAACTTCCACATTAAATGCAAAAATTCATATGCATGACTAAAAACTGTTTTGAAATAAACCAACTGAAAACGCTTGTGATAATTAAAGTTCAATTTCAAGAGCAATTGAAACTTTTTAATGGATACATCAAAAATTCTTTCTGTATTCATGTAAAATTTTCATCAAGTTTCATTTTAATGAGTGCTTTATAATGAAATATTTAAATAGGGGAAATGCATCTAGATTTAATGATATTTTTCGCATTCTCTTTGTGCATGAGAATCATTAAGATATATTCTCTTTCCAAATATCTCTATAAAAGTCTCTAAATCTAGTTATTTTCTTTATATTGTTTAATGCAAAGAGAAAGAGTCATTAATGATATTGTCTCATATCTATTTTAATAAAGCTCACTTTTATAATAGAGAAAGTTTTACTACTGCAAAAGATGCTCCAATACAAATTTATCGACGAATTGGACGGTTTTCTTTTTGAAAAATGTTTGTAATAAAATTCATCTAAAAGTGTTTCGATTAAGTGGTAAGATAAAACTATTTAAATGTCTTAAAACAGATAAAAATGTACCGAAAAATTATCTGTATTTCGTCCCATGTAAAAAAGTATAAATGATGTTGTCTTGGTAATGTTCCTTATAAACACTAAACTTTCTTCTTTTTTTCAGGATTCAGCAATTTTCAAACGTGTTTCTTTTTAATTTAAAGAAAATATTTAGCAAGAACTTGAAGCAGACATTCAAAATTTGATGATTAAATTTTGTTTTGAATTGGCATTTGATATTCGATGATACATATGATGTACGTTAATTTTCTTCGTATTTACAGCGGTTGCAATAAAATTGCAATTTCAAGAGATCTTCTCTATATTTTTGCTGAAAAAATATAAGGAGACGCTTAATTACCTGGTAGAGCAAATGTACCTCAGTCAGTGAAAATGAGAAAACATGCGGTGCAACAAATGTACCACAATTTTACAGAATAAGCTAAGATGAATAGTAATTTTTCTTTCAGCTTCGAAAGTCCTTGAAGAATAAATTATTAATGAATGATATCTTTAATATCTATGATTATTATAATATGAACAATAATGTTTTTGTAAGCTTTCTTTCTTTTTGTTTATATATATATATATATATATATATATATATATATATATATATATATATATATAACAAATATCCGTGACTGTAATATCTTTCAAAAGACAAGATATCTAACAGAGATCGTGCAGAAAAATGTTGAGAACTACAATATCCTCGTATTAGGAATATAATGTCTCCAAAATGCCCACAAAGTGATAAAACTAATGGTCAGTTCAATGGTGACATTAACCTAATTATGATTAGCCCCATGAGTAGCCCAAGGGACAGTGTTAAACTGAGCGCTCAAATTGCAAGTTTTATGACTACAGTATGGGAGTCAAAACATTCGTCCTATTCCTGGTATCTATAAAAATAGATAGCAGCTTGAGAAAACACAGATTCCTGCTTGTTAAAGTGAACTGAGAAATAATATCCGTTTTCGCATTCTTAAAATATTCTCCACGCTACTATTCTTTTCAAATTAGTGTGTAGTTATGCATTGGACAACATTTTAGTAACTTAACCTTACCATTGGTCTTTGTATTTGTTTTATATACACTGCTGGCCACCGTAAATACAACACCAAGAAAGACAAAAGATAGCATATCAAAATTTATTTTGTAGATAACATGTTGACCAAGTATCAAATGAATAAATTTATAGACTTCTGTGAGGTGTGGTTCCTGCCAGAATCAGTAGCCAGACGCCTCGGCATTGATTCAAAGAAACTTTGGATGTGTTCTTGGGGTACAGCAGACAAAGCAGCTTCCACAATTTGCCAAAGTTGATCTGGTGTGGAAGCTGGGGGTGTAATCAGGGTCAATAGTTGAGCAAACAAGGGCCACATGTTTTCTATCGGCGAAAGATCTGGAGAGCGAGCCGGCCAGGGAAGCAATTCAACCTGGTGATTGACGAAGAACCTTTGGACAATGAGTACCACGTGTGGTCGTGCATTAACCTGTTGAAATATGCATGTGGCGAAGCCCCTGAATGTAAGGAAGGACCACCAGCTCCAACACCTCGGAGATGTAGCAATGACTGTTTAAAGTTTTGGCAATGCGTACTAGAGGAGAGCAGCGAGAGTAATAACGAATACCGCCCCATACCATAACACCCGGTGCAGGACCAGTGTGGCGGTGCATAACGCAGCTGTTCAGCATCCTCTCTCCACGGTGTCTCCAAAGTCGAATCCGGCCATCGTGGTGTGATGACAGTTGCGTGACTCGTTAGTAAAGACAACTTCATTCCATTCTACCGCCCACATCTTTCTTTCATCACACCATTGGCGGTGCAGACGTTTGTGGCTCTGCGTCAAGGGTAGTCCAAGCAATGCACGTCTTGCGATCATACCACTCTGCTGTAAACGGCGTCGAATGGTACGCGCAGACACATAATGATGTGTTACAGACTCAATGTGCTGTGCCACGGTTCGTGATGTGACTGAGCGATCCGTCATTGCCATGCGCACAATTTGTCTGTGTTCACGTGAAGTGGTGCATTGAGGTGGATGCGATCGACCATGTCGATCTGTTGTACCCTCCCGCATCCGAAGGTCACATATCCGTAATGCAGTGTTTTGGTTTCGTCCAACTCGACTACCGATTTACCTGAAAGAGAATCCACAATCTCGGTAGGCCACTATCTTTCCTGCGTCGAACTCGGATACTTGATCAGAATCTGATCGTTGTTTTCTACGAGATATAACTGATTGGTTTTTAAGAAAACCACAAGAAAATCACAATTGCCGAATTTAAAATCACCGAAATCTCTAAGCCTTAAATAGTGCTTTGAGTTGGCGACACAGGCGCGCGTGAAGTGTGTCTGCGCTGAAATTCTAATTATTTGCATATCTCACCTCCACTAATGCATGTTGTAAATTTCAAGTTATTTGCATGATTCCTTCAGGGTGTTGCATTTACGGTGACCAGCAGTGTATAATGAAATTGACTTATTTTCTTTTTACTTATTCTTACAAATCAGCAATACATGACAAACGCAAAAAATCAGCAAGTATACAAAGATTCTTATCTTATTGATATATGAATCTTATCTTAATTGATATATGAATCTTATCTTAATTGATTTACGAATATTATTTTAATTGATATATGAATTTAATGTATGGGGAATATCTTACTATTGCATTGCTTAAAATTTTCTTTACATATACTGCTTTACACACGCCTTCAAAATTTATCTTTATAAGTATACTTTTCCGAATCATTATAAATAAGTATCATAAATTTACTGAATATTCGTAAAATTTCTCCGAATGATATTTCTCAGCAATTCAAGTTTCATTTTACAGCATTATTTTTTTGTTCAGTTAATTATAAAGAACGGTTTTCCATTACACTTTTTTCGAAGAAACAGAAGTTATATTTGTAGTTGGTGGTATATTTTAAGCTGATTGAAAATCTTTCAGAAAATTGTAATCTAAAGAATTTTAAGGCGTATATATAATTGATTGAAATAGATAAACATAAAACTTAAAACACTAACAAATAAATATAACTATACTGAAAAACATTTTATAATGGATAATTAAATCTACTTATGTTAGTGTGCTACAATGATGATTCCGTTACCGTTTAATAAATTTAAGGTATTCGACTAGGTTCTGAGATAAATTTTTCAAAAATTGATTTTCTGAATAATTTATTGTTTTAAAGAACATCAATAGACTTAATAAGTCATAACTATTAAATAACTAATATGTATATCACCCATTGTTTTGAAAAAAATATTCTTAGGAAAAATTAGCAAATTTTTTAAAGAAAAACGTGATAAATAAAAATAATTTGCACATTACGCAATTTTAATGTCATTGATGTACTTACTGATCCCTCTGAAGTGCCTCAAACCACAGGGTAAAAGTATTTTAAGAAATAGATATTTTATTAGAGCATTTTTTTAAAGTAGATGGTCATGATTTTTCGTCAAAATTACTGCATGTTCTAAGCTAAAAATGGCTGTAAAATGTGATTAAATGTAGCTGTTTTAAAACCTACGGTTTCTTATACTCTGAAGGGTCCATATCATATATGTTATAAATTTCATTGCATTTGATTGGATTATTTAGAAGATATCCCGATTTTCACGCACAAATTATCATGAAAAATTCATTCTTCGAAAAACGAATTAAAAATATTTTTTTAATAGTTAGATAAAGTAAATACTATAAAAAGGACTTAATGCAAGATGACATTTTTTGTATTAGTCATTCTTCCTCAATAATTAATTTCTTTTTCCATAATGACCCAAACAACACCAAACATCAAACACCCACAAAAAACTTTTTCAACCTAGTCGTAAACGTTAAACTCAAATTGATTTAATTATAAAAGCATATTATAATGCTTTTGAGAGGTCATTCCAAAAACCTTAAGAAAACCCCCAAGACATTTATTTACTTAATCTACTGGACAACTTACATAAAAATAAAGCACTTCGATCAAATAGACCGATCCGAAAAATCCTGAATCTGTTGTATTTACGCCGTAAATTATGCCTTTAATAAGACCACAACTTCATCAGTTGTACAGGAAAGAACAGATAAGGTAGAAGACAATAAACAAAAATAGGACACCATACACCCTATTGTCCCCTTCGACTGGTTTATTCTGGGACAAAACAGAGAAATGTCCCTCGTTATTCGAAGATAACTCCCATGGGGACAGGAGAAGAAAAAATAGCAGCGGCTCTGGAATTAAAGGCTCTGGCAGGTAGAATCCTTCCCTTAGGCCCAAGTAAACGATCGTTACGGACCGGACTGCATTTTCGACGACACCTCCAGTTCTGTTTTTTTTTTCTCCGCTTTTCGGAATGGAGGTGGATATAGAAGTAATGGTTCTTTTTCCTCGTCATCATGAGTCTTAGTCTCCGTCTTCGGTATTTTCCCAAGATTTTTTGTGTTTCTCTTTTTTTTGCGGTGGTATTATTACTTTTCTTTTTCGTGCTTCGCTTGGATGGTTCCGGAGGTACAGAGACGTTTTCGATACTTCGTTGGATGTGTTCGGTTGGAGTAGAGTAGAGATGTGTCTTTGAAACAATAAGGTCCGTTTTTCCAGTTGAGATATATTAGGTCTTATACAGAGCAGTATGTGGGAGAAAGTTTTAGTGTGCTTTTAGTCTTATAAAGTACATTGAGGAAGATTGCTTCGATATTTGTTTTAGTTTCTTACGTGCTTTTGTAATTTGTATATCTTTCTTGCATGGCATGGACGGAAATTGTTGTTTCTTCAGAAATATGGGGACGAAAGAAGTACAATCGAAGTGAAATAAGATAAAGTATAGTCTGTGGAGGACATACAAAAATGATGAGTAGTATACTATGGAATGAAAAAAATAGTTTTTCGCAAATAAATATGTAGCTAAATTTTGCTTGTCTTGGAGTGAATGTTCATACAGTGATGAGCCATCTTTGAAAATAAACACACTTTTATTTCTTAGACTTGCAATTACGTTTGTATCACTACTATTTTCTGTATAAATATTTTTCATTTAAAACTCGTGTGGATGTATAAGGTTCTGATAAAACTGAATAATTAATCAAATTAACAATTGTTATCAATACTATGTCGAAGAATATTTTGAATTAAAAAAAGATATTTTCAGTCATATTTATTTCAAGTAGAATTCTCATGTAGAGCATAAGTTGAATAGTAACATATTAAAAAATTAAAGCTTTACAGGCATTGGAATTTTTGTTATGCCTTTACAAATATTAAATATGTTTTTCTCAGATTTTTAATTTTGAAGATGAGAGTATTTTCTAATCCCTAAGGCGTTTTTCCTGTTCAAGAGTCTTGAAATATCTTGTAAATATTCCCTAACAGATGCTCTATAAAAAGTTCATATGTATTTAGGTCTGAGAGCTCTAGTTATTTTTAAAAATATCTTAATGTTAATATTTATAAAGAGTTGTGTTTTTTCTAGGTTTAGCCATACAAATAATTATTAAAATTCAACAAGGAGATATATTTTTAATTTTATACTTTTTGTTTCCAATTATCTAAGAAATTTACATCATTTACAATAATTAAATATTTTTATTAATTTAGCTTTTTATAAAAGTTTTAAAAACTTCAAAAAATGTTCAATGCTTTAAAATTGTGAAATAATGGCTTGCCAAACTAACATATTATTTTCAGAATCAATATAATAGTATAATCTGAATATAAAACAAAAATTAATTTTACTGTGACAAAACTGTTTACGACTTCTACTCATACTGTAAAAAGAATGGAAGATAAATATGTAACATAGTGGCAGTCAAAAACACATTCATAATATGTAAAAATCCTGTCCCGCTACTAATTTCAATGCATTTTCCAAACTGTAGCTAAAAACGATTATATGTTTAATAGGCCAGAAATTATTTATATTTAGATATATTTTTCCTTATCAAGTACATAATGAATAATGACAAGATAATTTGTAAAATCCTGAAAGATTTTAATTTAGAAAAAAGCCAGACATAATTTTAGATATTTAGAAATTTTATTATGTAATACACAAATATGCATGTTTTAAAACAAATAAGTTGGCTAAGAAAAGGAAATTTACTAAAAGTTTCCTGAATAACGTATGTATATAAATCAGATTTCATTCTCAAATACATATAATTGAAAGAAAAGGTTTTATTCAATTTACAATCAATTACAAATAAGCTTTTAGAAAAAATAATTTTAACAGGTATAAATAGCAAAAAATATCAAAGAAGTATAAGAAAGACACATACATATCGTTTACAGAAATGTCACAGTGTGATATTTTTCGAAACACGGCACTGCACACAGTCTAACATTACAGTCTTTATATTGAAAACGAGTTTCTTTTCGAATGCGTTTTCCACTATCATTTATCTTAGGGTTGCATACCACATATTTTTGCGATGTTTTTTTTTTTTAAAAAGAGTCACTTTCTACATATGAAGGGAAGTGCCTTCCAATTAAGTGGACTGCATTTTCAGAAATTTTAGGGGCAACAAAATTTCGAGAACCAGAATCACTACCTCCTTCTATCAATCGTTCTATCAGTTTCATTCAAAAACCAATATGATTTAAAATCCAGCCATTTTTTTTAAAGATAACGAAGGAATTCCACACAATTTGATTTAACAAATGTCGAAAAATCTTCTTGTAGTATTTTCGCTGTTGATTTCGGGCAACACAGGAAAGTAAGATAAACACTAATCCGATCTATCACCCCCCCATAGTGTTATTATAAAACACCACGGTTTTTGGTTTCAGCTTCACAGAATCTTAGCTTTCACTTCCATCATGTCAGCGTTATAAAAAGTGCTAAGCATATGCAAGGGTTTTTTATCCTTCCACTTTAAAACACACATTTTACCCTTTTGGAAGGCTATAATTTCCCCTTTCTTCACTGTAGAACTTTTTAATGACACAGGTAAAATTTTCGGTTTGGTCGTAAAGTTCCACATATATCCGTTTTACTGTCAATCAGTAATTCCGCTAATTCAGGCGATGTATAGAAATTATCAGTGGATAAACAATAGCGTTTACCCTTCAATTCGTGGATATGAGTCAGGACACTTTTCGTCGAAAGACCATGATCATTATACTTTTCGTTGGAAGCAGTGTCTTTTCCCGTGTATATCAATGAGTTCCAAATGTCGCCACTTCCTGATTCGCATAACTGAAACAATTGAATTCCAAAACGAGGTCGTTTTTGAGGAATATATTGTTTCCAACTTAATCGACCTTTATATGCTATCAGCGATTCATCCACTGGTATATCCGGTTTCGGTACATACACAGATTTGAATATATGTACTACTAGATTGTGAAACTGTCTTATATTTTTTTTAGCTTCATGTTATGATCTAAATCGCTACTGGACGCATCGTTATTTGCAAAGTGCAGGAACTTCATCAAAAGTCCATAGCGCACCTCACTCATAACTTTTCCAAAAAAATGGAGTGGATAGAATTGGTCTTTTTGACCAAAACCACTTTTCCACAGGTTTTTGTACTACGCCTTGTAGGAGCAACAGAGCGATTAATCTTTTCTTATCTTCCTTGTTCGTATTGTGAGGTCGCGGTAGCCTAAAGGTCAAGGTAACAGACTCGTAGCTGGCGTGTCATTAGTTCGACCCCAGTACCACTGAAGATCCACCGTGTAGGGGAGCGATGCTCAAGCGTCGTCCTCGTCACTTGACCATGGTTTAAAATTACGAGGTCCGTCGCAAAGTGAGTGAATATTAACGTCGCATTGTTCAGCAAAACGAGGGATTTTGGTGATGGACCTCGTAATTTTGAAGCATAGTCAAGTGACGAGGGCGACACATGAGCTAGCCCCCTCTCCTAATTACCACACTTCCTCAACGAATGACGTTTGAGTTTTCTACAGATTTAACGTGCATCGCCCCTACACGGTGGGTCTTTTGGGACACTGGGCTCGAACTCGTGACATGCCAACCATGATCCAATATCTTGACCATTTGTCTACCCCGGCCACAGGTCCGTGGCCAAAAGCCCTCGAGTAGTTGATTAGAGAAGAGAGAGAGAGTGTGACGTTAATATTTCCTCACTTAATTAAATTATATGAAATTTAAGGAAAAAAGAAAAAAATATTAGAAGTGGAATATATATATATATATATGTATGTATATATATATATATATATATATATATATAAACAATCACAATTATCAATTTAAAAATTTAAAAATTGAAATATATGAATCCTAAAATACCAAAACACTTCAGAATATCAATGGCGAATATAAAAAATAATGTTCCATCATTTTCAAACAAAATTAAAAAAATTATAAAATAAAAAAAAATTATAAAATATCCAAGTGCAATCTCGGACTTAGGACCGATAAGTGGGGTTAAACTAGTTTGATGGCGCCAACCTTCCCCCTATTGCAACTTGGTATATATGTATGTATTAAAATTTAATCTAAATATAATTTTTTTGATATCCAAAGAATTTTATTAGTATTTATGGTAAATATATATTTTTCAACTGAGTATGTGAGACACGCATAAATATCTTTTTCTAAATTCAAATGCAGAATTTCAGTGCATCTAATATAAAATTCCTAGTTTTGCATGGTTAAGATTATAAAAATATATCCAAATTTTTTAATAACCTTTTCTTCAGTCAACCACTAATGGAACATAAATGATGAGGGATTTTGCATGAACAGATATTTTTTGAACTTGAATTTAAAAAGAATATTTATATTTATTTATATGCGCAAATGTTAACTGTAAATTTGTTCAGATGCTTTTAAATACTCTTTATTTGAAGATTCAAGTTCAAAAATATAAACTTGTAGTTAAAGTTCTCTTTGAATGAAATTAATGGTCAGACGTTTAAAATTCAAATATAATTCGTTATCTGAACAATACAAAACTAGGGATTATATATAAGATGCCCTGAATACCTGGCTTTAAAATTATGAAAAACTAAAATATTTAAATAGGGATTTTTTAGCAATGTGTAAAAAATTTTTGCAAATAATGTAATACAGAAACTTAAAAATCATTCATGTTTAGAAGTGTCCGAAATTTCAAAAGATTTTAAATTTTGAACCTTTTTTTTCTGTTAATTTTTGACACATAACGAAATAATCCTTTTTAAAAAAATCCCTGAAAGTATTGATTAAAATAAGAAAAATGAAACAGTAAATTTTCCTCAATGTTTTAATATATACTTTGAATTTAAATATTATAGATATTTTTTTAAAAAAAATTAGACATACATTATAAAAACTTAATTCCATTTGAGAATTTTAAGGTAAAAAAAATGAGATTTTATCAAGCTATCCCCTAAATTCTCAATTCGTTGACTTGCAATTATTTCCGTACGCTCTTGGGTTTAAAGAAATTCTTCCCAGTTTATATGATTGCTGCAGGGGAAGTACCGGGCTCCCCGCGAGCCATAAAACTTCCCCTCAATGTCCATTGTGTCTCCCCGACCATCTCTAATTATCTTTCAAGCTGTTAAACCTTTAAGGGGGGGGGAAATAATTCGGAAAAACACGGCTTTACCGCTTTCGAACACGTTACTTGAGGAGGTAAAATTACGTTTGGTGCATTTTTGGTGAGTCCCCGGCCTTACGGAAAATTACGTGTGGTCCGTTTTTGAAGCCTTTCTAGTAGGGCAGAAAAAGCCGTGCTAGCCGCTTGGAGGGTTAATCTAGCATTGGCACGTCCGAATGCTATCTTTATCCTAGAACTCAACCCACTTAACTTTAAAGAGTAGTTCTGTGTTTCGCATAAATCATGGTTCATTTACAGAAAGAAGTTCTGAAATCAAACAATTGATTGGAAGTATTTCCGCTTGAGGATTAGTAGAAAGATGTGAAGTTATAAATAGATGTATAAAAAGAAAAATTCATGATATCCGATAGAGACTATTGGCGGGAGGGGAAGTGGATATTGAAGACTTTGAATACCATATCTTTAAAATGTTCTCCTGGTATGGAAGAGGGACAACAACAGCATGCATTAAGCAATATGCCCCTCCTCTTAACACGAACTAAAATCGCGATCTATGTTGCAAACAGCTTCTTTGTCACTTAAGTGTTACTTGGAGTCAATGAGAAAAAAGTTAAAAAAAAAACTCTTTAATCACAAACTTTATTCGGTTGAACTCAGTTTAATTTAAATCAGTTCAACGTAAAAGACCAAAAACATGCATTTGTGTGTATGTGTAGATTCTTTCACAGAAGATATCAATTGATAATTCCAATATTTACATCATTTAATCAGTTTCTCTCCGTGTTGTTTCAATAAGATATTTTACTTTGAAGGTTATTAAGAATATGCTGACATTTTATCGTAGAGTATTTATTTGATTCAGAAATTCGTTTTCTTATTCCATACATGCTGGTTATATGTAATATTATTTTAAAATAAAATTACTTGTGAATAATTATTTTTAAATGTCTTAGCTGGTCGTAATTGAGTTGATATATGTTTAATATTCGAAAAGCAAAAGGTGAGCAATTTGTTCCAATACTAAATAACTAGTATAAATTTATAGACCCGACACATTAAAGTTGAAAGTTAGAAAATGAACAACCATTATGTGTGTAA
Organism: Trichonephila clavipes; assembly: GCA_019973935.1. Taxonomy (NCBI): domain Eukaryota; kingdom Metazoa; phylum Arthropoda; class Arachnida; order Araneae; family Nephilidae; genus Trichonephila; species Trichonephila clavipes. Next base: position 1,406,491 of record BMAU01002837.1, on the reverse strand, counting down.
AGTACAAAGTATTGACATAAATTAATAGTTTTTTTATAAACAGAACCAAAAAAATGTATTTTTATGACTGAAAGCGTACAATATATAATACAAAAAAGATGTATCTCAGGTTCAAATAATTTGATTCTGCACAAAAGCAATTTAAGTTCGAAAATTGTATTAAAATTTGTCTTAACATGTTAGGTTGATATCTTTCCTTAAATTTAAATTAAACGGTAAAATGTTTATCTCAATAACTTTAATGACGTTTAATGCCATTTTAAATTAAATATCAAGATCAACATGGTGCCTGCTAATTTGAACAACTTTTAATGAATGATTGCGTATCAAAATAATTATGTAATCGATGAAACATGTTTATTAAAAAATTGCTGTGTTAATCCTATATACATACTCAAATGTGCGTGCGATTGAAAGTTAAATTTTTCTGTGTCAATTTCTAGTGATGGCTATTTTGGATATATTTACATCATATTGGTCATAAATGTATAAATATTGCTCAATTTATTCGTGTATTGTATCATGCCAGAATATTTTTAATCAATTAATGTTGGGGGAGAAAATTGAATGGGATTCATTTGACAACAATAGTAATATATAGTAATGTGAAAATATAAATACGAAATTTATTTACTAATGACATGAATATGTAGTTTGATACTGATTCTAATGTGTAGCACACTTTTTAGTTTACCACTATAAATCAGACACTAAAATTAAAATAAATATTACAAAATAGAAAAAAAAATCAGGAACGATTACATTTCTTTAAATTCGTAGTTATTCGTATTCGTAAATAAAAAAAAATACCCCTACAAAATATAAAAGTAATAAATAAAAGAAAAACCGCATTCCCTATTACATTTTATTACTTGCAATACTTAAAACTAACTTTTCATGAAAAACGAAATAGAAAAACAAAACAAAAAATGACCACATTTTTTTTCTGATTTTTAAAAATTTTTACTAATTACCGTTGTTCCGTGTACTACCTTTTAGCAACGGCTACTCCAAGACATCGCGTGATACTTAATTTATTTTATTTACCCAGCTAAATGGAAATACAGTTCAAATTACCACTTAGGCTGCTAAAAATGTGCCACCGTGCAAACATTTGAATCAAGACGAGACAATGCTGGACGAGACACCGGAGGACACCAATCAGCCTGCTCAAGTCCATAAATTGCGTGATAAAGAAAATTCCCGCACTTTTGTTAATAAGAGAATAAAAGGTGTGAATGTGAAAAAAAAACGCCTATTGCAGTCGTAATCTTTCGTGTTTGTTTTACTGCTGCTTTCATGTAGAGCTTGTTTTTATAATATATTATCAAAGATCGTGAAGAAAGTCATAATTCTAATAATGATGTTTCAAAGGTAAGTTTTAAACAATTAAAAGAATTTTGAAACAAAACGGTATGTGTGTGTCATCAACCTGTACTTTCTGGTGTTGTGTCATTACAAATTTCGTTCGTTTTCCTTTTTTTTTTTTTTTTTCCAAGTTGTCGTTTAGATCATGTGTGTGTTTCAGCTTTTCAAAAAAAATAAAAAAACTTTAAAATGAACGAAACGAGGGCTAATAAAAGTGTTAAAACAGATCTTGAGGAATATTTTGTACAAATGATAAACGTTGGTTTGTTGGTATCGTGTCCCTTGAGAAGTCAAAATAATCCAAACCCAGAAATCACAGCTTCTGCTAGTTCCATAAACTTTTTACTATACAGATCTTCCTGGAAAGAAACTTCCCTCAAGCTTTACAGATCTGCAAGTATTGTTGGTCATGTGAAAATGTGTCCTGTAGAAAACTCCGTTTTGGGGCAATTTATACAAGTTCTATATGATCTACTGTCATCTTCACACACATCAATCACATTAATTTTCACTTCTCTAAAATTGCAGGTTCTCAATCTAGTAATGGTTTAGAATTTAACTGTTTGCATCAATCTCTCACATATCTGATGGTCTTTCTACATAGATTTTTCTTTATATCTGGCAGTGCCATGTGTATCTTCAACAGTGGCAGGGATTGAGATTTCTTGCTTTTTGAGCCAGTATAAGCTACTTCCTTTCCATCGATTCCAACATGTGCAGGTATCCATTGAATACAGCATGTCTTTCCCATATGGTTAATTGTTTTTAGGTAATTGTGTACATCTTGTGAGAGTCTTGAATATCCTTGCAGTACTGCCTGTAGGGCAGCCTTAGAGTCACAGTAAATTACAAGTCATCTGACTGTATCATTATCATTTAAATCGATGTAAGTTTTCGGGGTCTCCTGGAGTTCTCTTAACTCTCATGTAAAGCTAGAAGCAATGTTGCCTGCTCCATGCATTTGGAGTATAGTTGCCTCATTCGGCGACAATTCTACATGGATTTCTAACTGAAAATGAGGATGGGACTACTTTATAAATAATAATATCAAACACAACTCATTAGAACAAATATTTAAAGGACAAAACAATTCAAGAATTCCATTTTTTCCAGAAGGGAAAGAAGTACAGCAAAAATCTCATGAAACCAAGTCAAGCGTAAAAGAGTTTTTGATGAAATGGAAGTTTAATATATGCCATTTTATTACTAATATGCGTCAAAGAATTATACATATAAAAGGGATCGAATATAAGACGTTTGGAATAAACCCAAAAGAATTATAGAAAAAATCTTTTCTGCAGAATCTGATTGACGAGATGTTTCCATTCACAGCAAAGGATAATCAAATTCTTTAAGAAATATTGTCTTGTATATATATGTGTAGTATCAACACCACAATATAACCACAAAGTAGGATAGTTGATTCTAAATATTAATATATATACTAAGAAGCAGGAAAAATGTCTAAGTGTGCATAACTATTTCAAATATTGTAAAATCTAAAACAGGCATGTTTACATTGATTAACTAATATGCATTTTGGAAAAATTAACCGAATTAATCGCAAGCCTAGATCTCAAATTTTAATTTTCATTAAAGCTTTAAAAAGTGTGAAATAAAATAAATATAAAACAAATCTTTAGCATATACTTATTAGAATTATGTGGATAATAAATGTACACTCATGTTCACATAAATTAAGAATAATTCAGAATCACACAGACATTGAGCTGTAAAATAAAAGTTTCACCTGTAGAATTGTCACTCACATCTTGAAGAAGAATATGTAAGTTACCGGAAACCACCAGATGGCACGGATAGTCGGTCACAATGACGAAAGTGTAAGAGAGGGCTATAAAAGGAATGGTGGTAAAGAAGTAAAATTGTTCACAAGTGCTTTAAAAGCGTTTCAGTGCAATAACCGCATAGTTATGGCACAAAGGAAGCATATTTGGATGATTTTTTACGTGGTAGAATTGTTGGACGACTGGAATGTAGACGTACCCATTAGGAAGTAACTGAGGAACTTGGAATCACTCAGAGTGTAATCTCCAGGCTTTGGCAACGATTCCAAGATGATGGTAATGTGAGTAAAAGTTACAGCACAGGTCTCCCTCTTGTTACAACGCCGAATGATGACCGGTATTTGGCAGTTACAGCCAAAAGAAACAGACGGATTACAGCATCAGACCTGTCTCGTCAGCTTTCTTCAGCTATCGGTACGGCAGTTTCAAGGCAGACCATGTACAGACGCTTAGGTCACATTGGTCTATATGCCCGTAAGCCTGCCAGATGTGTTCCACTTACCGCAACTCACTGTAGCTTGCAATTAACCTGGTGTAGAGATCATGCATTGTGGACACCACAACAGTGGTCTTGTGTGATGTTTTCCGACGAGTCCAGGTTTAGTTTGCAGTTTGATTCTCGCCGGGCTTGAATGTGGAGAGCGCCAGGTACCCGTTACCAACAAGAGAACATCATTGAACGACACCGTTTCGGTGGTGCGGGATGGTTCGTTTTTGGGAAGAATCATTCTTGTGGTTCCAGAACTGACCTGCATGTTCAGAGTGTAACGATGACACGCCACATCTTTCGGGATGTCATTCTGGAACAACATGTACGTTTGTTTCGGGGCGCCATGGGTTCTGAATTTCTGTTTAGGGATGACAGCGCCCGTCCTCACCGTGCAAACATTGTAGACGAATGTCTTCAATCGGAGGGTATCACCCGTATCGATTGGCCAGCATACTTACCGGACTTGAATGCAATAGAGAATGTGTTAATATGCTTGGACGATGAATTGCAGCCCGTCAACCCCCTCCCACCTGTCTACCGGAACTTCGGAGGGCATTGCTTGATGAGTGGTGTAATATTCCCCAAGATCAGATTAATAATTTGATACTCAGCATGCCTAGGCATTGTAAGGCCTGTATTGCATCGTCCGGGAGATATACTCCGTATTAGCCATCATACTAACTATGTTATACTGTTTTTTGTAGATAGGTTCTTTTTTTAAATTTGCTCCAGGGAATAAAAATCGCAATTTTTATTAATTATGTCAAACATATAGCACCTTTTTTGCTCTTCACCTTTTGTTTAATAAATAGACTTTACAAATAAGTCAAATTTGTTTTGCTTCTGTCTCTTTCTTTGTCTGAACTTCATTATCCTCAATTTATGGACATAAGTGTAATTTGATACTGAATTGAGTAATATCACTGACCGCTCGTTCTCTGTCATAGAAATAAATTGCTATTCGTTAAACATAAATTAGTTAAAATCACTTAGTATCGCGAGTTAAATATTCGAGATGTTATTTAAATTCATCCAATTTATTCTTATGGCCATCTGATTTATCTCTTAAAATGTGTTCCGTATTCAGCATCTTACTCTTTGATCTTTACTTTATCGGAAAGAACTTATATTATTTCTTTCTATCAGTACTTGTTGTAAAATTCTGTACATGTTATTTGGTGCTCCACAAAGATTTTTAATCAACGGGTTAAAAGACCGCGTTTATGTGTGAGTTCAAATAGTTTTTTTAACACTGAATATAGTTAAGGTCTTAAATGCAGTAAAAAATTAAAAGTTCTAAGATCTAGTATTCATGAAAATATTATGAATAATAATAAAAATAATTTAACATCAATATGAAAAGTATGAGAACTGCAGAGTAAATAAAATAAAGACAGATATTTAACATAATCTAAATGAATTAATACTAGTCAGTAAATTATTACTTTTAAATAGGACTACGGATTGGTAGTTACCATTGCATGCCTAGTACATTCCCCGGTAGTTAGTATTACTCGTATTTATTTTAATGTGGCACCATATAGATAGAGATATCACAATTGCGACATTGTAATTTTGACACCCAATTTCCTGCCCAGAGAGTGGCACTTGAACAATGCCGATTTGCAATGTACTAGGATACTAATTTTACCGAAAGGAACCAAGCCATACAGGTACTCTAAGGATTCTTAAGATGCTGCATAACCATACGACATAGACCAGGAATGGCAAACCTTTATGGTTCTACGTGTCATTTTTTCTAAAGAAATGTTTAATGAAGTATATATGTGCCGTCAATTAATTTTGACTTGTGATTATTGGGAAAATAATAAAACTGAAGTACCGAGACAAATCAAAATTCTATTCATTTAAAAAAAATACATTGTGCACCTAATAGTAGTAAATATTATAGTTATATGCGTAATTCAAATTAAAGTAACATTAGGGTGATTTATGCTGCTGCTGCTTATTAGATGAAAAATAACTTATATTAAGATTGTAAGATGTTACTTTTAGCAAAAATGCATGCTAAATTGGAGTCAGCTGTCAAACAATTTCTAAGAGAGTTTTTAATGCTATTCATCTTTGAAAATAGTGACTCGCAGGCGTGGGTAGATGAAAATATGGTTAAAATAGATGACCCAGCATCTTCAAACAGTTAAATGTGTTTGTAATCGAATTCCATGTTTCTAAAATTTCATTATTAACATTTTTACTGATATTGCTTGATAAAATCTTTTTGTTTCTATCAATTCCAACTCTTTCCTTTCTTCAACAAATCTTTGAATATATATTTAACTAGACTGGAAATTAATCAGTTGCATTTCAAAATTTTCATTCCGACCAATAGAATTGCGACAAGTTCAGCTTATTAAATGGAATTAAGTCAGGGGACATAGAAAAAAATTGGAACCTTTTCGATAACACTTTGAACTGAGGAAATCTCGCTGAAAACTGCGACCGATTACTGGCGTTCGTTCGTAATACTTCATACTGAATAATACTTTGAATTAAAATGCAAATCATTTTGATCGGTGACGGGCCCAAAATTTTGTGCCGCGTGACATCAATGGCACGCGTGCCAGTGGTTCGTCATCCCTCACATAGATTCCGTTGATTTTTTGCATCATGAAAATCCACCCACTTGGGCCGGGTTAAGCCAGCAAACTTGGGCGTACAAGGCCAATGCTTAAGCAACTTCATCAGCCAACCTACAAATGGAATAATAAAAACATGCAAAATATAATCAGCTTTGCTTACAAATTTGAAATCAATATAAAATAGCAAAACTGTTTAAAACATATTTCGAAACCAACTTAATTATTTCAAGTTCTAATTTCTAAAACCATATGTTTGTTTTCAATACTTTATGCATAGTAGATTCTACCAATTTAAAACGTATCCATTATCATTAAAATCAGCAACAGTTTCCTTTAACAAATACATGTTTACTTACAAAATACAACTAATACGTAAAATAATTAAATCAATTACTTTAATTAGTTGCATCATTGTTACATCTTTTAAACTTAAAAATGAAAAACGTCTATAATATTTAATTAACTCTTAGACAAGGTTATATGCACTAATTAAATTTCCTTATCACAATGCTTGGTGTTATATTGAAATATCAGACTCTTCCCCCAGATAAGCATAACATTTATAAACGTTTACAAAATGTTAAACTAAATAACATTGATGTGTGTGCGTATAGTTTAATATTCGAAATCCAATTAGAAATAAGTATTGTATTTCTTAATAAAACAATTTTCGTTTTAAAAGAACCATTTAGATTCTAATACGTGACATAGATAATTAGACACATGTTATTAATATGATCGTGAAATTCCTTATTAATCTCAAAAAGAATTTTTTCCATTTTAGAACTTGAACAAACAAGCAAAAAAAATGATACATTAACAGCTTAAAAATAGAATTATTTAAAATGCGAAGTCGTGTGTTTTAAAATGCACTATCTCTTCTATAATCTTCCTTTTTTTCATTTATTTATTTTCTTCACCGCCGCTTTTGATCCTTTGGCCATTTAAATTGTTGATATGTTGTTTACTGTTACACATTAAGATAATGTGCTCGTAATGATCTAATAAACTTAGTAAAGCTTAGTGCTTTTAAGTAAGCATTTACCGGTTGTTTTATGCGCACTAAGTATTTGTTAAGTGGATTTTTAACGGTAACTTAAAAACTCATTTCGATTTTGTATTCTAAAAATACATGGGCTTTTGAGTTCGAATTCTTCCACAAAACATAAGTGGAAACACTTACTTCGTAATATTTTAAGAGGGATGTTTTTCTTAATTGAAAATGCCGCTTTTTTTAACTTGAGCATGTGAAGTTAATTTAAAGTAATTGTTTTTTAGATTGAACGCATTATTAGAAATGGCATAAGTGGGTGAATCGAAAACATATATTTTTATGTAGATTAATTGAATTATGTTTTGAATGTAGTAGAAAAATGTGTGATCAATTTTTATGCTTAATAGTCTAATCGCATTAGCATCTTTTAGTCTGAATACGTATTTCTAATTTTGACAGAAAACACATTTGAAAATACACTGCAGGCCACCGTAAATGCAACAGCTCAAGGAAGCATGCAAATAACATGAAATTTACAACAAACATTAGCGGATGGGAGATACGCAAAAGATTAGAATTTTAGTGCAGACACACATCACGAGCACCCGTGTCGCCACCTCAAAGCGCTGTTTAAGGCTTGGACATTTCGACGATTTCAAGTTCGGCAGTTGTGTTTTTCTTGTGTTTTTTTCAAAACACGATCAGTTATGTCTCGTAGAAAACAGCGATCAGCTTTTTTCAAGTTTCCGAGTCCGACATAGGAAGGATAGAGGCCTTCCGAGATTGTGGATTATCTTTCAGGGAAATCGGAAGTCGTGTTGAACGAAAACAAACAACTGTAATGAGGATGTGTGACCGTTGGATGCAGGAGGTTAAGACGGACCGATCGCATTCACCTCAGTGCACCACTTCACGTGAGGACAGGCAAATTATGCGCAAGAAGGTGATGGATCGCTCAGTCACATCACAAACCGTAGCAAAGCACATTGAGTCCGTAATGCATCATTCAGAGTGTTTCACTAATGCAGAGCGGTCTGTCTGCAAGACGTCCATTGCTTGGTCTACCCTCGACGCAGAACCACAGACGTCTCCTCCGCCAATGGTACGATGAAAGAAGGATGTGGCCGGCAGAATGGAATGAAGTTGTCTTTACTGACGAGTCACGCATCTATCTGCAACACCACGATGTTCGGAATCGAGTCTGGAGACACCATGGAGAGACGATGCTGAACAGCAGCGTTGTGCACCACCACACTGGTCCGGCATCGGGTATTATGGTATGAGGCGGTATAGGATATTACTCTCGCACTCCTCTAGTACGCATTGCAGGTACTTTAAGCAGTCACCACTGCATCTCCAAGGTGTTGGAGCCTGCTGTCCTTCCTTACCTTCAGGGCTTGGCCACATCCATATTTTAACAGGATAATTCATGACCACACGTGGCACGCATTGTCAAGAGGTTCTTCGTCAATCACCAGGTTGAATTGCTTCTCTAGCCGACTTTCTCTCCTGATATATCACCGATGGAAAACATGTGGTCCATGGTTGTTCAACGACTGACCCAGATTACACCCTCTGTTGTCACACCAGATCAACTTTGGCAACGTGTGGAAGCTGCTTGGTCTGCTGTACCCCAAGAACACATCCAAAGTCTCTTTAAATCAATGCCGAGGCGTGTGGCAGCGGTGATCTCCAACAATGGTAGGTACTTTGGCTACTGATTCTGGCAGGAACCACACTTCACAGAAGTCTATAAATTTAATCATTTGATACTTAGTCAACATGCTATCTACAAAATAAGTTTTTGTGTCATATCTTGTCTTTCTTGGTGTTGCATTTACAGTGGTCAGCAGTGTACTTTAAAAAAATGATTGAAAACTACATCTGAATGCAATTGAAAATTCATGCACCCTTTTTTTATATTTTATGATTGTTAAAAGAATGCCCAGTGGCTTAGTGGTAGTGTAATGCTCTTCCATGCCACAGGTATGGAGTTCAAACCCAAGGCTGGCAAAATCGACTCTGCCTTTCATTAATTATGTGGGTGAATAAATGAGTACCAGGCTTGCTCGGAACTGAACACTGTGGAATTTTGTGTCTCGCTGACCACATTTTCGAAATATCTGCACATCCCCCAGTGCTTAAGGTCACGAAAACTGAGACAGGCACAGTAGGCATTGGCACCTCATGGGCTGTTGTGTCACTGAGTTTAATTCAGAACAATTATAAATGCTGCTGTTTTCGTTTCTTTTCCGAAGGGAAGGAATGGAAGTTGACAGAGCGTGTGCCAGGTTGGAGTTCTACATGATATATGGTGACACCGCCTATGTCCACCTCCACAATTCAGGCATGAAACTGGAAGGGAGGCAAACATTCTCCAGCCCCCTGCATCCGTGGTTTCTGCTGCGACTGACCACAAAACTTTCGGACCCGCTGATTTAACGATCACGTACTCCGTTTGCACTCGGAGGGTATTTGGTGGCATTGAGCACCGAACTCAGGCTCTTCGATCTGGAGAGCAATGCTCTAACCATTAGGCTACCCACGGTCAACTATTATAAATAAATATATATATAACTTAATTTACTCCCGTTAAAATTCAGATATTTCTCTAAATAATTTGTCCTTTATGTTCGGCTCTGGGTTACATCAAAAGGCCGCGTTTAGTAGTCATTAGCACAAACTCGTGACTCACGTGTCTTGAGCTTAAGCCATAATACCGTTAATGACCACCATGGTTGGGAGCTGATGCATGTTAATATCGGTGTGGCTCATCTATCGTGGTATGAAAATTAGAGCCGTGGATAAAAATTACGAGATTTGTCTCCAAAAGTTCCCTGTTGCATTTTAGTGCGACGTCAATATATTCCTTACTCATTCACTTGGATTAATCAAAATACTTTCAAATTTTTGTTCTTTCTACCTTTTTTTCTGGGATTTGTAATTCTAATTCTATATTTCCCCCCTACAATGGGATGTTTGCATTTAAAGGGATTGAACAGTAGATAGCATGTTAACTGCTAATGAAGAGAGAAATTTCTTACTAGGAAAGAATTTATTTAATATAAGTAAATCACATGTTGATGAAAAAATATTCAAATATCCTGTACAGATAATAACAATTAAACCGAAGAAAATATGTGTGTGTGTGTGTGTGGTATATATTTTTAAAATCAGATTTGCAGACTTAGTTTGAAATTTTTAACTGCCATTTTTTTTTGTGTGTGTGAACAATGAAACTACTAATACTTCACATTGTTTTAAGTGTAAATATAATGCATAAATGGGACAACAACTAAGTTTATTACATAGCACATATTAAATACCGTATGTATTCGAATCTAAGTCGCTCTATTTTTACAGTGGTTAATGCTACTGGAAATCAGGTAGAAAGTAGAATTCAAAAAATTTGATGGATAAAACTGAGTTTGCACCCCTTTCAAAAGGAAAGATATAGTTGTCCATTTTGGTCACTTGCATCAACGAATATCTCATTCCGGAGTCTATCCAATACATCGCTGTGTGCTAGTTTTGTGCTGAGATTTTTTTTTGTATACGCTTTCTCTTAATCACCTAAACATTAAACATATAAGCAATATCATCAATTCGAGTTCACTATGAAACAAGTATGAAGAGACAGGCAATTTTATATGCAGAAAAACTTGGAGATATAGTATTGGCCACCAAAAAATTGACACGGTTGAAACAAATATACGTCGATGGTGTAAACAAAATATAATTTTTGCTTGTAAATGTTCTCATCAGTCTTTAATAATTTTTTTACATTCTTGTATAAAACACTCGTTAAAAATTGTTGCATAACAAATGCAGTGAATGTCATGGAAAGCGGCACCATGTGGGGAAATTGTGACGTCAGCACCAATTCTGAAGTCAGCTGTGACTCTGGGAGTGATGAATCATTTTCGAAACATGAAAATAATGGTTAGAACAATTGTAGGTCCATGTATGTATTTGAAAGATTGTAATAGTGGTAAAATAAATTAATTATTAGCTTCATATTATTTCTCGTTAAATTTTTTTAAAGAAATTACTTAAGAAGTATCGGTTATTTGATGAGCCTCTCACCCATTTTTTAATTTTTTTTCTCAAAAACGTTTTGAGAATTGAGGGTGCAGTTTACAATCGATGACAACATGTTTTCTGAAAACATTTTGAGTATTTGGTGTGCACCTTAGAATCGATGGTGGCTTAGATTCGAAGAAATACGGTATTACTGTGGATTCAACAAATGATTATTCGTATTAAAGCAAACCATATCCATATTGGTATATTAGCAACATAAGCTCATTTTTAAACTGTTATGGCATATATAGTTCAATAGCTATACATATATCTTTGCGATTTTTTAAGAAAGGGGAATATGTCACATATTGATATGATTATTAATTTTAAGCAAATCTTTCATTCAAATGATTAATGCAAAATTTCACCTTTGCCAGTTTAACAGGAATCAAGCCTAGTGTCTCTGAGATTCTGTAAAGTAACCATAACATTTCTTACTAGAACCATAACATTTCTTTACAATCAACCATATGAAGTACATACTGTCTCTTACGTTACTTTCCCTATCTTATTTTAGTTATATAAGGCCAACGACCTAGACGAGAATCGTTGTCCTGTCATAAAGATATTTGTGGTAGGAATAATTTTATTGGATTTTTATGAGGGAAGAGGAGAAGAGTAGTGGAGTTTCAATATTTTTCTGTGATTTAAGGAAGAGAAAAGCGATTCGGGATTTCCTTTTTTCTGTCCCCAAATAGCAATTTTAACAAGATTGAAGGAATATATATAATTGTGAAGAATTATTCCCAGAGATGGTAGACAGTTATCTCTGGTTATTTGTCTACGAATATCTTATTACAGTTTTTTGCTTATATTTAAAAAAAAAACATTTTTGAAACTCACAAATGGATATATTTTTAGCATATTTGTGTCTAACTTTATATTAATAATCAAAATATTTCAATGGAATGACAAAATGTAATATGTATATATAAACACTCTTTTCACATTTTACGCACTTCCTACTCACATTCTTCAACATCATATACATTTACAAATTTTATAGTATCTACAACCAATTAACTTATAATCTACCTAGCATGCATCTCTTTTGATATGCTAATAAATGTGACATGTTCATAAATACATCGGATGTTTTTCTTTGATAAAACTGATTTCAGAATCATTTCCAGATTGGTAATGTTTTTGAAAAATGCTTTTTGAGTACAATTTTTAAAATTCCTTCTTAAAGAATTTATGATATACTGCAAAATTTAAATTAGTTAACTTCTTATTTGGGAGGTTGTGTTCAACACACACACATGTGTTGCTTTTGTATTTTGATTTTTTCCTGTATTCTAATTGAATTTGTTGACTTAAAGCATTGAGAAGAGGGAAGATTGGTATCATCAAACAAGTTTAACCCCACATTTTCTGACATTAGTCGGAAATTGCATTTTGATGAGCTTGATTCCCTTTTTTCAATTTATGTTTCATTGCATTTTTTTCTCCCTTTTAAATACTTAATTTGTTACTTCGTGATTGTTGTATTTTGTTTTTTAATTAGTTTTTCCAGCTTTTTAAATGCATTTTATGATTTTTCGATCACATTTATGTATAAGTTCTAAATTAGATTTGTATGAAGTAGTAGATTTATACAGAAGATTCTTATTCGTTAATAAATTATTTATTTACATTACGATTGAAGGTGCGACGCTTTGAATTAAATCATTTTCATATCGGAAAAAAAAGAAAACCCTTTTTTAAGATACTGTTTTTCTTTGCTTTTAGAATCATGAAGTCGAATGCATATATATGTATACATAAATTTAGCTTTTAATACGAAAACTATTTTTTTAATTTAAGTGTACTCAATTGTACATAATATTTAAACACAGTATATTACTCGTGTTTTCCTATCTAGGTATTTAAACATCTATTACATCCTTTGAAATTCTTTAAAAAATGACAGAATTTTCTCTAATTAATTAAAAAGATATTTTTTAAGAAACTAGCTTACCCTTCTTACAATTTTAGGCATATTTATGTATTAAAATTTTACTTCTTCTTATCAATTTTTTCACACGCAATATTTCAGTATGATCCTGTTAATCTCGATAAGCCGTATACATAAAGAAACTAAAAATTCCGAAAGAAATCGAGATTTAAAAATACAAGGTAGAATCAAACTCAATCTTATCTTTGGATTCTCGCCAAGCACACTTCAACAGTATGTTGATGTTTATCTTCTAAAACTTAAGATGATGACTAAATTTAATTTTAATCCTGATAACAATTAAGATTTCTGGAAAGATATATTTTTATTTTCCGCTCCTTTCATGAGAAAATTCAGAGAAAAAAAGTACAGTCTACTAATTAACTACGGCAAGTGTCGTTAATTCATTAAAACCTAAGCCAAAGAAAACTTTTTTCTCAGTGCGTCCATTGATTTTAATGCGAGAGAAGTGTTGAAAAAATAAGTTTTCAAACTAAGAATTATGGCTTAAAAAAGATCATGTTACCCAGCTGGCGCAGTTCTCTGCATTGATTTATTCCAAACATAATTAGAGTCGTTTAGCCACCGTTGCTAGGCCAACTGGTAGGAATTTATTTAGTTCTAATTATAAACGGGGTGATAAAGTTTTTAAGTGAAAAATTTATAGTGTAGTATATTTGCATATATTATACCTGGAAATATGCACGGAATATTCCTTTTTGAGTGTGCAAAACGTGTTTTATTAATCAAGTTTAATTACTTTCTGTGAAGATCGTGGAATCAGAATTCTAAATAATTTATTCTACTTATAATATACTAATTAAGTCTTTTATAGCTAACAGTGTATCGAGAAGTTTTCATTATATTTTGTAAGGAATACTTTATGTTCAAATAATTTGTTAATTATTAACATAAATATGCTGTGAATCAAATGCCTTGAATACACGCGATTTCTTATACTGTATCTCAAAACTGAGGTAATTATACAATTTTATAGCTTATAAGTGACGTAAATATGTATATTAACCAGAACGATTTGGACCCAAATTGTTTTGTGTCTTGCTGTACACTGAATAATTAACTCTTACAGGACCATAAAGTTGTTAAGAGTAAATATTACTATGAAACTGCTTATTTTACTTTGCTTTGTCCTAAAGTATATAAAAAATGCATAACAATGCATAAGTTTTTGGATCAATATGCACTTTTATCAGACACTTGTTTTTATTTGTTCAAATGTATTTTATTATTGATCATGATAATTCTTACTAGATGGCATGAATAATAAACACATTATTATATATCATTACAGGACACAATAACCTGAAATAAGTAATAAGAATCCATCCAGTGAATGTTTTGTCATTAGCGGCAATTGATTTGACACTTCATTTTATCCTTTCCAAACGTTCCCATTTACGTAATTGTGTTCGGTATACGTTGTATTTTGAAATTCTCTATAAAAATGCAGTTGAGAAAGATAGATGATAACTAAATACAACCTACACCAATTTTAATATGGAGGGAGTATGTTTCCTTTATATAGTCGTGAAAGGGTTAATGGACTTAAGTTGTTTTTACATCATCGACATTAGTGATGATTGCTAAGCGTGAAACGTTACTCTATAAATTAAAAATAGTATAAACATGGCTTTTTGAATTATATTCCGAAATGTTTTAAATATACTGATGGAAGAAAAAGCTGGATTTTATACCTTTATTAGGAGTTTATTATGTTCTTTGGTTTATTGATATAATAAACCAAAGTGGAAACAGGTATTTTTTTCGGATACAAATAACTTATTATTTTTTGTGTAGATAAAAACTGGAATGTTCTTTCATTTGCTTCATTACGTTTAATTGTTACACAATTTGGTTACTCAGTGTAACATAAAAAGATGAATGTGTTAAATGTACCTTTTATAAAATGTTTATTGCTTGTGAATAAGGTTGCCGATATCATGATTTTTTTTAAAAATCAAATCTCTTAAAAGGAAAAAAAAATAATAAAAAAATAGATTGGGAATTATTCGCCTGGTACAAAATTGATGTTTATTACATCATCTGTGATGCTAAAAAGCATTGATAAAAACTCTATGAAAACTATTTACAATGTATAAATACGTTCAAATATAAAGAAAATGTTTACTTTTTGTTAACACATGCTTTCAATTTTGCCACAGGTATTCCTAATAAGAAACATTTAAAAAAAACTTCAACATTCACAATTTTTATAATTTTATTTCCTGGGAATGTTTTAATTAAACTGTATCAGTTCGCCCCAATCAAATATTTATATTTAGCTTTGTTTTTATTTTAGTTTTATCAAAAGGCGAAATAGTGTTTCAAAACATTCCATTTTAAACAGAGAAATAAAATATTTTAAAAACTTTATTCATAATAACAATATAAGTATAAAATACTTTAGAGTATATCTTGAAAGCTCCTGCATTGAAAAGACAGTGTTTTTATAAAATAATATAAATTTAAACACAAAAATGTATCTCTACAAATTTCTAAATTTAATATACATTGCACTTCAATGTGTAGTTAAATTTTTATACCTGCGCATAATTTAATTTTGCTGGTGAAGAGAATCTTTTTTTTTCTCCATCGATATAATTTTAACTATAAATAAAAAAACACTTTTTCTTAAAATAAATTTATTTAATCCTTTTATTTGACGAATAGAGAAGCGAGCCTGCTTTATTTTTTACTTATATATAAGCACTGAATCATTTTTATAATAGAAATAACTTCAATTAAATACCAAAACTTATTTCTCTCTGATGATGATGGCCTATGCATTGGGTACGTATCTTAAATAACATCGCCATTATTTTCTTCCGATCATTATATACTTATCGCTAGGGTTTCGAGAACTCTCATTAAATGTAGTCCAAGCGAGAACTAGCTGCGAAGATAAACTTAAATTCAAGAAGAGCCATTTAATTTCTGCGTGAAACAAAAGAAAATTTCCCAATCCCAGCGGAAGAAACAAATTGCTGAGAATACGAGTAGTTCTTTTCTTGCTACATAAGACGACAAATAAAATATTCGGTCGGTCGATTATCTTTATCTGTTCGGATGGGAAAACATTGGCGAGTGCAAATCGAAGAGAGAAAGAGGATGAGTGCGGTTCTCATAAATTTCAGTTGCAGTGGCACTTAAAAGGCGTGAAAACTTTCTTCGGCAGTCTCAATAACCATCCATCACAAGCAGCTGTTTTATGTGGGCTTTCTATGTCTGCATTAACAGCAACAAAACGTTTCTTGGAGAATTTGGGGATCGTTTGCGAAACGACAATAATCTCGTCAGTAAACAGAAGCTATTAAAATAAAATTCTAGGATTCTTTTTGCTTGGGGGGGTGTAACTTGAGACTCAATGAAGAGTACCATTTATGTCGCCCCGATTCAACTTAAGGAGATTTCAAGGTCGTATAACCTCTTGATGTCATCTTTTATTGTGTATTTTTATATAAGTGCATTTGATCGTGGCTGGGATTTTATTTATATGTATCGTTAAAAATCTTTTTTTCCCTTTAATTAAACGGCATAGTCATAAATCGTAACATAGGTAACATGAAAATATTGAGGGAGCATGAAATTATACTGCGTGAATATTCGTTTGATGCATTCATTTCAAATTTAAAAGTTTTCATTATAGTGCTAACTTTCGTTTCCATTGAAACTAGAATTGCTTAATATAAATAAATATATTCTAATCAAAATAGTATATATATTTTATATATTTTAAGCTCTTCAAGAAAAGAATTTTGATGTTAAATATCCTCAGTGGCTAACACAGGACATTTTAAAAGGGGAGGGGGTCCAGATCCGAAAGGTCACCCTTCTCGTATTGTGATACAATACACCTCACAATATTTATCTATTTTTTATTTTGTCGATTTTGGGGGACAAAAAACCGTAAACAATTAATTATGAATAAATAATTAGAGCATTAACTACATAAAATAATTACTAATATCAAATATTTAATTAAATATAACCTACTTTATGCATAGGATTATAATCAATCCAAAAAACAACAACTCAAGGGCAGTAGGGAAGGGTCAGGACAAAGGGACCATCCCCTTGTGCTTGCCGCTGTATATCCTCAATTTTAAATTAAATGTCAGTAAGTGGTGCAAGCTTGTATACCCAAGCTTTCATGCTCGACCCCGAGAAAAGTCTGTGGATTTAGCCGACGCGAGAAAATCGACAGCAATCATGTCGTATGATTATGCCGTATGTAAAATATCCCTAGAGTGCCTCTTTGACTTGGGTGCTCTCGGCAAAATTAAATTATTGATACAACTTCACACAGTCAGAACACATATGCATCCTTCTTTGGAGGAATCTGGACGAGAAAATTTCATTTCGGCAATTGGTATACACCGATAGGGTGTTGCACTAAAATTAACACCAATTTCCGGGGAATGTACTAAGTCTGCAGTTGCAGAAAAATAAAAAAGAAAAACCAATCCGCAGCCTCATTTTTTTTAAAAAAAGCTTTAAAATAAAATGAATTTCTATCTTAAAAATAATATTTTAAATTGTGTGCGTAAGTTCATTCTATTGATATATTCAAGGAATTTAAATATTAAAATGAATTAAAAATGAGATTTTACCAATAGGAATAGTTAACATTTTAAGTATCGGTAATTGACACGATGTACTGTACATTTTAATTTCTCGTATGAAATTTTATAACGTGAAAAAATGCATATTTATTATACATTTTCGAAAATTATTCATTTTTTTATTATGTTGCAAACATAAAAATCCAATATGATTTCTAAATATATCCAACATATAAATCCAAATGAATACAAAAAAATAAGTTGCATTTTTAAAAAATAACTGAAGAAATGCAATCTGTGAAGTAATATTTTTAAATGATTTTTTATCATTCGCACTAAGAACGAAAACTTATTTTAAACGACAGAATGCATTCAAGAGTTTTTATTACAAAATAAAAGTAGAAAGTATAATGGAAAAATTGAATATTATTGAAATACAAAAATAATGACGATAAACTTGATGAAGAGGAAACTATTAACAATTAAATGCTATTGCACATGACACTCAAATGAATACAAAAAAATGATAAAACTAGCTTTTTCATTTTTATCTAGAATATAATAATAAAAGTAATTGATACTTTATAGAATGAAATAATACTTTTTTCAGGTTTAAATTTTTCCTTTTTTAAATAATAAGAAAAAGATAATTTAGGGAAAAAAATGTCAAATCTTTAAAGTTTCATTTCTGGAATTCTGTGTGGAAAACTAGAATGTATTTTGACATAATATATTATTTTTTTGCAAAATTTCTCTTTTTCCCCCTATAATTAATTTTTACTAAAAATACAGTGAGTGGAAAATATTTTTAATCATAACCATTCAGTGGAGAATAAAATCTAAGAACATTAGAAAAAATTGTATTTATAAGAAATTACGAAATGGAATAGTTAAGAAAAATTCCAGGTACTTATATGCACTTAAGCATATTTTTTCTTCAATAAATGAAACTTTTTTATGAATATATTAAACATTGCACCATTAAATATAAAATCTTTAAGAAACAATAAATACAGAATTTTAAAAAAGCTCCAAAACTTTTAAAAAAGCCCTATTTCTCTAGAGGTTTACTACTTTCTCTTAAGAAGGTATTCAGCAGAATTGTTGAGTTTAATATTTTATTTATAATTATACGACTTTTTCAGATATCTTAATTTTACTGTCAAGTTTATTTAAACTATTTTTTTTACTATTTTTTTACTTTTATTTTAAACACTGTTTTATTTATTTTTTAAAAAAAAAATATAAAGTGAAAAAGAAAAGAAAAACCAGTTGTAAAAAAATTAATAAGATAAAACTTTTAAAAAAATTATCATTTATCATTTTGTCAGAAAAAGTTTTTACAGAAATTATTTAACTCTTAAGAAAATAAATTATACCATTATAATTTTCAAAGAAATAAAAGAGTTACCCAAATGCAAAATAAGATAATTTCAATAAAAGAAATAATTTTATTTGAAATGAAGAAAAAAAATCTCTCTGGGTCCTGTTACTCAGGTTCCATCGTTTGGGCAGCACGTCTATGCCTTCACTCTAGAAAGAACGAACGTGGTTGATTCTTGAGGAAGTCCATCCCAGATTCCTTCATTTCATCATCCAAATAGAAATGTAATACTGTATTAAACGGCCTAAAGTCCTATAAATCACAGGCTGACAAATATGGACTTTGCGATGAGTGTTATCAGATTTTTCAAAGGATTTTTTAAGTTGCCTTGGTTTCACAGAATATGTGTGGGGGGACATTGTCAAGGAGATTCGATATCGTTTGCCACCCCTCTCGAAAACTTTTACACCAATTGTTCTAAAACACTCTACGTAAACAGTGCTCGCCAAAGACTACCTCTTTTCGTCGATAGATGACCACATTACGCTCCATTCCTGCAATCAGAAATCGTACTACAGCACGTTGTTCAGATCCTGACGCATCGTTATATGGCACGACTTTACTTTCAATTAATTTCCTCTACCAATAACAGATTTCAATGCTAAACATCGTATGTGGTGTACACTTCATAACATTTTTCACGTCCTTGTTTGGTGACTCTGCTATAGCTGCATTAATTTCGACGCAATCCAATATACTCAATTTTCATTTGAGAAACCTTTATATATATACTAGCCGTTATCGACCCGCTTCACTGGGTATTTCACGATGTTGTATATATGTATACTGTTTACATATATATTAATTATTGATATCTAGCATTAAGAATTCGATTGCATTGAAAAATATATTTATAGCTGTTACACTCTCGCCCCTTGATATAAAAAGAACATAAATTATACTATCTAATTTCTATTTATATCTAAAATAGAAGGAGAAAGATTTTTTTCGCTCATTTAACCTAATAATCAAGTGGATTTCCAGCAAAGCAACTTTCAGTTGATCTCTACTCCATAAAATAAACATGCGTGCTAAATTTCAAGTCTAAATCGAATAGAGCAAAAACGGAATTTTTATCATCAATACCTCGTTGACAGCATTCTTAGCGGATTCCAATTCAACAAAAGAAGCATGCAAACAAAATTTTATTAGTATAGACTTAGCAGTTCGAAAACGGGAATTTTGTCTACCAATACGCCCCAATAACTCTCCCCGCTTCCCCCTGGAGTTGATTTCCGTAAAATCCATTCTTAGTGGAACTCTATTCAACTAAAGAAAAGCGCTCAAGAAATTTCAAGTAAGTGAGTTAAATTCAAAAACAGGAATTTTTCTATAACACGCCTTAATCCCTCGCAACCCCACTCCTTTGGGGGTCCGTTTTCGCAAAAATCTTTGTAAAAGGAACTTTATTCCATGAACGGAACATACCTTCTAATTTTCAAGCAGGTGGTTCTATTAGTTGAAATGCGGAAGTATTTATCTATTACGCCCCTTATTCCCCTTAGTGGCCCTTGGGGATCAATTTTCCACAAAACTATTTTGAAGCTGATCTCTACACCATGAAAGGAATTCGCTTACCAAATTTTAAGACTGCAAGTTTAATAGTTTAAAAATGGAAATAATTATCTATAACGCCCCTTAAGCCTCCGCAACCCCACTTAGGGAACCGTATTCACAAAACACATCTTATGGCAAATCTCTACTCAGTGAATGGAATCTGCTTACTGAATTTCAAGATTTTACGTCTAATAGTATAAAAAAGGAGTTAATTGCCAATAACGCCCCTAAATTCTCTGCAACGCCACTTTGGAGTCCATTTTGACAAAACTCATTCTGTAGCGGATCTGTACTCTATGAAAGGATGAAAGGAATCCGCTTACTAAATTTCAAGACTGTACGTCTAATAGGTTAAAAATGGAAATAATTATCTATAACGCCCCTTAAGCGCCCTCAACGCCCCTTGGAGGTCGATTTTCGTAAAAATCATTATGTAGGGAATCTCTACTTTATGAAAGAAATCTGTGTACCAAGTTTCACGTTTGTACATCTAATAGTCTAGTAATGGAAATAATGATCTATAACGCCCCTTAAACCCCCGTAACGCCCCTTGGGTTTCGAACTTTGCAAAATCCGTTCTTAGCTGACGTCTACTCCATGAAGGGAACCTACCTACCAAATTTCAAGTCTGTAAGTTTAATAGTTCCGGAGATATAGTGATTAGTCAGTGAGTCAGTCAGTCAGTGAGTGAGTCGCTTTTCTCCTTTATATATATATATATATATATATATATCATTTTGATTTTCTAAACGTGTGATTTTTGTAGAACATTATATGGGTTACTTGAAGTAAGAATCCTCAAAAGCAAGATATTTTTGAAAAGTATATTTGATTATTTTTTATAAATATTATTATAAATATATATATATATATATATATATATATATATATATATATATATAATACTTATATTAAGCAAAAAAACCTGAAATTATCTTTTTTTTTATCAT
This sequence comes from Trichonephila clavipes, assembly GCA_019973935.1. NCBI lineage: Eukaryota > Metazoa > Arthropoda > Arachnida > Araneae > Nephilidae > Trichonephila > Trichonephila clavipes. Next base: position 1,384,741 of record BMAU01002837.1, on the reverse strand, counting down.
TTGTTCTGATTTTTTTACATGTTTAACCTTACAAATTTTTTTTTCAGATATTGGTTTATATAATATATCTAAATTGTCTGCATATTCAGTTGAAATAATTTTAACAATATTTTTTTATTTGAATAAAGGTGCTTGTTCCATTTGCTTACAAATATGTATTTAAGTGTTTTCATTTGAAACTTCTTTTAGTCAATTATTTAAAGCAAATCTTCTTACTTGGAATCATGTCACGTAAAAATCCTCTATAGTTTTTTGAATTATCTATTTAATTTTCATACACTTAAGAAAGTTTCTACATTTTAATGAAAAAAAAAATGTTTGTTAAAAATATATATATTAAACACACAAATATCAAATATTCTAAAAGAAATATATTGTAAAGAAATATTCGAAATTAATTTTAAAATTTTGGTTAATTGATATATGTTTATTAAAATCATATAAAAATACATAATTAGTCAAGCTTATAAAAAATATGTAACCTTCAACTTGCTGTGGTTTTAATTGGATTTGTAATTTTAATATTTTATGTAAGTATAAGATTTTAAGACCATAAGAATATATTATACTTTTTCATTCATTTATAAACTTACAGATATTTTTTGCAACATATTCATTGAAAATTAGCATCAGAATAAATAACATTTAAGATTTATTTTTCGTACATTCCAAAGCTGGATCAATGTTTTAATATATGCATATATATATAGTATATGTGATTCAAATATTTTTATCTTTTTATTATTCGTATTTATTTTTTCTCCGTAATATGCCTTATTATAAATCATTTAAATGTATTTGTATATTATTACAAATGCATCCATTTCTTAATGAATAAAAATGCGGTAAAATAATTTATTTTGCCATCTTTTTTGTGCGTGTGAATTGCATAATTATTGTTTACTGGGAGAACGTGTCGTAAAATGTGATACAATGATATTCCCTATTTTTGAAACTCAGACTTATTTCAAATATCCTAATATGCCTTATTATAAATCATTTAAATGTATTTGTATATTATTACAAATGCATCCATTTCTTAATGAATAAAAATGCGGTAAAATAATTTATTTTGCCATCTTTTTTGTGCGTGTGAATTGCATAATTATTGTTCACTGGGAGAACGTGTCGTAAAATGTGATACAATGATATTCCCTATTTTTGAAACTCAGACTTATTTCAAATATCCTAACGTAAGAATAGAACTATTTTTGCCGAAAGGGCGTTTCCCCCTAGAATGCGTCAATCACTGGACAAATTTGTCACAGTTGTCTCTATATCAGGATTTAATAAGAAAAATATCAATTCAAAGTGGTACTTAAAGAATTTTACGTGGGTGAGAGAGTATTATTTATACGTTTATTTTGGAAACGTTGTTACATTCCTTTCAAAACTGGAATCAAATATTGCTCAGTATTTGCCAAATATAGAACATTTGATTTGAACGACAATGATTATGATTAAATATTTTTTTAAATAATTAGTTACAACTTTTTTAATTATAGTGCCAGAAGTTTAGTTGCTGTGTAAATAGTTAAATTCAGCATTAAGATTTTTTATGAGATAAATTTACTTTTATCGTTATTGTTCATTTCGGCAATGAATTCCTAAGATAAAAGCAGATGTTTTAGAAAAATCATAGTTTTTTTAAAAAAAAAAAATGTTTGTTGTGGAATGCGTTGTTTTCAATGTGAATCTGCTAGTAAGAACAAAATCTCGTGTTTTTTTTCTTTTTTCTATAATATTTTTTTTAAAATATTTATTTTATTGATTAGTTTTATAATTTAAAACATATTATTGGTTTTAATACTTTCTTTAATTTATGTACTTCTCTTATTTGTTTACTTATATATGATACCAGAATGTTGATATAAAAAGTATATCGTCATTGTAATCTTAATAATATAAAAAAAGCATATAATAATTCTCGATAACTTAATATTCTTTAGGTTAGTTCTCTTTGAATGTTAAGTAGAAAAAAATTCAAAATATTCTATTTTTATTGTATGAAAAAAGCAAATATATATATATATATATATATATATATATATATATATATATATATATATATATAACTAAATTGTTAGCTACTTTATTTAATTCGAAATCGATGCTTAGTGAAATCAGTTTCCTGTTTCCCAATACTACTGTCTTAGATAATTTGATGGAAGCACAGAGTGCAAGTCATTGATAAAAGCTTTAAGTATTGATAACATGTGTTAAATTCCAATGAGTTGGAACAAATTATCGTAATATATCTTTCTCTCAAAATTATCAACAATTCCTCGTGGACTCAAAAATTAATGAACTGCCTTTATCTAGTCGTTCTGGGATACGGATAACGTTAGAGTAATGACATTATTTCCTTAATTTAAAATACTTAGGAAATCATGAACTTTTGGAAAAGATCGCCATGGAATGAAATTTTTATTACCCATGTTAGCAACAAATGATATTGAAGGATAATTTATGTTTCGTTTTTTTTCGTTCTAAAATTTACTAATTAACATAAATTACATAAATACACAAACGTTTTGCTAGTAAATAATATAATTTAGATTTAGGATAATTATATAATCGTGTCAGCCGTTAGTTGCATTGTGAATTTGTGTTTTATCTCTGTTAGTTTAGTTACAATTCTGTTTAACTCAAAATGAGGCAATTTTTTGTAATGGAATTCTTAAAAACTGGAAAAATTCTCAAACTGGAAGAGTTTGAAAAAACTATTTAGTTTTAACTGTGTGTTTTCCATCAAACCGGGAATTAAACGTGAGTGATGGAAGACATTATATCTTTGACTTTGAAACTTTAATACAATATGTTTTCACTTTAAGATACTTATTTATATTTATTTTTTACAATATTCTAATAATTATTAGTAGTAATAAAAAGTGGGATTAGTTTTAGTAATTCTACAAACAGCTCCGTCTTTATTACATACACTTCTAGTTTTTTCACCAGACCATGCTAAAATTAATAGAATAAATCAAAATGAGTCTTACATACTATACCTCCGACCAATTTCGCCAAACGGAAAAACACTGCCAATTCATAAGAAGTTGTCAAAGGCTGTCATCGTTATTATTACTGTGTTAGAAAGTGCGCGTAAATGTTTTTTGGCGACGTTTTTTGATTTGACGTAATTGGCCGACGTAAAAATATGTAAAGTACACGAAATGTTATAAAGCGTATTTGAAATCATGAATTAATTCTTAAAATAATCTGAGAAGTTGGCATAAATATAATTTATAGCAGTTCTAAATATTTAAAATTGGAACTTGTGTGCGTCTGTGTTAGTCTTACATATAATTCTACATTTTAGCAGAATTTTTAATATATTCTGCAGATTTTACTTCGTCAACAAACTTGTAAATTTTCGATATATAATTTGAAATTTAGATTATAACAACTTTTAGAGAAGAGATTTATCAAGTTCTAAATTGTATTACTTAATAAAGAAGGATCAGCCTTAAGCAGATTTATATTACAGTATGTCAATTTAGATTTATTATGCATGGCTTCATGAATTTCAAACTATTTCATTCTTTTCTTAACTTCTAAAGTGCAGATTCTGTTAAATTTATTTAATTAAGTACCGAAGTTTATGCTGTGGTTTTTATTTTCACATTAGTGAACGTGACTATTTTGAATGTAGGAAATATGCTAATTACACGGATATGATTAGAATGTGAAAAAACGTATAAAATTATCATGAATCTATAGAAACTGTAATTATACTTTTAAAAATCTCAGTCAGTAACTTTTCAACCTAGATAATTGTAATTGATACTTATGGAACATATAATTATTTATATGCTAAACATTTAAAACATTTCTTCTTTTTCTGATAAGCTGATACAACTTAGAAAAGGCAAGGAAAAATATCTACTAGGATACATTTTAAGTCGAATATATTTTTAAAATCTTTTTATTAAAGAAATTATGTATATTGAAACTTATATTCTCCCAATCTCTTATATAATATTTTTTATTATTTTGAATTCATTTCAAACCACAAATTTAACAACAACTAGCGATGTGAATTGACAAAACATAATCATTTTGTTAATATTTTATAATTTTGAAATTAGTAATTATAATTTTAAAACCTATATTTTATGTTAAAAATATTTCGTGATAGCTCGGTAAAGTACAGTAACAAAAAAAGAGACTGGAACTTTCTTTAAGATGCTTAAAAAATAGTAGGTAAACAAAAAGTTTTTGTTCTTCACAAACGAACTTTTTTGCAACAAAAGAAAAAAAACGCTACTTCTTATGGAGAGGTATTCGTTAAAAACAGCTTAGCCTTGGCAGCTTGCCTTTCGGATATGCAATCTTGCTTTAACCTATATTCTACAAAAGCTTTAGTTAAACAAGTCAATATACTACAATCTAGTTACCTACTACTACAACTATTATTGTTTTCGGTTCGTATAATATTCCTGCAATAATTTGAGAACAGATTTACGTTAACTAAAGAACTTATATTGTCGTGATTATCATCTTAAATGAAAGAAACTGCTGCTGTATTATATATATATATATATATATATATATATATATATATATATATATATATATATATATATATATATATATATATATATATATATATATATATATATATATATATATATATATATATATATATATATATATATATATATATATATATATACATATATATATATATATACATATATATATATATATATATATATATATATATATACAATATCTTAGTTTGTGTTATTGTTCAATTATTTGAATACATACTGTATAAGCAACTTTTATATTAGTATTCGTTTTTTAATCTTTATTTAATACGATGCCTTTTTTTAGTAAAAGTGCAGCTACTTCTTTAATAAAATTGCAATGGGATTCATAATCATAACTGCAATAATTTATTTATATTCGGGTCGGAACCTGAGTGTAGACGAAAATTCAAAATGGCCATTGTTAACATAATTAATTTAAGACGTCAATTTATGCATGTTCAAATGTACACTTTTGTTACAGTTAAATTATTAATGCAATTTTTCCGTACAAATGATTAAATTTTTATTATATATTACACACACACACATACAAAGATTTCCTTAGTACAACAAACTCCTTTAACAATAATTTTGTCACATTTTTAAGTTGAATAAGTAATTGAGATAAATTTAGAACGCGAAACATGTAACCTTTTAAGAATTGTGTGTGTTAAACATACTCAATATAATGTTTTGGTTTAAATAATAGCTATTTTTAGAACAAAGTAAAACAAGATGTGTTTAAGTAATCAGTATAATGCTGAAATTCATACTTTTATTAAAGTGAAAATGTTTAAATTTAAGAAAAAAACTATTACTTTATCTATTAAAGAATTAATGTATCAAGAAAAAATACTTCCATTTACATTTAAAGTATTACAAAAAAATTATAAATAATTGTATTAAATCTGCATTGTTTAACTTAGAAATAATTAAAAAAAAGTAACTCTAAATAAAAAATAAATAAATTTAAAAATTGGAAAATTTAAAAAAAAATCAAAATTATTTCATTTTTTTTAACAAAAACATAAAACCTTTCATTAAATGTTAGTAAGAATACACAACATAGACTTTGAAATGAGAACTAAGTTTAATCTGAGAAAAGGTTACGTATCATAACATTATCTACTATGGACGAGAAAGACAAGCTTAATATCCTTTTTTTAAAGTTCTTTTGGTTTCTTTCTCCATATTATAGCGTTATTGAGACCTTTTTAGTCAAACTATGCTTCATTTGACCTAAAATGGAATATACTTTTCAAATGATTTTATTTCTTTTATTCCTTGTGGGCAAATTACTTTGTAAAAACTTCGAATTCAAAATACTCTAAATTCAAAAGCCTCGTTGATTCAATAATTACATAAAATTATCAATAAGAAAATAGCTATTATATGCATGCTTAAAATTATTTTTATAATTAGATCCTATTTTTTTTATTTTAATTTCAAAATAAGATTCAATGACTTCATATTGATACTGTTAACTGTATAAGCACAGTAAGTTTTAAAATTGAAATCAACATTTATGAGATCTGAAAATCATTTTGCCTGAGTGTGTGCATGACTAAAGTAAAATTATATTACCTCTCCATATTTTCTATATGCTATATACGCGTTTCTGTATCTTATTCAAATTATAATTTGGTTATTATATGTGAAGAAAATATTGACATCTGTGTGTGAAACATAAAAATTTTGTTTAATTCTCACTTACTGACTGCATTATTTTTTCTTGCTTAGAAACCCAGAAAAGAGTTAATTTAGCCATCTTTAAAAATTTATCTTCAAATCAACGTAGCTTGCTTAATATGTGCATGTATAACACTCTTCATACCGGAAATAAAGTTACATCATGCGGAAAACATAACAGAAAACTGGCTGCTGTAAAGGTTTCCTTTGAAGTGTTCTGGAGATTTTCATTTCTTTCCTCTAAAGTAGTCCTTATTATTTTCCTGAGAACATTAAATTTGTCTCTAGTACTAGTATAATGTTGCTTTTTCTTCTTTTTTTTAATTAGTTTAAAGTATTCCAGGTGTTCCTTTTCACGTGAGTTCAGCATCACTATAATGGAGACAGCCATTTTAGCATGAAAGCACTCTTAATCATTTCAAAAGTTGAATAAAAGCATGCACTAAGAGACATAAAGCTCATAACTAGATGTAAAAAGCCTTCCCTCGATTTATAATGCTGTGCTTAAATTGAAATAACATTTTTTATAAAACCATTTAGCTAATTAAAATTAATATTGAAGTAAAAAAATCTGTTTTTAAAGCACCAACTTGTACTAGAAGGATAACAGCCTAACTTTAAACAAAAATGTTTTCCCTGGTTTTATGATTTTAGGCAAAACAGCTTTAATTTCTTTTGTCATAAGTAAACCTACTTTAAATTAATATTAAAAATAAGTAATTGTTGATAACAAATTAAAAAAGCTTGTATTTGGATATTAAATGCAAAAATACTTAACAGGAAAAAATGAAACGATATCTAATATTTATAATTTGTATTTTATTACCATTATAACTAGAATATTTTGATACTATTTTTTACTCATATATTGGATATAAATTATTAATGGATAATTTTAACTATATGGGGTTAAAGTACACCTTTTATGTTGTACACGTAATCAATGGAGGTTTTTCAAAAGTTTTTCGAAGTCGCAAGATGAGGAATATTTTATTTCCGATTCATTAATTCATTGCACTTATTATTTATGGTCGAAAAAGATCAATAAAACAGAAAAATACTTAAGTTATTAAAAAGTGCAAATCTTTTTTAGAAATTTATTAACAAACAATATGGAAATCTAGTGCATTATCAATTTTTCTGTTAGGAAAATAATTGTAAAACTTTAAGAGAGAGAATTGTATATTTTTATACATTTTTATTCGCGTATCATGTGATTATAAGATGTTGCAGGATTTCAATTTATATATAGAATTATTAATTTTTATACCTGTAAAAAATAATTAAAATCTATTTATAATGAAATAATTTTCTTGTACGCTTAGCTACAGGGCTATGTAATTATCCTATATATTTATAAATAAAAAGGCTAATAATAAGTGGAAGAGCCAGAAATCATATCAAATACATATGCATTTAAATAAGGGAGAAATCCAATGAATTGCCACGTTACTCGGTGATACTACTGTATAAGGCATCAGGTGGCTAGGGCATCTGTGAGATAGATTTCTGTTACTGAAAAGGCAAATGTTCCCAATTTAAATGACTTTAACGGAAATTAGTAGGCGGAGAAGATTGGAATTGTATTAAAACTTCATTTTCAGTGTAGAGAAAATATTAACTTGAACTAACTTATTAATGTAATTAACTTTATTGTCGCTGAAATTTATAGCTATATTTTTACTTCTATTTTTCCATCTTTTGTCCTAGAAAGTATCTATCATCCATGCTATTGAGGAAGAATATCATACTTACAATTAGCCACATAATAAATAGATAAGGAATTTCTTATAGTCCTAAGGAAAAAAAACTATTTTAAGAATCATAAAATTCTTTTTAAGAAAAGTTGAACTTAAAATACGCATTAAATAAGACATCTGATATATACAAGAATTTCAACACTTTACGATACTAGGTGTCAGAAAGTAAAAATCAAATAATAATATTTCAATGATGGATGTTGAAATGAGTGCCTATAAACTGTAAATACAATTGAAACTAAAACCCATTAAAAGATATTATTTGAGTAAATAGTTTTACAGATTAAAATGCAATATTAGTTTGATTACAAATAATTTATAATTTTATTAAAAAAATAAAGAACAGGGAGGAGCCACTGGGGTTGCAATTCTTCTTTTTCCTTAAAAATAATAGAATTTTTTTTCGTAATGCAAATAAACAAAATAGAAAGTTCTGTTGTTTCTTATAATATACTTAAGTTCAATACAATTTTAGATTATGGTAATATCTAATTACTAATGTGCTGAATTTAAGTTACGTCATATTCGCATGATTGATGCGATCACAGGTTTCCAATTAATCAATTCATACACTTTTCTGTTGCAAACCTTTACTTTTCACTAAAAATTTATTTTAAATAGTACACATTTGTCAATAATAATAATGCACATATGTAATAAAACAGCATTTGGTTTAAAAATGAATGTATAAGAACATTTTAAAATTTAAAAGAAAAATCTATGAAGAATCTTAGTATTAAAATATTTTACCCAATTATAGCAAATTTGAAATTGTACCTAAATTTTATACGTAAAACAACTAATACAAGTCTAATTACAGTACAAGTGAATAACTTGTGATTGTAACTATCATATAACCATCAGTTTAGCACATTGAAAGCGTTGAGTCAAATGTGACATAGATATTACTTTCAATTATACTGTATTTAAGAGGACTTGGTACCCTAAAAATCACAAACCTATCGTTTTTTTTTATTTTCATTTAATCTTATTCTTTGCATTATTATCTTTCGATTGATATATCACTTGGGCATGTCGGAAAGTTAGAAGAACTATAAAAAGAATGTGTAGTATTAAAAGCAGAATATTTCCGAGGCAATACAATAATGTAATTTTTCTTCCTTGTGAAATGTGTGCATGAAAAATTTTTAAATTAAGGCATTTTATATTAATAATTTTATAATTTCAGTTCTTATTCCTGATATATTTTTCATAAAAATGTAATACTTTAATATTATAAGAAGAAACACAGCTAAAATTTCTGTCGTGACAGAAAAAAATTTTTTTTTAAGTTTTCTTCTTGAGTTTTCTTGTGCAATTAGTACTCTATAAAAGTTGATCATTTATAAAAATGTGTGGATTGAAAACATATGAAAATGCAATTATTTTAAAGAAAAATGTATAAGTAATATCTTAAAGTGGTATTTTAAGTTTAATTAAGCTTATAATAATTATTTTTCAGAATTATAAACTTTAAAGTGGTTTTTCTCAGTTTGTGTTTTTTCGAAACCTTAGTGCATTCAAAATGCTACTCCTTCGACAATTATTTACCAATCACTTCAATTTTTTTCCTGCGTGTTAAAAATAAAGCATGTAATAAAATTAGGGATCTGTTTTGCTATTAACTGAATACTGTTTTTAAAACAAATAAAATGTAAGACATGTTGGCTTTTTCGTTGATTTTTAGCCTGTATATCAACATTTTATTTTTTTCTCGAAAACGAATGAAGTTATTCTAAAATCTATCCCTAAAGTTGTTAAGAACATCCATAAGAATATTAAAAAAAAAAAATTTCAGGTCAAAAAAAAAATTAATTTTTACAAAAGGAGTAGGATTTTAAAATTTTCCCAATTTTCTTCAAAAAATTTAAATTTTTAAAATTGTTGAATAATATATGAAAATTTTCATCTGGTAACATTTTCTTGAATAGAAACATTGTATAAAATGTTAAAATATAATTTTTAAATACGTAAATAAAGAAGTTTGCTCAAAGGGTGCCAAGTCCCTTTAAAAATTAAATCCACAAGTTATACTTGGATAAAAGCAATGCGCATTAAAAATTTGTGACAAATCGTAATATATTATCGAAACATCCAAGACAAGATCCTGTACTATTAAAATATAGGCTGTTATATAAAATAGACTCATAAATTTTATCCAAAATATAAATATCGTAAAATCCGGAGTATAACGTCCACAGTTGTATAATGCGTACTTATACTTTCAAGCTGAATTTCTGAACTTTTAAGCACATTCGCCGTATAACGTTCATCTACTTTTTCCGAAGAAACATGACGTGTAATTATTAAGTTTTCTTATATTTTGAAGTCACTTATTTGAAGGTAAGTAATATCCTTGGCTTAATATCCTTGGTAATTGCCAAGTAATATCCTTGGCTTTTAAAAAAATAGAATTCTTCTAGAACTACAACTCTTTAAATTCATAAGGTGTGTGTCATTTTTAATAAATATGTAAAATTTCGTTGTATGTAGAAGTCTATTTTTTTATACTTATTTTTTCTTATTTTTGAAGCTATCATTTTTATACTTGGCTTATAACGCACACCCGTAAATTTCGATCGAATTTTTGGTGTTAAAAGTACGCGTTACATGGCGGATTTTATGCTATTCCTCTCCTTCCTGCCATCTTTGAAAACGTTAAAAATCATTACAACGCACACGTGATACATTTTATAAACGACAATAAATTTTAAAAGAAGTTATTTTTATTTTTACGAAAGCATTTTATATAAGTACATAGAGTGAAATAACACGATCAATACAAACTCTAGTTCAACATTTGACAAACAACTTTCAAATTACCAAATATTTTATTCTAAAAATAAATCGTTTGACTCCATTTAAATATATTGCTTTCAGAAACAACATTTTACTCGTGCAGGGAAGTATATGAAATAAAATAGTTTTTGATTCAAGAAACGTCGATACTTGATTTATTCATTGAATGTAGGTAAAAATAATAAAATACAATCCAAATGGAAATCACGAAAAGAGTAAGATTTTATTTTTCGTTTTTGACACATTGATTTATCGGAAAACTATTCCATATTGTCTGAAACAAGAATAGAAAATCTTTCTGAATGTGAATTCCTCTTTATAACTTTTCTACTTTCTAACTTCGCATTCTGTTTATGAAGTCTCAGATACATAAAAGCTGTCTCAGGGTCCCTGATAAAGAAAAGATTGCATTACGTATTCATAGCAGTCTTATAAAATTCCCCATTTAAACAAAATTGTTAGAACATAATTCGCATCTGAAGTAATGTATTTGAATGCATGTTTCCCTAACTAGTTTTTGAAAAGCTATTACTTCAAAAAAGCTTTTTAGCATTCAAAGTGTTATGGTAGTTACTACATATGTAGATGAATGTTTGGAGCAACGTTGATAAATTATACCTTCTCCTGTCACAAAAGTGAAAGTAATAGCAATAAATTAGTTCCAAACTCAACTAATTCATTATACTAATGTAATAAAATGTAAAAAAAATATGTAAAGCAAGGTTGTCAAACTTAAAGGCTAACTTGGGCTAAAAAACCAGGTTTAACTTTAGGTGGGTATTCATAGAAACATAAGTTCATTTTGAATAATGCATTTTAATAAACATTAAATAAAAAAAGAGAAGAAAATTCATGTTTACGTCCATATCTTTGACATTTCTTCTCTGCTACTATCTTTTCTATTTCGACAATAATTTTCATATTTTTTTATAGATTATTGTGTGTCAATATACTTAAAACGGGCTTCAAAAACGTTCGCTGTGGGATGCAAATCTGGCACCTCTGCTGTAAATCTTTCTTATCGGCTTGTTATTTCACATTTTTCAATTAAATATATTTCGAAGTAGTTATTAAGCATTTAGTATCACAAGAGTCTTAAAATATGAAAGTTTTGCTTTCAATTTACCAATGTTATATTTGGTTTATTATATTTTAATTATACATTCAAAAGAAAGGAATATCTCTTTCTCCAGTGCATTTATCAAGAACAATAGACATAATTCTGAAACTATGAAATCCTGAAAGTTTAACAGATTCATAAAGAAATTCTAATTCTAGTCATTCTTAAGAAAATAAAAATTTGACCCTTAGCCACCTGAAAAGATTTTGCTTGTCCGTGATAAAAAGTAGGATAAATAATTTGAGCCTAATTTATCTAAAATTTATTAATTGCTAAAAATATTACTTCATAGCTAATTAAAATTCTTAATAACCATATCAAACTTTCTTTCAAGAAGGGAAATTTTGCAAAATTATTTCATTGATAAGTGTACTTATGAGTATTATTATTAAATAGAATTGCATTCATCCTATTGTAAAATTGGTGAACCTTGTTCTATTCCCTAAAGAGAGGTGATTATTATTTCATCATCTTCCTCCTCAAGTTAGCATGAGATGCAAAATTAGTATTGAATAAACTTTGAGTGAATAGTATTAATACTAATTAAAAAAATAAAGAATCTAAATGTTTCAAAAATCGTTACGTTATATCTTTATAGATAAGCTTTGGTACTTATATATATTTTTACGGTTAATTTTTAATTTTTGAATCATTTTAATGAAAACTTTAAAAGAAATATCAACATTTAAATTATATTAATTAATATACTTCTAAAATTAAAATTCATTAGCTTAATTAGTGTGAATAATTCATGAAATATTTTGAACCATACACTTGTGAAATGAAATCAACCGACAAATTTAATTTGCTATAAAAATGAAATTTCATAATCATGGAGATTTCACAGCGGTATAAAGTTTAACATAAAGAGCTTTAATAAAATGTTTGAAATGAAAATAAATGTAAAACTATACAAATAAAAAGCGCATAAACTTTAGAAATTATATTAAATCAAGTATAAGTATGATAAAAATGAATGAAAGCCGAAATATTTAAATGAATTAAAAATTCTTTAGATCTTTTCTAGATATTTCTTTTGAATTATTTTGTATTTATAAGTGAACAAATCATGTATATTCCCGGCGTTAAGCATTTTTCTTAATTAATAAATTATTAATTTACTCTTTAAAATTTCAAAAGCCATGATCTGTTTAATAAGTTAAAACTACGATATACTGTGAAGGTACCCGACTATATGTTCAGAACTGTGATTTAAAAAAAAGCATATTAATGGATAATTTTCATATTTACTGTCACTTTGATTAGAATATAAATATAAAATTGTTTTAAGGACATTTTGACAAAAAAAAATTATTTCAATGCAATATTTTGGCAGAAAATTAACTTAGAATAATCTTTTTTTTTTTCCAAATGTTCTACTTTTATAAGAAATGTTTCTAAAATAATAAAATATTTCGCTTATATAAAGTAAATATTTCTCCAGAGAGTCTGCACTAAATTTTTTGAAAAATTCAAATTATTTTCAGAGTTACACCAATTGAAATACTTATAGGCGTTTTTTGCTAAAATTGCTTCCATCTGTGTGGTCGTGAAATATGGGTAAATTTATTTCTAAGTTATATATTTCAAAAATTCTAGTTGAGCCTATGTAGAGAGTTCTTGAGCTATATACAAGCAGAATATTATTGTAATAGAAGCATTTCTAATCTAAGTGACTATAAACATCATAAATATTATCAATTTATATGCTTTTGCAAAATCATGCTTCTGAATGTAGTCGGATACCTTAATACTAATGAAATTGTTCTTAGTAGAAATGAATAAATCCTTGCAAAATGAAAACATTTACATGAAAAGTAAAGACTTAAATTTATTCTTTCAATGAATAAATCTACACATTTTAAGGAAATTTTATAACCATATCTTTACTTCATGAAACGATGCATTACATAACTTTCAGCGTAACTTCATCTGTGAGAGAAGCTCATTTTCAAATTGACGGTTTTATTAAATTCTATAACATACTTCTGAAAGGCGTTAAAAATTGTCGGATTATTTTCGCTCTTGATTAATAAATGATCAACCGAATATTCATTATCGATTATATCATAATGCATATTTAATTATCGCAAGTGATGTCAAGGGAATACTTCTAGCGTTGATTGTCCTAGTTACGCCACATTGTTTCGTAAAAGAGTGACATTTTTTGAAACAAGCTTACAAGTAAATATTTTAATTAAAATAAGCATACTACCTAGATCTTATAATTAAACACAATACATTAATTGAAAATTTAGTAATTTATTTTAGATCATATCTTGTGTTTGGAAAGGACTACCAGTCTTGTATTTCTTTTATAATCAGCTTACAATTAGAAGAAAAAAATTCTAAACTCAAATCCATTAGCGACTGTGTAAACTAAAAGCCTTCAACTCTGCCGTTAGTGTCAATGAAGCTTAAAATGTTTGCAAAGAGCTATTCTATTAATTAACAAAGCACAAATGCAGAATCAATAGGTTTAAATTCAAATTATCAAAAAGCGAGATAATCTATTAATTTAAAATGAATGATGTGACTAAATAAAAAGTAATAGTAGTACTGTATCACTTATTCTTGTATAATTCATTGCTTTGTTATTTTAATCAGATATTTAGGTACCTCTCTACAAATAATTTAAAACAATATGCAAAATATGTCTACAAGTATCAAATAAAAGTACGTACAGATTTTAAATTCTGTTTCTTGAATTCTTATGATATCAAATACAATAATATGACAAATAAAAACGACCACTGCACTTTCAGTCAAACAGTGTCCAACACTTTTGGTACAGTGACGAGTTGAAAGCTGGCATATATTAGGTACAAGGTAAGAAATTTTCAACTTAACCTTAACTTCGCACTGTTGCATTTCTGCAACATATGATTTATTTTAATTTCACAGACTCAATATATTTTTAAATTACCTACAAATTACTTATCTGAGAAAAAAAAAGATTACTTTAACGAAATACATGCTAATTTTGTCACTAGATGGAAGTACTTTTTTTCCAGAAATCACAACAATTATAAAAATCTCATGCTCCTAGAACTGTGTTTTTTCTATAAAAAGAATCTATTATATTTTATGCTTCATCTTTTTTATTGACGAAATAAATTACCAGATAAGAAATTTAAACATTTTATGATGAATAATAAAATTCTCATATAAAAAATGTTATGTAATTTACAGCACTACTGCGCAATGTTGCAATACTTCAACAAACAAAAAAAATACTGAAATTCAATTTAAAACTGCTTAATTTTTTTCATATTTTTTTCCTTTTATTATTACTTGAGAACTATCTGATATAATTTTTTCATAGAAATTTAAAAAAATTGCGAAGTTAAGTGTTAAACTATGTTTTAGAATCACAAATTCTAAAAACATTAATTCATTTTAACAGAGCTAACGATATTGTTATATACAAAACAACAAAAGAATGTTGAGAAATTTAAACTACGCGAATTAGTTGTAAAGAATTTTTTAAAAAAATTACATACACCAGGAATTTGCCATTTCAATTTTATAAAAGGGCAACTATAGCTTTTATTAAAAACAGTTGGGAAAAAATAATTATTGATCATTTAATTTAGGAAATAATGTAAACTAAAATCATAGCTAATTATTTAAACTCAATTCTGGAAAAATGAAAATTCACCAAATCCATTTTGTATTGATATTTAAATATTATTAAAACCAGTTCAATTAAACATAAAATTGCCTATTTCAACGTAATTAAATAAAAGTATATATATATATATATATATATATATATATATATATATATATAGTTTATACATATAAATCAATATATCTAAGAATTACCTTTCGCTGTGTATTTACAAAAAAAAAAAAACTGGGAAAGCCATCAATCTTCAGGATAAATTACATGTGTAAAAATTCAGATTTACAAAATTTCTAGGAAATATAAATCACTGTTTGCGATAACGTATTGCTTACTTAGATTGTATTACGTACAATACAAATTTTGACGACAAAGAGAAAAACATGAAATAAGTGCCGTAATTTATTGCAAAAAATAAGAAATTTATTAAGTAGAATGAAATTTGTAATATATGAAAATAATTAATGTTGTAGAAAAGTGTTAAAAGGAATTTTTTTATACTTGCTTCTTTGACGTCTAATTCATTAATTTGAATACACACTGGCAACAAATAGCATTAATAATTCCCATAAACCTCCAATTTTTAAGGCTGCATTACTGAATTGATTTAATTATTACTCCTAAATTTAATCTCATATAATGATACTACCCATTAAAGAAGATTATTTCTATGATAAATTACTTTAATAATTCATTATATTTCATCTATGTGAAAAATAAGTAAAACGCTGAAAACAAAAACGAAGTCGTCTGGAGCGGAATAGCTTAAAGAGGTCTGGATGAAATTTACCTCAGATTTTATCTTTATCCAGAGACTGAATTTCAAAGATTTTTCCTTACATTTTCAAGTCATAATGGATCATCTTAACTCATACATTACATAATTTATGTTATTATTTTCATAGGGGGTGTAACAAGCGACCAAATGCCACATGTGTTCTCGAAAAATGTCGTAAAACCAATTAAAGGGAAAACGGTTTACAACATTTAGGTTGATATATATTTGTATGTAACGTTTTTTTCTTTGCACAAAAATCAGTAAGAATAAATATAGAAGTAAGTTATCTGATATTAATGTGTGTGAGTGACTGATATGTAACTGATATTAACGTGCACTGTTCAGCTACACTAGGGATTTTGGTGACGGACCTCGTAATTTTGAGCCATGGCCAAGTGACAGGATGACACCTGGGCTGGAACCCTCCTCTTTTAACTACCACACCACACCAAGAAGATGACATTTGGGACCTCGACAAATCTAACGTACATCACTCCCATATATGGCGGGTATTTAGTGGTCCTGGACAGGAACTCAATGCACGCAAGCCATGATCCGATACCTTGACCATTAGGCTACCACGACCACGATATTAATGTGCAAGCTGTGAGGAAAATTTCATCATGTTATCTCACTCCTGACTCCAAAAAATTGTAGAAAAGCGTGGTGGTTATATTTAACTCAGGCCTAGGCGTACTTTTCCAAGGTAGGGGCTATGTCTATTCTTGTAAGGTGTCGCAGACAACAGAATGGGGAGAGTTTGGCCATTCCGTAAGAATATTTCATGCTTTTCTTTTATTAACACTTGTTTTCGACATTTTAAACCTTTTAAAGTATGGCAGATTGCTACCAGGTCATGGAACATGGACGTATTGAATGCAACGAGCAGAAAACATTCGTTAATCGATGAATCTTAACTTACTTGCCTCACTGTGGAGTAGCGTGACAACGTATGACATGACATTCGCACGAGAACCCAATGGGATACACCAGTAGAGGGATGGTACCTCAATAGCCAAAACCATGCTATCGTGGGAAGAGCTGATTATCAACACCTACTCAACCTTTCAATAGGCGTATGGGGAAAAGTTCATTTTTACGCCTGACATCACAGTGATCACTTTTTTCTTTGACAGCGTCAGTGGACGTCTTAAGCGTCTCCGTGCACTTTCTAATGAAGGTAAATGTGTGTCGTCTACATTTTCATCGAATCATTTGCTTAATTAAACATGACTGCATTAATTGTAACAAACCGATTCTCCAGCCTAACTGGTGTCGGTTTTAAATAAATATGTTTCTTATGTCTTAGGCCTTAATAAAGTAGGTCACCCCAAAATGTCTTGGCAATCTCCCGGTAGATGGCTATTGACTTAATTATCATCCCTATTTTAACACGTTTATTTTTTTTTTTTCTAAAATGAAATGTGTTTGCATCTATAGATCATATAAAATTACCACGAAAATTAGATTGAATAAAATGGTCATTATTTTACTTAACTTAAATATATATATATATATATATATATATATATATATATATATATATATATATATATATATATATATATATACCTATATATATATATATGTACCTATATATATATATATACCTATATATATATGTACCTATATATATATATATATATACCTATATATATATGTACCTATATATATATATATATATATATATATATATATATATATATATATATATATATATATATATATATATATATATATATATATATATATATATATATATATATATATACCTATATTTTGTAATGGATTTAGATATTCCTATCCATTACTTTCATTAGGTTTTTTTCTTAGTATTACTTACATAAAGGGGGAAGGTTGGCTGGCCAAAAAACATGTTCAACCCCACTTTTATCTAATTTATATATTAGCTGCCCTAAGTCAGCCATGTTTATAATACTGCAGCATCCATTTTATAATTTTTAATTTAGTGTCATTCATTGTATGTTCTCTTTACTGTCTCTGTGATTTTTTCGAATGTGATTGATGAATGTTTTATCTCTTGTCTGTAGAGAATTAGACTATATATATATATATATATATATATATATATATATATATATATATATATTGATTTTTATGATTAATTTGACACACCTTTTTTAAGATGCAAAGTTATTTAATGGATGCAATTGTTTTAAAAAGGTGTGACACTCCGGTATTCTCTGTTTCCTCAGTGTGACCCCGGAGACAAAAAACAATAACCCATCCTTGGCATAAATTAACTTTGACCACTAGACTACAGTGGCAACGTTTTTTATGGAAATCATAGTCTTTGTAACGTAGGATAGAGAATTTGTTATCGATTCTCATGCATCAGTTCCAACACGCACTAGACTTGTTGAGGGTTCTGTTGTTGACGGCACAGGGTGGTTCACAAAGTCCGTATTAATCTGTGCTGTCATAAGGAGAGTCTCAATAGCATTCCCATCCCTTAAACTGGCTTTAAGAGAGTATTTTGCAATGTTTTTTTCCCATGCTCGATATTCATTCATGTGTGCTCTGATGGAAATTTGGCAGTAGCCCTTGTTGAACTTGCACTATTTTTCTGTTTGTCATTAAACTAGGCATTATGAGAGTATTTTGCAGTTGTTGTTTTTTTCATTCTTGATATTCTCTCATGTACTCTGATCTAGATTTGGCAGTAGCATTTGATGAATTTGCATTATTTTTCTGGGGTTTTTTTTGTTACTTTTTCGAATGGACTTGCTGCTAATTTTATTTTTTTTTCTTTCACGAAACTCTTTTCCTCTGTGTGCATTTGATTTAGGCATTCTTATTAGAATTAAAAATAATTGAACGCAAATGAAAACTAAAGAAATAAATTAGCCACCAAACACATCGCCATGTAGCCAACAATCTACAGAAAATTTCAAAAAGGCACGCTTTTGCTGCGAGAGCTATTTTGTCTACACCGTAATGCTCATACTGCAACTGATACGACCGCTGATAATGTTTCTGGGTCTGGGGAAAAGGACCCGTAATCGGAAGGTGGGCAAGTTGATCAGTTGGAGACGTGGGCAATTATCCAACTTTTTTCACCGATATGATACAAGCCATGCGGTGTCCCCGCTAACCTCCCCTGTTTTTCCTCCTCTGGCTCTCTCCTTACCATGGCGACGATTCGGAGGGATGGGGGATGACAACTTCCGTTCGCTTTTTTACCGTTACGCAAAATTGGGCAATTTTTTTCATTCACTCTCGAGCCCAAAAAAAGTTTCACTTCAAAAAAATATAAAAAATAAATAAACCTATTCTGTGTGTGTGTGTGTGTGGTTATTGCGAAGTGATACACTTGATGAAGCAAACGAAACCAAAGAAAAAAAACTCAACATCAAACAGAGTAATCAAGCAATTTCACATTTACTGTCGAAAGTTTGGAGCCATGTTTGATCGTGGATCTTTGACTCAAACCACTTGTATTGAGTTCGAAACTTGCCCGAAAGTAAATCTTATTTCCTTTGATCTTAAGCGCCGCCCTATTAAAAACTTATATAAAAACGAAACGATTCATAAACGACGTAGATATAATGTCGAAATTCGAAACGGATGATATGGTTCTTTTTGAGATCAAAGTGAAATTTTCGTGATGAGCGTGGTTAAAAGAAGAAAGGTTCTCTATAAAGAAAGTGAAGAGGGAACGAAAAAAAAAAGTAAAAATAAACTTCTAAGACCGGAAATAAAAATTTCGAAGAATAATGTGGTCTACGCGTGAAAAGGAGGAGGGAAAAAAAGTTTCACGCAGTGAAAGTTAATTAACTGAATAGCTAGAGAAGTTCCGTAAAAGTAGTTTAATTTTTTTTCCTCTATATCCTCTCTCATTCTCTTTTTCTCCTTTCCTTCTCTTTTCACAAGGTTACTGTAAATTTTCGGAACCTTCTCGTATAATTGATATCGCTATAACTCCTAAGAACCGCAAATTATTGCGAGAACTTTTTTTTTAAATGGGGTAAAATAAAAGCATTTTTCGTGCAATTTGTGAAATTAAACTCGCTTTAATGTGCACGTTATATGTCAGGTTTAATTCAAATTAGTCTACATTACAGTTCTTTAATAACGTTCAGACTAAAAAATGGAAATTACTTTCAAATAATTTCGCTTTATTCTTTCTTATAAGGAAGGAAGTTGCAGAGTGTAGCGTTTAATTTTAAAATTAAAAAATCGCGTAGAAAAATAATTGCACGGAAATAAAATGCTCTACAAAATGTTTTTAAATCTTCCTTTTTAAAATTAATAAAATAAAATAGATCTGAGTTTCATCCAAACGCTTTTTTTCTAATTTTTAGTTTGAATTTGAAGTAACAAATCTGTAATGAATGCTAACATGATTTTACATGTACATATTTATTACTTAAGCAAATAATTAAGCACTGATAATACTTATTACTCCTTTATGTAACAGAAATTATTCTACCATAAAAATGCACTATAAATAAATGTCTTTATATCTTTGTATAGTAATGGAACTTCGCAATTTATACGTATGTTATTTTATATGATTCCTCATTATAAAGTTTTTGACTGAATTTAAGACAGTTTACTCATTTATAGTGTCATCATGAGAGATAAACATCAACAATTATATTTTCTATTAACACCAAGCCAAGATACCAAAAGCTAACAATATTATATGGTTTACTAACAGAAAGCAAATTAGAAAAAAATTCAAAAAACTTAATTTTATTATCTGAAATTATATATATGTAGAGAACAAATATGTATTCCTGTTGTTTTTTTTTTCTTTGCTGGAAGGTGCAGGGTCGAAACTCCATTTTCAAAAATATAAAAATAAATAAATTCTTATTAATAACAACTTATAATATTTATTAGCAAGTCTAAAGTTTAAAATCAACATAATTAGATTGACCATTGCGTGAGAGAAAATATTTATTAATGTAACCCTATAAAGGAACACACGAGGTTTATCGGTGACGGACCTCGTAATTTTAAACCATGAACAAACGTCAAAGACAACATACTAACTGGAACCTTCTTTCTCCTAACTACCGCACCACGGTAACGGGAGGACTTTGAGCCGAGACATATTAAACGTGAATCATCTCCACTAAACGATGTGTTTTTAGTGGCATTAGTAATCGAACCCATGACACATCCCTCGACAAACAACTTGGACGAAATCTAGGTCACCGTGGCCAATGTGTGATTGATCATTACAGACTTTACATATAAATTGCTATAAAAATATTGAAAGAAGAAATAATCCTTTTGAGTTTTCATGTACACCTACCTATAGCATATTAAATTGTGATAAAAAAATCTCCTAATTTATCATTTTAATTCTATCTTAAACCAAAAAGAATATATATTATTAGTTTTGATAGAACAAGATTCACAGGATTGCTTTTATAAATGTCTTTTCTATTGAATGAGTTTCAAAAGAAACTTTAATCCTTGTCCATTGTACTTTAATAAAGAAGTTTAACGATCTACCAATAAATTTCTAATGCTGTCTAAACTAAAGAGAAACTACTACAATTAATCTTTTATTGAACAAGCAACACATGGAAATTTTTTGCAGTAGTTATTCCTCTCTCAAAACTATTACATGTATGACGAAGAACTTTCTCAATCGATGAGGCTATAGTTTTTCTAAATATTTCAAAGGACCCCAGAGAAAACTGCATAATCTTATGACTACTAGAATGTTTATCAACATTGGCAATGATTAATAACTTCTCTTAATTGCAGCTCATTTCTGGTTGCCATTTGTTATCGGCACCAGTTTTGAAAAGTGTAGAAGAACTAACAAAACTCTCCAATGGTGACTCCGTTGCTACTACAAGCAGCAGCTGCTAGTTCCAGATAATGAGACTCGGAGTATTGTTTCTTCCGGGTCACGTCTGCATAAATCACGGCTAGCAGTCGGGCCACACTCTCTGCCCGTGCAACTATTCTTTCTTGGAAGTTTGAGTCGATATGTCTTGGAAAAATTATTGATGCCTTTTGACGCTCTAGAAGGTGGGAAGAACCACCTTAAAATTATAAGAGACCCGTTTTCTTCTTCAACTTTTGCACTTTCGTCCTACAAAAGGTGGTTTCTTCGATTTCTTAAGTTGAGGGCAGAATTTCTATCTAGTGAATTGCAGCTTAAATAAAATTTTCACGTTTTTAGATGCATTTAGTTTAATATTTTAAAAATTCTTTGAAATAAAATTCAATGTTTAAAATTTGTATATAAGTCAAGTTTTTATCTGTATACTTATTTTAATTTTGAAGTCTATATAGAATGTGGGATTTTGAAAAACTATCCTCATATACAGATTGCGAGACAATGCTCATAATATATTTTTTTTACATTATTCTCTTTAATTTACTCATTTCTTTTTTAATATAGACGTGCTTAACCTAAACATTTTCTGTCAGATTTTAGTAACTGTTTCTTAAAAAATAGATGAACTTCATCTTAGCATTAAAATGCTTCGAAAAAACAATGTATAGTCTATGACAAAACATTACACAGATAATATACATGACAAAAAAAAAGCTTTAAATGAAACACAATGGAGTTTTCATCAACGTTATAAGATTGAATATTAATTGCACTTTTGAAATAGCTTATGTAACAGGTTTTCAAACAAAGTATGTTAATATCATTCAATAATTAAAAGTTTTAAGCATGATACAACTATTCAGACGGATATTTGATTCATTGTTTTTTTTCTTGATTTTATTTCCTTTATGGCATTTTGTATGGTTTCTTTAAATTCTACAGATCATGAATGAAATGATTTTATTAAGAAATGCACTAAAAGTAATTTGAGAATATTTTATTAGTAAATACTAATTATACAAATAATAATTAATTTTAAAGTAAAATTTAGTTTTGAATGAAAATTTTGGATATAAACTTGAAGATTTGTTTCGATGAAACATTTTAGCTTAACAAAATTCACACACATAAACACACACACACAACACGCACAGATACAGCTTTTCAAACTAGCGTTACCAAAAGAAAGCTATATTTTTGCAAATAATAACAGTAATAAGCTATCAATGTTATTTATTATTTCCATTGCTTCAACTTCTTATTTAAGTTATCTTTCTAATATTTTTTCAATATGATATTTAAAGTAATTTGATTTGATCTTTAAACTGTTTGCTCATCTGTCATAGTTTATTAAGTTTCGTGATTTATTTTATAAATTTAACCTTTTCAATGTTAATAACTTCAGTAATTTGAGATTTTGAAAACGTTAAACTTTATATCTTTAATAAAGAATAGATGCATACAATTTAAGGATTTTAAAAAAGCCATTTTCCCTGAAGTGATGTTTTACAGCACATATTATTGTGAACAACATATTGAAATTAATTTGTACTTTCTAAGCAATTTACCTTTTAATTATTTTTTTTAAATATGAGTAAATTTTGACACTTTTGTTGATTAAAGTCAAATCTTTGGTTGAAAAAGTATCCAGATTTCGTTTAAAAATTGATAAAGCATTTTATTTTGAATGCTGATGGAAATTACTACAGCAGATTTCTTAAAATTTGTAATAGTTTGAAATTTTTTACTCGAAATATTTATGAGTTCTAAATTTTAAAAAAGGTATTTATTTTTGAATGAATTCATAATTTTAAAAGAACCTTGCACCTTAAAGCTTATAGATTTAATAGAAAACTTCACCATAAAGTCTTATGAATTCATAAGACTAATTTTAATATGGATCACTACACATGTTCAATACTAATAAATGGAACTGTGAAACACACAGTAATTGAAATTAGAATTATAATATTCTATATAGATATTCATTATATATAAGGGTATGTTTTAGCTTTGTTTGTAACTCTTGCTCAATTTCGAATAGATTCATTGCCATCACAAGTTGAATCATAATATGTATGCCGTTTTCAAATGTCTTATGAAATATTTTTTTTATGTTATTGCCATTGTTATGTATATTGAAATAGAAAGCATTTAAATCATTAGTCTGAAATTGACAGTGATCATAGGGCATAGTTAAATATTTTTTATTTTACCTGTATTTCTTAACCTAAGAAAATACCCGAAGAAATTATTCCAACATTCCCGAAATCCCAAAATAAACTTAACTAAGCACATTTAAAGACCCAACAAGGTAGAAATGCAATGTTTAAGTAAACCTTGTGAATAAACGTAAACTAGGAGCAAAGGACGGAATAACAACAATACAATACAAGAACAGAAAATACAAGACTGAAGGAAAAAGAACTCTGGAGCTAATTGTTTGGTCAGCGATTTTCAAAATCTCCGGAGACTTTGAATGTTACCGCGGGTTCCCTTGATTCAGATAATGATCCTGTGATTAGGTTTTATCAACTTGTTCGTTTGTTTTGGGTGAATTTAGCTATTCCTGCAGCAGACGTTACTTAAATAATGACAGAGTACGTTTGAGGAGAACTCATTATTTTGTTGCAGCATGAAGTAACGCAAAGCTAAAAATCCTTGATGGAATCTGTTTATGGATAGATGAATGGCCCCATGCAGTTATAGGGAGAAAATCCGGGAATAGAGGGTTTAATGGATTTATTACCTCCAATTATAAAAAAAAAATATATTCGGAACAAAATTATAAACATTGTATCAAAATATTCATTTTAAGTATACCTAATGAATTAGTTCTAGTTACTTCAAAATGGAAAGTATAGGGTGTTTTTTAAAGGTATAGAACTTTAAATTGCAATAAAATAACGATGTATTATTCGATTGACATTTTTTTTTGTTATTTGAAAGATAATCTTGTGGCATTACATTTTAAATATGATCAAGCAAGGCGTATATTCGTCGAATGGGCCCAAAACGAGATTGCCGTTGTTCCCGATTTTCATAAGCGAATTCTGTTTAGCGATGAAGCGCACTTCTGGTTGAATGGCTACGTCAACAAACAAAACTGCCGCATTTGAAATGAAGCTAATCCACAAGTGAATGTCGAAACACCGTTACATCCAGAAAAACTGACTGGTGCGTTTTATGGGCTGGTGGAATCATTGGTCCGTACATCTTCAAAAGTGATGAAGGCCACGACGTTACAGTCAATGGTGATCGGTATAGAGCCATGATTACTAACGTTTTCATTCCTGAATTGAACAATCATGATGTCCAGGAGCTGTGGTTCCAACAAGACGGCGCAACATGTCACACAGCTCGTGCCACAATCGATTTATTGAAAGACACGTTTGGTGACCGCCTAATTTCACGTTTTGGACCTGTGAATTGGCCTCCAAGATCTTGTGATTTAACACCGCTAGACTATTTTCTATGGAGCTATGTAAAGTCATTGGTCTATGCAGATAAGCCACAAACGCTTGACCATTTGGAAGACAACATTCGCCGTGTTATTTCCGATATACGGCCACAAATGTTGGAAAAAGTCATCGAAAATTGGACGTCCAGATTGGACTACATCCGAGCCAGCCATGGCAGTCCTATGCCAGAAATCATATTTAAAATGTAATGCCACAAGATTATCTTTCTAATAAAAAAAATTCATGTCAATCGAATAATACATCGTTGTTTTATTGCAATTTAAAGTTCTATACCTCTGAAAAAAACATCCTTTATTTACTATTTTAAAATTGATAGTGAATTCAAAACCAATTCTGTTTTAGCTAAGGGCATTACACAAGTTGTTTTTATTAGGCACTAAATGTTAAGTTATACATGTTTTTAAAATTTTATTCAAATTGTTTTCACTTGACATTCTACATACACCTGAAAAGGGTTTAGATTAAGATTTTTCTTGTAGAAAGGGACGTATTGTAACATAGAATTCAATTTCAGCAAAATACTTTTATTTATTTAAAATCAAGTTAGAAACTATTTTAATATTAAGTACACATTCAGCTCCAAAATCGAACAGTTACACTTACAGTTATACTTTTATCTAAAGTTAATTGCGTATGAATAAATAACAAACCAGATGTTTTGCAACTGCTTAAATGGTCAATATTTTCAATTTTATCTGTCAAAGTGGGCGTGGTGACCAGCTAATGATTTTTTAAAAGTCATTTTGATATACTTCTAATTCATAAAATGACGAAAATTATGTATCAATTGAAAGATCATGAATTGCAGATTGTAGAGAGATATCAAAATCTCAAAATCAATAATCTGAAGATTTTTAACCTACTGACTGCTCTTAATTATAATGCAGAATATCCTACTTTTAAAAGAAAAATCAAATACGTATTTTCCTTTGTTTATAAATAACACGTATTTCTGAATACAATTCAAACAGAGAATGTAATTTTTCTTCTTAGATGAAATTTTTAATATTAAGTATCATCGCTTTTTAAAAAGAAGTTTAGAGTGTAATTGGATTTGTATTTTCTATATTACCTGATGATAGATATTCAATTTAATAAGATGCACAGTTTTCTTTCTTCGAAACTAAATGACCATTGGAAGCATTGGCTTTTATAAAAACTAATATTACCGAACTATTAATAAAAAATAATTTACCGTATATTCCAGCGTATAGCGTACACCTATACATTCAGACTATCATTTTCTAAAATTTTTATGTGTATTCGCCAAATGACGCAAAACCCCGTTTTTTTACAAAAATAAATAAATAAAATAAAATAAACTTAAAATGCACACTTGCAATGATCTTATTTTTTGAAGAAGAAAGTGTTTCACATATTAAAAACTCAGGCTACAAAATATTTCGCTTCACCTTAGTTACTTTTTACTTTGTGGAACGTACAATATTAAGTCTATGATTATTTTTTTAAAAAAAACCAATACCGCAATCAGATTTAAGAATGTTTTCATTCATGTGCACAAAACATGATGGATGGACAAAAATTGTGGATAAGAAATGTTTTGTAAAAGCCACCAGGTACCTTTGAGAGTCCTGAAAGTATTTTAGTTTGGGGTATGTTCTGATACCATCAAGCGGATAGTAACATAGATATGGCAGTTACATCAGACGGATCAATTACCTTAGCGACAGCATGTTTTAAATAGGAGCACCAATAGCTTATTCAAAGCAAATTTAAAACAACAGTATAATATGTGGATGTTAGAAGGTTAAAAAAAACATTAACAAAAGGAGGCCAAATGCATAGGTAGAAAACTTATTCTTGTTTGCTAATATTTTCTTTATTTTTAAAGCTACGATTTTTATATCCAGCTTATAACGTTCACCCACGAATTTCAAACTTATTTTTTTTCTGAAAAAAGTGTGATACGCCAGATTATACGGTAAATAAATTTTCATTAAAACTTTTAACAAAAATGATTTTAGGAATAGCTGTCGCAGTCCACTGACCATCCCGTTTGTTGCTTAAGTTCAAACATCCCCAAACATATTTTTTCTGCTTAATTTTTGACAAAATAAAAAGAGACATATTTTCTTTCAAATTGATTATGATTAGAAATTGCTTTTTAAATATTTTGCACTTCATGTTAATTTTTACATTTTAGAATTGTATAGAACAAAAATACCTTCACACACACACATAGAGAGACTGAACATTTTGTTGCTGACTTTCTACTTCGAGAAGCAAATTCTGAAATCTATAAGCACGTTCCATTATTAATAACAAAAGTGCTCTTCTACTTTTGAAATGATTGCACATGCGCCTTCACTTTCCAATGAATCAAGCTTAATTGAACTTCCTTGACCTCAATTGGGCAGAGATATCGACATCTGGCATGGATCCAGAACTCGGCAGCAAAATCGGCACCGCATTGAATTAAGTGTCAGTCAGTCATTCTTCCAATTTGTATACGGCTTGCTTCTTTTTGTCTTTCAGAAGAACTGAATTTCATCATGTTTTGAACTTGCCGTCGCTAAGGGACCTGGCTAGTATTGCCGTGCCAAGAATCTAAAGACTTGATCTCAAATTTATTTCTTATCCTTAAACAAGAAAATAGAATCGTTTTATAATACGTGTGTCTTTATTAAGCACAGCGAAAAAAATGACTGTATACGCTGAATACTACGAAATTTATAGCGTTTCTAACTGAACTATTGAAAAATGTAGTATTTTTGCTGGGATAGTTTGCAATTTTGTATTCAAGCTCTTTTGTTCTTTACCTTTTAAAATTTTATGCAACAAAAAAAGCTCAAGCTGAAATGAGTTCCACATTTTATGCGGGATATAATCAAAGTTATATGGAGTTTTAAAAGTTCTTATAAAAAGAACAATTTCAGCATCAATACATATGTATTGTGTCTGATAGCATTAATGGAAAACAGTCATAAATTTCCGTTCGGTCATTACTATTGATATTTAAAACCTTTATTCCCTCTTTTTTGTTCTCCTTTCTAAATATACAATCTGAAAACTGGGTATTGGTTTTTTTTATGAAATGACACATTATGTAAATTTTTAGAGAGTGCCAAAGTCTAATTTTAATGAATTTGTTTTGTAAATGATAAAATATATTCAAAAACACAAATGCAGTTTCCTTCGCTTTGTATTGAACAGAGTTAAAATGATAGTTGGGTATATATAAAGTAACGTAGTAACAATGGTAATATTACTGTTATATAAGAAATAAACGATGGAATATTACTAAGCATTTTTATATTTTTGTTTCTTCAACAATGTTCACGAGTACATTGTTTGAACACAATCTATGTTTGAAAAGTTTTAAAGTTGTGGTTTTTTTTTTACAAAATGTTTTAAGCTATAAAACTTTGTAATAATTTGATTCGATAGCATAAATTATTCTAAATTCGTGTTTATATACCTTTTGAATTGTTGCGGTTACTGAGAGAAAAAATTATGAATAAATATTAAAATGTTTGTAATGTATAAAAAAGCCATAATTCTCCGTTATGACGCATTATAGAAAAGCGACATGCAATATCAAAAAGTTTGTAGAAATATAAGTTAATTCTAAAGCGCATTCTTTCATTGCAACCACTTAGCCTTTTTATAAATTTTTCAGTTTTTTGAATTTTAATTGTGCAATTAAAGCAAATGAATTGAATTTCAAATAATAATTGATTTGAATTTAAAATATTACAGAGTAATTAAAACTTAAGCTATGAAAATTTTTTTAAATTTTTATTTCAAATTTAAAAGCACAGTAAGCATTTTTACATAATTTAAAAGCAATGTATTCGTTCATTTCTTAGCAACTATGATTTTAATTTTACCCTAAATAGACAGATTTTAGCTCCATTTGTTCGAGAGAATTACAAAGGATTTTATATTTCTAATTGATTCCAAATGATAAAAATTTACCTTTCAGTACTTTTCTTTATTTACACAAACATTTTACAATCACGTTACGAAAAATTATTGGCAATTAGTTGAATTTCGCGTCAGACTAACACCTGACCGCAAAGTCTGCTTATGAACCTCATTGTCTGAGGCCCCGAACACTGAGACGGATATAGTAGATCTTGACCCTCAGGGCTGTTGTGCCATTGAGTTTAGTTTAGGTGAATTTAGCGTACAATATCTTGTATTGTTAGAAATGACACATTTTTAAAGTGTAAAAATACAGATCCATAAAACACGATTCTTGAAACTAGGCTTCCCTAACATTGTCCATCCACCCACAAACCAATTTGTACAATATATTCCATGGGCCCACTCATCAGTCAAAAGGACAACATGGGTTCATAGGAACCATTTTGGGAGCTTATATTTTAGATATATATTCATTCACACAATAACAAAGCGATGAATGATGATATTCTTTAATAAAAAGTTAAGGAAAATATGCATTATCAAAACACATACGATTAATACTTTTAAAAAGCATATTTTTTATATTTATTCCTTTAAAATATGAATTAAATATCTGCATACACATTAATAATAATGTTTTATTATAAAATTCGATTTTAATATAATTAATTTGATATCATGAATAATGAAATTTAAATTAAATGTCATATTTAAATGCAATTACGTAGCGTTTATCAAAAATATTGTGTGACATCTATAAACTTAAATTTCTTCACAAAAATAAAAAATAGCGATAAACAGAAGTTCTTAAATCAAATTAAAATGAAAAAAATATGCCACGCATTCGTGAAAAATTAAAAGAATTTTGAACTTTTAATTAAGAACTGCAATTTTGCTGAGCGAATTTACATACATACCTCTCGTATATATTGAATTCGGAAGAAAACCAAAGTTATGATTACTGAAAGTGCTAGATGACAATAATTCTCCGAATACCAATGCTGTTTTTTTTATCAGCTCGCTATCTTTTGGTTTCGAAAGAAACACCAAATGCAGTTCGCCTCAGAATACTAAATGGAAAGCTTCGAGGCTACACAAACTTATAAAAAATATTTTCCTCAGAAACAACCCCACATTTTTTGTTACATTTCTTACTAGAAACACGTCTAGAAAACGAAATATTCCAGGAAAATAAAAAAGTTCTCTTACAGCTATTTTATTTCCATTTCAGCCAGTCTTATATCCGATCTTCCTTCACGATTGGCTTCATTTTTCAAAGAATGTCTTCGACCCTCGGGCTTAAAAACAGTGGGAAACGTTAGATCAAAAAATAATTTTTCATTTCCAAATTAGTTCTTGCGCTCATGCAAAAATAATCCGTCAGGATTTCGCCTGAATTCTTGCTTTAAAAGAGGATTTCATGGATAGATGATGACTTTCGGGTGGAAGGCATGTTATTTTGAATGTGCATTAGGCAAATTGGGAAACTCTGGGATGTTTCTCTTCGTGTTGACTTTTTAATTACTTAGATAAATTGCTGAAATAATGGACTGTAGATAGCATTCCCATTTGACATTTTTCTATAAATAATTAGAACATTCTTATGTCAGTTTTATCTTTGTTAATAATTAAATAAATTTCCATACGTTGCTTTTTATGTTTAAAAAGATTTATCTTGACTCAGTTTTCTTTTTATTTTGTAAAACACATTTTAAATTGGCGTAATATACATTTCAAGAAACGTTGAGGGAAAAGTATGACTGAATAAAATATGTAATATTCTCAAATTTAAATACATGAAATGCTGTACTCTTTTTGCAGCAATGTATGAAAATCCGTTTCACACTTATAGACCAAAAAGTCAAGCAAGTTATATTTATTATTATTTTTTTCTTTTACCCTCATCAAGCCTTTTTTATTTTGTTTCTTTATTATAAATTACTTTAAGAAAATATTATACTTTAATTGTTTCGTGTGCATCAATTTTTAATAATATGAAGCATACCATCCCTCTCACACACACCCATATATATATATATCTATATAAGAGATATAGAAAACATATATATTTCTATTTCTGATATAATTTAGAAATTCTTAAGAAACAACTTACAAGTTATATCTTCAAAAATCATTTTTCATATGATTTAAATTATTTTACAAATTGAAAGTATATTTAAGTACAATATATTTCTTATTATGTTGCTAAATTTAGGTGTTAAAGGTAAGTTGGTTAAATAAAATATTTAAAGTTTGATTAAATAATTTATAGTTCTTTTTAAATTTCACTTACTAGATACATTATTCTCATAAAATAAAGATTTGTTTATTATGGAATCTTATTTGTTTCTTAAAATTTTAAATCAATATATATGCTTTTCAGAAATAACATGACGTAGTGTTTTGATTCTTAATTTCAATTTTCTGAAACTTTAACATTCCTTTTAAAATTATTTTCCTTCAAAGTAAAATACAAAAGATTTTTAGTTCAAATGTGGTCTTCAAATGCATCTTTAAATCTCAGCAAGCTGTATTCTTCAAATAAGAATCTTATTTAATTCACTGCATTCCTTCGTCGTTTTCTCTAAATTAAAAAAAAAAGTTTATTTTAATTAACTGAGGCTGTGTTCATATTCATTGCGAATTCATGATAGCTGTTGCCTTTAAATGTTTAAATTAAATCGCTTATGCTTGTATTTTCTCTGTTTTTCAATTTCAATTTACTCTTCATTTTGCTTAGTTTCCAGCCATTATGTCTAAAGATAATTAAAATTACTAGGCATCACTATTAGTAAAAAGAAACATCTGTTTACTACTTAAAAATTAATGTTTCTTTGGGATTTCTACTATAACTTAAATAATATATTTATCTTTAAAATAATATCTAAGGCAGGATTATAAAAACATACTATCATAACTATTAGACAGAAAGAAAATGTTTTATATTTCATAATTAATAGTTATCATATCATTCTTACGGTGAATATATTTTTATGAGCATTGAAATTAATAAAGAAAAAATATATAGATTTTTTTGTTTGTTTATATATACTTTTAACAATTAGAAATGTGCATTGCGAAATCATTTAATAGATGACCATTATTTCAAAAATACTGTTAAATAAATGTCATGTTCCGTTTTAAATCAAGCCGGATTCAAAAGTTTTCAATTCGGATACATAATACAACAGTTCATTAGATGAGTTTCTATAGTTACTAGTCTATGTGATATAGCTAGTGTTTTATTATGTTTGAAATAGCTTCAAGCGTCTTAAAGACATGAGGGAATACATAAATTTAAATATATTGTTCATGGGTCAAATACATTTTACTGTAAGAATGGCAAAATAAATATGAAACATGATTGTTATTATACATCAGGAAATTATGAAGATTTCTATGTTTTCAAAATATGTTGAATGAAAACATCACTCACGAGAAAGAATATGTTGTAGGAATTAATTTATTGTTTTTTCTTTACATAAGTATCTCTAAATTGGACAAAATCTTTTATTTTATAGATAATGTTTCTTTAAAAGAAAAATAAGCAATTTCCTTATTTTTATAGTACAATGATTTTTATTCTTCATAAGTAATATAAATTGCGTTTCTTTTTTTCAAATTATAAACTGCAGTTTGTATAGTTGTTGCATTTTAAAATTTTAAATCTATATAACAAAAATGGATAAATGTTACATACAATGAACAACAATATTTATATTATTCCAATGAGAATTAAGTCCACTAAAATACAAAAATCAAATATACACTTTACAAATACTAACAACCCTAAAATGCGAAGTAATATTTATTCTGAAATAGAATAATTATTTTTAAATAGAAAGAAAAATAGTGCGTGTTGCGTATAATTATTTGAATTATAAGCAAGTTTCTGATTAATGCACAAGGTATTTTTGTAATAGAAAAAACATATAGTTTGTTCGAATACCATTTTAATGATGTAAAAGTTAATTATAAGTTATTAATACATAAAAAGATAATCTATAGAATAATGCAATATCACTTTATCTAACAAATATTCTTATGAATAATATTAGCAATGTTCCGTACATTTTTTTATTTATATTTGTAACATATATTTTATAATAACAATTATATATATATAGAGAGAGAGAAATAGTTGTTTTTCTTAATTTCTTTTAACCAAAAATAAAAATACTGAATTTCCACACTATCCCGCATAGGTATACAAATATTATTCTTCAATATGTATATATATACATATTTAGAATAGTTTTTTCATATAAGTCTGTGATATATTTGAATTACAAAGCATATTCTCTACATTATTTAGTTAAGCAAATAATGAAAGAGATAAATATTTCTCAAATTTTGTTCCTTTTGCATGCAGAGACAAAGTAGTATGCTGTGTATTGATATTATTGAAATCAATTATTGTAATTGGTCTAATTTGTGTCGAAACGTAATTTTTTTGTTGTAATTGCTATTTTACAAACTGTTCTTGGTTATTAACATATTTTTAAGAACTTTTAATTTTTTGGATGTTTATTAGATAATTTCTGATTTTAAAAATTGTATTAGTAACTGAACAGTACACTGATATTCAGTAACACTTCTTCTTTTGTATGCAGAGGTGAAATATTATACTTTCTCTTTATGTTATTGAAACCAACTATTATAATTAGTTTAGTTAATGACAAAACGTATTTTTTGATGTAATTACATTACAAGTTACTCTTGGTTATCAACATATTTTTAGGAAATTTTGGCCTCCAAATAATTTTTGACGCACTGTTACACTGACTCATTGAAATTTTGGATTGCATAAACTAAACAATCGAATATCCCTTCTTCGTGTTATTCACATGTAATTCTAAAATGTAATCGGGTGCAAATAAAGAAATAAAGAAATAAAACAAATAATAGCTTTTAAAAGTTGTTAAAGTTTGGTTCTCTATCAAATTATATTAATTTCATATTCAAGAACAGATAAATTGAAAATAAATGGACAGCTTACAGTTTAATTCAGTGCTTCTCAAACTTTCAATACTGGCGCCCCCTTTTCAATCACAATTTTTATCGCGCCCCCCTTATACATAATAATTTACTGAATGCAATAATAATGCACTTTTACGATAAAGCAACAATTTTTATTATAAACCGTACAAATTCATGACATAAGTATTAAATTTTGTATATGTTACTTTTAAGCAAAAAAAAGTTAAGTAATAGTATAATTACTAAGTTATTTTTCCTTTCTCTGATTTTTAAATTGGAACATATTACAAAATGCGGTGGTTGCTTAGAAGACAAAATATAGATATCAGCTAAATATAGAAAATGAACTCAGAGGGTCAATTTCTTATCTTAAAACTCCTTTCAAAAACTTTGCTCTGTAAGACAAGCCTATGGAAGTAGCTAATAATTATTAAACTTGTTCTTAATTTAGTATTAATTAATTAGTCCTAAAATACTCTGTGCGCCACTCATACATTAAAAGCAGTGTTTCTCAAACTTTCAATACTGGCGACCCAATTTTCAATCATAATTTTTGTCTCGCCCCCTGTACAACAATAATGTATTTACTGCAATAAAAATGCACTTTGAGAGAGAGACTCAAAGTTACAATACGATTTTAATTATAAACCGTACAAATTAATACGATAAGTATATTAAATTTTGTGTATATTTTAAGTAATATATATATATATATATGTATATATATATATATATATATATATATATATATATATATATATATATATATTTTAAGAAAATTACTTAAAATATATATATTACTTAGAATTATGTTATTTTTCTTTCTCTAATTTTTAAATTGGAACAGATCGCAAAAAGATGTATTTAATTAAAGATTTATTTCCTTCAGCATATTCATTTCTCAAAGCACAAATGTCATTAGAAAAATAGTCTAGTCAATGTCGCTCTCTATCATATCCATCACATCTGGCATTATCGGGTACGTTTGCGTGAGTCTGGGCAACCTATCGGACGTCTGCGTAAACATGTAAAAATGCTTTTCCTCTTACAATTCCAGTCAGTTTTGGTCGACTCGATACTCCTATAGCTACCGAATCTAGCTTGAATGTACATTTTTTAAATTTCCACGTTAATTGTAATTCACGGTAATTAAGTATTTACGGCAGTAGATTAAAACAATATCATACATACATTTTTAAGTCGTAAGCAAACATTCGACCATAATAAAGAATCAACAAGTACACAGACGAACGAGCATGGTTCCGAAAATTAAATCAAGGCGATCTTCAAAAAATACTTAAATTTTGGATTTACCACTACTGAAGTAAATAAATGATGGAAAAAAGCCCCAGCTCGATATGTGTTAAAAACTTACAAATCTGTAGAACAACATGTGAAAGTTGTTTTTAAAACATGTAAAATCATTTAGCTATGTTGGCAAAGAATTTTAAAAAGTATTTTCTGGATGAGGACAGCTTGGTAGCGTTACGAGTGGATTAGGGATCTATTTCACGATACTCCAGAAGGGCTCTCAACTTCCGAAGAAGAAATCTTCATAGATTTCACATCCAGTGAAAAATTAAAAGGCAATTTTGTAATAAATCGCTCTTTGAATTTGGGGTAGAGTTGGATGAGGAATTATTTGTACTGAAAACAAAAGCACTTCGTATACTATTACCATTTTCAAGATCCTACCTTTTGCAAACCGGATTTTCTGCAGTGGATGCCTTGAAGACAAAATATAGATCTCAGCTAAATATAGAAAAATAACTCTTTAAGTGTCAATTTCTGATATTAAAACCTTCCTTTGAAAAACTTTCCTCTACAAGAAAAGCCCGTGGAAGTCCCTAATAATTATTAAACTTGTTCTTAATTTAGTAATAAGATTGATTGATTGAATATTAACGTCGCAATGTTCAGCTGCACGAAGGCTTTTGACGACGGACCACGTAATTTTGAACCATGGTCAAGTGACGTGGATGACACCTGAGCTGGCACCCTTCTCTCCTAACTACCACACCACACTAACGGGAAAAGTTTCAACTCTCAACAAATTTAACATGCAGCGCTGCCCTACATGGCGGGTCTTTAGTGGTACTGGGCTCGAACTCGTGACAAGGCAAGCCACGATCCGATACCTATACCACTCGGCTACCGCGGCCAAATTCAGTAATAATAAATTATTTATAAAGTACCTTCTTCAGTACTGATACATCAAACGAATACTGGCTGAAACACCGACTCTTCGCACGAGTTCATTTTTATAAAAAAAATAAAACATTATTCTTGATATAATAGCTGAACTGTAAGGAGAGTAAAACTGTGTGCACACACGACATTGTATACAAAAATGTAAAATGATTTTTTTTTAGATAAATGCTATAATTGTAAATAACTGTTTAAAAGAACTGTAATTTTAAACCTCACACAATTAGCATTTAGAATTAATGTTAAAATATGAAAAAAAAAAAGAATATAAAATTCCGATGAAGAATAATTGTGTTACTTTTTAACATTTAAAGCGAGAAGACTTCAAAAAGTTTAACCCGGTAGCAGGCGCGTACTCGATACTAACATTAATGGTAGTGCGGGGGACTCAGTCACCCCAATCATTTGTTTAGAATTATTTTTACTGTACACGATACAAATCGGAATTCTAGTGAATATTTTAATTTATAGAAAGTATACTTACCTTCTTTCAAGGACTATTCAATTATTTCATGATTTGAGAAAAAATCCAAAAAACTGAACTAAAATGATTCAAAAGTACAAGGCCATAATAAAGGACGCAAATCAGACACTTTTCAATTATCCTACAGAAATGTTAAACCAATCAATTCTTTTCCAAATATCGCAAAACTCAATTATTTACAATTTCCTTAAGCGAAAAGCAAACACATGAAAGATGGGAGGGAACTAATATTGATAATAACCATACCATAAGATTGAAGGTCAAATTAACATTCAGATTTTTTATCCAGAAACTGAAATATTTTGACATCTACTAATTTTTAAGAAACATCTGTCTTTTAGGGGATCATATATAGCATTTGTTGCTCCATATCCCACAAAACCTGAACTGAACTGAACGTACTATGCAGCCTGGCTGAAAAGTGAATCATGACTTCCTTTTCTTTTTCTACAACTAATGTACAGTATTTCAATAATAATTGCAGCGGTGAATTGTTTATCTTCTTAGAATTTTTCTCAGGGTCTGGGTTTCGTTTTTTCTTTTAACGAGTAATATTTTATGTTAAAACGTAATAAAAAATCTCTCATTGAGGAAAAACAGCAAATAAAACAAAATGGTTTTTTTTTCTTTAATTTGGTTTTGGGATCAAAGATAGCTATTTGATGACGGAAAAAAACTAGATAATAAATATAAATTATGTCAGTGTGTTGTTGTGTTTTTTTTATTATGGAAGAAAGCATTTTGTTTTACTTCTCTTTCCGGTTATTTTTTTAAAAAATTCTTTAAATTTTCGATACGCTCGCACCCCCTTGTAGGGTCATCGCGCCCCCACACTTTGAGAAACACTGGTTTAATTGTTTTAAATTTATAATTTTTTAATTAGAATACATTTGAATAAAACGTGCAATAATAAGTCCCTTGATCTTATACAATATATTTCCGCGATACAATTTATAATCATGCCAGGATTAAATCTTTCGAAGTAAATGGTAACAGAGAAATTAATAAAATTATAAATTCAACACAGTTTACTTATTAAAGTTTGCCTTAATGTGTTACTTTAAATGAACACTTTGTAAGTCACATTATGGATATTTATGTACAATTTATTACAAACTTTTCCAAAATGTTTGAAATGACTTCGAAAATTTTCAGAAAACATATATGCATTTATCATACACTACTAGAAGGAATTTTCTGTTCTTTTGATATATATAAAAATTATTTCAAAAAACAGCCCAGTTTCTTTCATTATTTTTAAAAGAAAAAAATTGCTTTATTTTAAAAAAATAAAGTACTTTCTATTTCTCGCTCTCTTTTATACTTATGTACTTGTGTTTATTTAATTAATAGTACATATTTTAATTATCATATAAATTTTTAATAAAATGCATACGATATTAAATAATCGCATAAGAAGAATTATTGAACTTAAAAAAAGAGCAAATCATATTGGTATTTCATAAATTAAAAGTTTAAATATTGACTTATAGTTGGAATTATTACTAAATTATGAATAATTAAAACATATTAAATAGTTTTGCTTTTTAAATAATTACATCTACTTTAAAAATATACATAACATCTCGTTAATAATTCAGTTTTATAAGGGGAAAATACTCCAGTAGCTTAAAATATTACATGAATTTAAAAAACCCACTAACTGAAAGGTATATATCTATTGTGAAGGCGTAGATGTAATACTTTTTTTCATTTTAAATAATTTAAAATGTAGATACACCAAAGTGTATTCCTTAAAAGAAACATTTTATGAATTTCCATCGCACGTGATAAACTATATTACCGCATACTACTGAAAACTTCGGTACAACATAAATCCTACACATATTGGGTAAAAATCCAAAGAAAATTCTTTTACTGGGATGTCCCAAAGAAAAAAAATCCCTTTTTTAAAGTGGTTCTAATCAAATAAGAATTCTTTTCTTAGTACCCGTTCTGAAATCGAAAGCAGGCTATAGAAAGAAAAAAACAAAAGGAAAAAATTAGGCTTGTAAAAAGAAAGACGATAATAAAAAAGAGAAAGAAAACGTTCCAGGCTAATTCAATGAGGGACGTTGACGTAAGTATTCTGCTGAATTGACAATGCCCCTAGGCACTTAATTCCATGTGCCAAAACCGTTCCCTCTTAGAGTGTCTTCCTCAATCGCTCTGTTTTTCCTGGATTCTTTTTAAAAATTCTCTTCTTTGGTTTGCCTTGTCTTGGTCCATTCCGATGAGGGTTATTAAGTCAAGGGGCGATCTTGAAGCTGTCTTAGTTTAATCGATGATTAGTTCTGATTTCTCTCTGTTGCCATGCGATGGTGCTTGGGATATTGACCATATATTTTTTTAAACTTTTTTAATTAAATAGTTTTATTCGTCATATACTTTTCGTAATTAAAATTGATTTTTATGATGACACATGCAAGTTCTTTTAGAGATAGTTTTCCGATAGTTGATGATAAGACATTAAAATATTATCTTATAGCTAATTTGAAGAATTTCTTAATGGTATTATGAAATTAGAGTGAATATATATATATTTTTGTAGCCATTTCAATTACGATAAAAAAAAAAAAGTTTATTTAAATGCAATACCAATTTATTCAATACCAGAAAGATTATGAAGTTGCACTTCAAATATAGACAAATGAAACAGAAACGTGTAATGTTGGCTACTAATGCAAAATTGGATCACTCTTTAGATGTTTTTTTGTAAGATAAAAATTAAAGGTTGTAGAATGTGATAAACTTCCCGTGACTTATTTATTAACGTACATCTCGTAACCTGTCCAAGCGTTAACACTAAAATCAACCACCATATGGCTGTTGTCAAATTCACCTACTGATATTTTTTTGTCTAAACAATAATTCACAATTATGATATAGTCAGGACACAAATAAGATACCCTTTTAGTAATAAGCTTTGAGGTTTCAGAAATTAACACATATAAATCAATTTCTCAATCTCCTACGCACTCATTTCTGGATAATTTAACAACGATTATTACTTTTGAGTAAAATATATAAGAAAGAGCATATTTTTTACTGGTGGATAAAAGTTTTTTGTCCTTCAGCAGTCACCATTATTAATAAAATTAAGTTTTCATGTAATTGATTAACAACATCTAGTATGAAATTTTCAGAATACTTATATAACCCCTATTTAAATCGAAAGGAAACATTATTTCGTCACTAATTCCGTATTAAGTATGGGGGAATGTCGATACTTGCGAACTGCCATTTTAGTCAAGACAATTCAATTATGTAATGAAAAAGAAAATAATTTTTCCCACATAGAATTAAATAACAAATAACACTTAATAAAATGTATGAGTAAAAATTCATTTTTAATTAAATATATTAAGGAAAATTTAAACCTTGAAAAAGGCAGAAATTTCATTTTAATATTTTAAAATCCGTTTAGCATAAGCTATTTATAAAACAGATGCAAAATGTGAATTTTGAAAATAATATCAGATTTAATGATTTT
Source organism: Trichonephila clavipes (assembly GCA_019973935.1). Classification (NCBI taxonomy): domain Eukaryota; kingdom Metazoa; phylum Arthropoda; class Arachnida; order Araneae; family Nephilidae; genus Trichonephila; species Trichonephila clavipes. The sequence continues at coordinate 1,344,061 of BMAU01002837.1, read as the reverse complement.
TCTTTCTTCTTCATGTAATGAACCCGATTTGTAATTTCTCTGAGAAATGTGGTAATAATTTAAGCAATCACTTAAGATATTTTGAAAGCAATTAGTATTCTCGAGTGAGGAATCAGAGTTGAAATATATTAATGGAAATTTAAATTTATTATGAATAGGGTGATATATCCGTCTGATTCAGAACTTTGCTATAATGATATAAAATACAAGAATGGCTTATCATTACATTTCTCTAGTTGAAAAGCTGAATTTCATAAATCTGAACTAGAATTTTACATGTATGAATAAGTTACTTTTGCAACATGTATTTATACGTTCAATAAATTTACCAAAAAAAATATTTGATTTACTTCGAGTGTTATGATAATATGGACAGAAATATCTTAACTTAAAATGCAATATAAATATTTATACAGGGTGTTTACAAATTTGTTGCATTTTTTTAAGTTCTGAACTTTCGAAATATTAAATGAAATTAGCTCAATTGACTTAAAAATTTATCGGGTTAAAGCTATTATTTTAAAGTCAAAGTAGTTGGAATATATCCGAAATTTATTCATAGAGGGCGTAAGGTGACATTATATAAGAATTTAAGGATCGAAAATCTTTATCCTATCCTAGAACATGGCAGGAAGTGTTCCCAGATAACCGTATTTTGTGTCGTTTATTATTGGAATAATATCGGGCTATTTTTCTTCGCTGAAAATGCTGTTACAGAAATTGTTTAACTTGCCATGCTTCAGATTTTACTTATGACAATCATAAAAAAACACAAAAGAAAAATACTAGGAGTTTACATTTTTCAACAGTATGGAGCCCTTATTACTACCACAGTGACGTTATATCTTACCTCAAAGCTGAGGTACCAGTTTGGATTGGTCATGGAGGTGTTATTTAATGCTCATCACGATCTCCATTGGTTTTCAGTGAATGGGGTTTTTATAAAGAATCAAGTGTCTCCGTCATTTCTCACATTCGTTCCTGAAATAAAATCAAGAATCTAGGCAGCAATTAATTTGATCGATGAAAGTCTGATGATAATTATGCAGCAAAAACTTATTTGCTGATGGGACATTTGCATAATAATGAAATGAAGCCATGACAAATATTTATATGACAATGGTAAATTAAATGGACGATTTCTTTATCTTACAACAATATGTGTTTGAATTGTTTCCCTGTAAATTACGTGCAATGAATCCTTCTGTTCGTCCAACTAATTTGTAGACACTCTGCATAGAAATATATATATATATATATATATATATATATATATATATATATATATATATATATATATATATATATATATATATATATATATATATATATATGTATATATATATATATATGTATATATATATATATATGTATATATATATATATATATATATATATATATATACTCATGTCCATAAGTTAAGGATAATTCATAGTCAAACGTAAATCGAACTTTGACATACATAAATATGCCACCTGTATGCACCCATCAGTGGATCCCGGTCTATGTTGACATCGAACGTAACACGATGGCTGATTTCTTTGCCAATGAAGCAAGAACACTTGAGCCCGCAACTTCATCTACTACGGTCTATGATGCCAACTCAGTCGCAAAACAAAAGCTCTGCTCAAACTCAAGAAAAACATTCTCGCTGTCAGAACTAAACTATTGCCGAGAAACTCCGGCAACAATAATTAGACAAAGGACAAAGCATTTTAAGGGCATGGAGATTTTCCCGAGGGTTCAATATAATATGTGGAATGCGGGCACTACCCAGGTACGCAACTGGATTCCAAGCACCTTTTTAGCTGTCCTTCCATTGTTAGTACCCATTTTAAAATAAACAATGACTGCAGTATATCATTCGTGCCATGGATGTGGCCACGGCAGTGATTCACGCCCTTGACATGATTTGACTATATCTTTATCTTTTGTTATTACCACCTTTGCACTTTGTCATAAGCGACAACAACAGCATTCCACATGTAAAATGACTACATACATCTTCAAGAATCATATGCAAATTCCTGAAAGCCAACAGATGACACCCATAGAACGTCACAGTGACGAAAGTTTAAGAGGAGGAAACATAAAAAATACAGACAAAGTAAAATTGTTTGCAATGGCTATATATGACTTTCAGTGCAATAAAATAACATTTATGACACAAAGGGCGTATTTGGATTACATTTTAGATGGTAGAATTATCGGCCATTTGGAATGTGAGCGTACCCAACTGGAAGTATTTGAGAAACTTGGAATCGTCCAGAGTGTCATCCCCAGTCTTTGACAATAATTCCAAAATAATGGTAATGGGAATAGACGTTTCAGCACAGATTGCCTCCCAAGTTACAACGCCAAGTAAGGACCGGGATTTGGCAGTTTCTGCCAAAAGAAACAGACGAAGCGCAGCATCATACCTGTCTCGTCAGCACACTGCAGCCACTGGTACGACGATTTCAAGGCAGACCGAGGACGGATGATTATGCAGATTGGTATATATGCTAGTTAGTAGCTCTGTCAGATGTGTTCCAATTACAGTAACTCACGTTTAGCCTAGAATAGAGTGCTTGCATTATGGACACCACAACAAAGGCCTTGTGTAATGTTTTCCAACGAATCCAAGTTTAGCTCGCAGTCTGTTTCTAGCCAGTTTTTCGTATGGAGAGCTCCAGGTACCCGTTACCACCAAGAGAACATCTTTGAACGACACCATTTCGGTGGTGAAGGATTTCTTGCTTGGCGGAGAATTATTCAGATTTGCAGAACAACCCAGCATGCTTAAGTTGAAACCATAACAGGCTAAATCTATCGGGACATCAACGTTCGTCCTCACCATGCAAACATCATAAACGAATACTTTAAATCACCCTATTGGACTCTAACAGAATTATATTTTACGCTTCCGTAACCCGATCTCCCGAATTGTATTTTCACAAAAAGCAGTTTTTGTGGACCTCTGTTCGACAAATTCGACATTCTTGCCAAATGTAGGGTGTAAATCTTATAATTTTAAGAACGTTTTTTTATCGATAAGCCCCCCCTCAACCCCCTTTCAGAGTCGATTTCCTCAAGAGCCGTTCTTAACAGATTTCAAATGAGCAAACGAAAAATGCATACCGAATTTCGTCACTGCAGGTATAGTAAATCCGAAACGGAAATATTTTTTATCAATACGCCCCAGTAGCTCTCCGCTTCTCCACCCCATAGCAGTCGACTTTCATAAACTTCGTTTTTAGTGGATCTCTACTCAACAAAAGAAACATGTTTACGAAATTTTAAGTATGTGTGTCTAACAGTTCAAAACAGGAATTTTTACTGTTTTAAAATGTATCTTTAACCTCTCGCAACCCCTTTTGGGGGTTAATTTTCCAAAAACACGTTCTTAAAGGAACTTAAGTGCATAAAAGGTGCATGCCAACAAAATTTCAGGTCTTTTGGTCTAATAATTGATAAACGAGAACATATTTATCTCCAAATCATATTAAAATATCGCAATGCTTATCATGATTAGATTTTCAAAAACCTCTTATGTAGGGGACTTTTACTTCATCAAAAGAAACTTGTCTACCAAATTTCAAGTCTGTAGGTATAAGAGCTCAAAACTGAAATAAGTATCAAACAACTGGTTACTTAAAATTTAATTCCCGCACGACTAATTATTTTCATTGATACTCAATAATGTCAAGTGAGTGCAATCTACATATCTGTAACTTGTCTATACAAACATCTTTGTTGTGTAATATTCTAATTTTATATTAATATAAAATTAGTTTAGTTTAAAAATGAACAAAAGCTTAACTTTGTTTGTTACACTTTTTCTTTAAGGTGTTTCGATAGAATACAAAAAAATGAAATGTCATATAAGATAGTTTTTTTTTTAATGTATGATGCTATATTTTCTTTGCTGTAAACTATTGAAGTGTTAATCCAGCCAGATATATCGAGAAAAAAAGTTAAACTGCATTTAATGGTTATAAGAAAAAATATTTTTCATTCAATATCTGGAGAAAATGTTCGTCACGTCCTGACAACATAAACGAAAATGAAATCTGTTATATTTTTAAGCTAAATTTTGAACATCTTGACATGTATTAAATTTGTCATCTCTATTAAATTCGCATTTGATTTTTTTTGTATTCTGTTTTGCTCAGGGCAACAAAAAATTGGTTACTAGCATCTAATTTTTCATAATAAAACTTATTTTAAAAAAAGAAATACTGCTTTTCTCATAATTACAAATATATTTTATCACGTTTATATTAAAATTGATGCTATTACTATTAGTTTTTTTAAACGTTCTCGCATGTTTAAGTCATACAATGGGATTTTTATTTAGATATAGGCATTTTAAATGTATTTGTAATGTATTTAAATAATCGTAGTAATGTGAATATTCTTTAAAACCATTTGAAGTATTTTATTTTTGCTTAAGTTTTTACTTAACCAGAAATCAGTACATGCAATTTGTAAAATATTATTAAAAAAAAGAAAATGAATGTTAGACATTTTTTGATTTTATCTTAATAATTTATGTCAGCTATGTTGTCAATATATATAGATATAAGCTCTGCTATTTTATCTAATATTACTTTAACCTATTTACTTCTAAACAATGTTGCTTATATTGTTTTCAAAATGATTTTTTTTCACTTTCAGAACTGGTTCTATATTTCGTTAAACAAATTTTAACATTAATATAGTGGGCTTTAAAATGCAATAATTTATAATTATTTCTTACCTTTTTTTTCAATATTATGCATTTAACTCATTATATTTTGCTTGCATATAAATTATAGGCCTTCAATAATATAATCATACAATTTTATTTTTATAATGCATGTGATGTTTCTGTATCTTTAATAAAATACATTACTTCACTGGCTTAATTATTTACCTTATTATTTTAATTCTAAGGTCTTGAAACACCACATTAAATATTTTATCTTTGAAAAAAATCTTGAGTAACATACAGAACAAAAATAATAATATTAGTTGAAAATTATTGATAAGATATTTTTGTTCGCCACGTTTTGTTAAAATGTAATTTTCAGGTCTAAAATAATTAATAAACTAATTCATAGTTAATTAATCAGCATTATAATTTCTAAATAATTCACTTTGTCTTGTAATTAATACGTAAAATATAAAGTACTAATTAATTTTTGTTACATACTATCACTTGAAGAGAAAAATTAGAATATAAATTCAGTTGTTCTGTGTTCTTTTAAAATTCAATTTTGGGATATATTTCAGATAAAAAAGGAGCTCATGAAAAATAATTAAGAATAATAAAACATGGAGAAATGCAAAATAATAGCTGGAATTTCTATAAAATAGGAAGAGAGTAATTGGTTGATGTTTCTTTATTTATTTTCCTTATATGACCTGGACATCGTTTTCATCATAACGTAATATGTTATTGTATTTATGGTAGTCTTAATGTATATACATGACAAAGAAAATAAATTATGCAGTTTCAGAAGAAATAATTACATTTTTACAGTATAGAATTTATACAATATAAAAAAACCACTTAATTTCCATTGAATTAACTGTTAATTTTTTTCTCATTTCTTCATAAATTTTTATATTCATTTCTAAAGCTAGTATTCATTTGAGAGAAAATACGTTAATTTAGATAATTAAAACATAATATTAAAGAACAAATTAAGAATTTATTATAACTTAATAATTTAAATAGGTATACAAGCATACAAGTAAACATATTATTTTCTCTTAAGTGAAATTTTTAAAATGAAATATAATTAATGCTGAAATAATTTAAGAATTTATATTAGATAAAATGAATATATTTAAAGTGTAGATTGGTTTTGTTTTCAAATAAAACTTAAACTTGCACGCTTTATGTTTCATAAAATATTATATCCAGTCCTCAAGTAATTAATATTTAAGTTAACATACATTGTTAAAAATGAACTCTAATAAAAAAAACAAATTGGAAATTAGTTAAATTTTGAAAGCTTTATTTTTACTTTTGTAATACCAAGATATCTTCTATCTAATTTTATTTGAACATAAAAGTTATTTTTACAGCTTATATATATATATATATATATATATATATATATACTCTGTGCAGCTTACAAGTTCCTTCATTTTACATATTTTATGACAAAAGGGATATAAATCTGACGTATAAATAATTTATACGAATATACATGTATTGTCTAAATTTAAAATTCACGTATGCAATATTTTTTGTTCTATAAAGAACTCTGTATCTTTTAGTATGCTTCGGAATATTTTGTTAATATCCTTTTGTATAAAAACTTTTTTGGTGTATATTAAATGATAATTTTGCTTAGATATTTTTTCATAATAACCGTGTCTCCGAATTACAATCAAGGGTTCAAATGACAAAGAGATTAAGAGTAATCCTAAAATATTAAAATAGCAAACTCGAATGTAACATATTGTGTACAGATAATTTTTGACACCTATTATAGATTAAAGTTATTTTTATTAATTGCTTCTATATTATTATTGAGAAAATATTGACGTTTCTATTTTTGTAAAGTAATACCAAGTAAATGTGCTAATATCATCAGAAACTTAATGGAATTTTAAAATTTGTTATTGAATTACCATCAAATCAAATTTCATTGAGCAAAATGCGTCTAACATTGACTCGTATTTTTTATAAATTAAAAATTGTATATTTTACAATATATATTATATATAGTGTATTTTTCATAAAATACAATTATTTAAACATTTCAAAATTTTCTGCTAATTTTCTATGCTTATTTTACTTGTTTAAGTTTTATTATTTTAAATATATTAATATGTTTTATATGAATTCAGTCAAATGTATCACATAAATAAGAATTTTTGAAAGAAAAAGCAAATAAAATACTTTAAACAATAATTCTATAATATGCTTAAGCTCTACATCTATCTCAGCAAATGAACATATACAACTAGTAAAACTTCACAACACACCCATATCATAGCTTCTTTTTTGACCATCATCCTAAACAGTTTTCTTGTTCATAGCCGCTATCTCTTCTTTCGTATTTAGTAAAATCTCTACCTATTTAGCAATCATAAAGTTTCTGCGCTCGTAAAATTTTTATCAGTTCTTGCAAACTAAATATTAGCATATTTTCTGCAGTAGCATACATACACTGTATCATATGGCACAAATTTTACGATCTAGAAATACTTTATCTTGCTAAAAAGGCATAAAAATTTATTATACCGTGGAACTGGTTTCATATTTATCTAGAAAATAATATTATAAAACGTCTTCACTTTAAATGCTTTGCTTTTCCACCTACTTGCAACAATTTTAACATACCTTTTATTTCCTAAAATATTCTAGTAGGCGCAGGAAGCCCGTTTTGCTTATCAGCCTTGATATAACTGTGTCTTTAAATATTCCTTTAAATATTTAATGATTCTGAGATTTTATGTGTAGTTTTTAAATGAATATAGCATGACTAGCATTTAATTTCTGATTCCATTTCTTGTCATGTAATTTAATATTAGTGTATGAATTTGTTAAAGAAATGTGCGAGCGTTGAAAATTAATCTGTAAAAATCTCTTTTTTGATTTCTAATGCGGAAATAAAAATAAATTTCCCCCTGCTGAATATAAAAAAAACTCTAATTTTCTATGCTTTTAAACTCATGCACTGAATTCTTCAGAAACTATTTAGTTCTATTTTCTTCATTAAACTGATATTAGTAAAATAGTATTTTTAAATAAATGTTCTTGATAATTCTTTAAAAAAACGCAAACAACTTTTTATGCCTTTTTTTAAAGAAAAAAATATAATTAATTGATATTTCTAATAAATTATTATTTGTTCTATTTATGAGTATGTAATTAAATATGTATGTAATAGAAAATGCACTAACGTGCACAATTTTATTTTATTTTAAAAGCCATGCATTTAACCTCAGTAAATGAGTGTGTGTAGTTTTAATTGTACTTTATTATTACACATCGGTTTTAATTCAGCTATGAAGGTATTTTAGAATAGCTCGTAGAAGATAATTAGTTTTTTTTTATGCTTTTTACTTTTTTATTTTACTGTTATGTTTCATTTTGTTTAATTTATTTTTAAATTTCGTTTCAGGATGAGTTGTTTGCAAATTAAATAAACACACATTAAAAGATGTGTGTTCATATGAATCATATTTTGTAATAATTCTTTAATATAAAACATTAGAATTGATTCTATAAATCTATGGTGGTCTATGTCAAATGAACTTTTTTATAAAAGCATTAAGTGATATAACATTGGAAATACATTTTTAAAGATAAAAAATGTTGTTACATTATTTAATTATCCCAAGGGAATATATGTAATTTCCTCTCAGATTCACAAAACACCTATCCTCTCAAATGGTATTACTATTCATTTGTGTGTTTTTAAAATGTCTTTCTAAGCTATCCATATACTACATTTTATACAACAATATGCATACTATTTTTTACAATTTTAATTTATAAATTTTATTTGCTTTCAAAAAATCTTTTTTCAAATGCTTTAACATTGGCAATAAGCAAATAACAATGATATGTGAAAACTGTAAAACGTGAACAATTTATTTAAATAGTTTACTTAATATAGTTGAAAATATACAAATTCATATATCAGCTCAGAACATGAAGTTTTGTAATATTGTGTTGGTTATAAATCTTAAGTCTAAATCTGTTGATATTTGTTCTCTTAGAGATCTACTCAAGTTTCATATTTTATGTAAAATATGACATTATGTAACGCTGATACGAAAACTTAAAATTTATACTTTAAAGACGTTAATAACAGTAACTGTACAGTAATTTGAATTGTGAATAAATTTAATAGTAGCTGCTAATTAAAAAAATTCAAATCTCTTTCAAGAAAATTACCTCAAATCTACAGAATAAACTATTCACAATTCATTACTTAAATAAAAAAATAATAATGATTCATAAATTAGTTTGTCGTGAAACAAAACTAAGTTGCGTTTTAAAGTAACAAATTACATAGGGTTAGTTTTGAATTATAACAACTTATATTTAATTCTGTAATTTAAGAATAGTGGTGGGATTTTAAGAAAAGAGGGATTTTTCCGTTTTAATTACATTAGAATCTTATTATCTTAAGTTTTGTTGCCATTTAATGTTTTACTTTTTGTGTATATTTTTTCACAATAAAAAATATTCAAAATAAGTATTCGAAAATGAAATGCACACATTCTTTAAAATAATGCTTATTAATATATAAAAAAAAACTGAGGCCTTGTAAAATAAGATATCTTCTCTAAGATATTAAATATACTATAAATGTATAGTGTATATTTTATTCTAAATAAAAATATTTTCATTTTATGCCCATAATCTATATAAGAGTTGGGCAACATTTTAGTTCCGGCGTGCGAAACCAATATAATAATATGATTCGGGAGCAGATATGATTTCAGACCTCACTATAATAAGTACTTGAAACAATTCAACTCCTGCTACTATACATGTGGAGTGTAGGAATAGAGGTCAATGATATAAATTTAGAGCTTTATTATATATTCATTTTACACAACACTTAAAGATATTCATATTAACAAAAAATAAACAACATACAATATATATCTTCAATATAAATAAAAATTTAAAATTGTACATTTTTTTTGCATTTCTTCAACATATTTACTGAAATAAGAAATACGCGACAACTAATATAAGTTTTTTTCAATATTGTTAAAAAAATTAATACGAATCCTGTACCTTTGTGCCTTTCAATTTCGAACGATCCTGAACTTCAACTTAAAAACTTCATTACGATTTCAAAATACTTGTCTTATAACAAAAGGTTTGTTCACATAGATATGTAATAACAAAAGTGGAAAACAGAGTACATATATTTTACTTCAAACACTTAAAGCTCTCTGGAAACGACATCCAACAAATTAAAATAGCTAAAAAAGTATCGATAAATTTTTTCAGATTTTTTCATAATTCCGTAGGTATTGTTTTCCATAAGCTTGAAGATGATAGTCCAATAAGCTCTATTTCAAAATTATCATTTTACTTCTACTCAAAAATTGTCAAATTTATAGAATAGTGGAGAGTACCACTTAGATTTGTACCGTTGCCAAATGTGGCACACATGCCATATGTTGATGAATGTTTAAAAATATTATGTGCTAAATGAAACTGTAATCATTTTCTTATATAATAAAAAACTGTGCGAAATAGCTCATTCTATTTTATAACAAAAATTCAAAAGTATAAATAGTAGATTTTAATTATGTTTCTGTACCATACATATTTATGTACTATATCAAATGGATCTTGACAAAACCCAGAATGGCTAACATAAGCAATTTTTAAAAACTTAAATGAAACAAAATATATTTTTTATAATTGAATATGAATATGAAACTAAAATGTTATCAAATGTTTTTACAAATTTTTGTGGCTCGAATATAAAAATACAATTTTGATATTAGTTATATTTAAAATTGCCGCATTTGGAGCACAAAAAAACACCGTATGCTTAAAATCATGAAGGCCACAACGTTTGGTGAAATCAATACTAAAGAATGCTAATAGCTCATAATTGATTGACCGCCTAAAGAAATGCGCTATGACCAATTTTTTTTATTCGTATAATCAATATAAAAACATACATGCAAAGGTAAAATGATTGAATGAAAATCAAAACATCTTTGATACAAGATTTATGAATTGTCACGCAATATATGCATCAACTTTCTTTTTGCATTCACACAAAAAGACGATTAAAATACGCAAAACTATTTTAACTACTTTTTTATCTTAACTCAAATCGGGTTTCTTATGCATATGCTGCTGAATTCTTTCATACTTCGATGATGATCTGAAAAAATTTTTAGGAATGAAATTTAATAACGATTTTATGATGCATGAAACAGCAATCTACGTTTAAAGTAATAAATATTTTTTTTATCAAACCCTTTTTTGATCGCTATTTGAGACAAACAACTAAATGCTATCATTCTTATATATTTTGCATATTAGATATATTTTTCATTATGCTGATTTTTCGTTGTGTAATACATTACTTTCGGTTACAATGCATAAAATTAAAAAAAAGGCTTACACTTCTTACTTCATATTTTTAACTCTACACTTTAAATCGAAAGTATTTGAAGTCTTACAGAATAATTTATTTACTTTGCTCTATGCTAAAGGAGACAACTAGAAATAGGAAGAACCAAACTGACACTAGACACATTTAGTTATTCCAATATTTACAAATGTATCAATGTAATTAAAAGAGGGGAGTCTAGCAAATGATATTCAACATTGCAATTAATTCCACTGAGATAAATTTAAATGAAAATAAAATACATTAGGGATATTTAATGTGGAATCTTCAATCTAAATTTTACCAACTTAATCTCCTTCGCTCTATTAAATAAATTTATTAACATATTTACAGAGTTTCGAAACTAAATTGCTCGATATCGTGTTATAACTCAAGTAGAGCCTTTTATTTAGAATTGTGGATAATGTATTATTGAACTAAATATATGGTTAGGAAAAATATATATTAAAATAAAACGATAAAGAGATGCATATAGGATGTTTATATAGGTAAACAACATTAACTTAAAGTATTTAAATCTAAATGAATATTGAGATCCAAAATTTTCCCTTTATCTGAAGGATTTTCTTACGATTTAGATTTTACATGATTTTAAATATCCTTGTTTTCATTATAGGTCTAAGGGTCTGCTTATAAAGAAGATGAGCTCCTCCAAATATTGTGGATAGTGATTAAATCCTAACCATAAATATGTAAGTTAATTTTTGTTATTTCAATATATACACACTGCTGGCCGTAAAAAATACAATAGCAGTAAGAAAAGGAGTAGAAAAAGTTTACTTATAGTACATATAGAATACATTATACGAAGAAAGCACGATTAAAATTGTGGACAATTTGGAGATATACAGGGTCTGGAACACTCTTCCTCTTGGGACAATATAAAGGGCTCTAACTCGGTCAGGCAATAAATTAATCTAGACCTAGATAACAGTTGCTAACAAGCCATTATATATTGCTTCAAGTCTTAGACATACTTCCTTAATTGTAAGAGTTGGATAGTGGTGGCACTTCAGTCTGTCATCAAGGTCAAATAGATAGATATGTGATGGGTGAGAGGTCTTGAGAGCCTGCTGGTCAGGTAAAAGTCGAATATTGTTGGTGTCAAAATACTTCGGAAATGATGCGGTATTCGGTTATACTGTTAAAATATGACGTCATCGAGTCCTTGAAGAGGAAGCACAGTCTCTGGTCTATGGATCTGATAAATGCAATGTTGGTTGATCAAATTACTGACTACACGGATGGACAATAGGTATGCGTTTCGTGTACCCAATGTCTACCCATACCATCAAACTGGATGTAGGGCTCAATTTACGATATAGAATGCAAGAATGACACATATTTTCATTTCGATGTCTCCAGATACCCATATGTCTATTTGAATCCTGCTTGGGATTCGTTTGACTCGCCATGTCATACATGTATCCAATCTTGTTATTGGTTGCGCCACTGTCAACGAACGTCTCTATGTTGCAGTCAGTTTCAAGGAGTGTTGCCGTCAGTTTCAATGTTAATTTGCACAATGCAGACAGTACGTACACTGTTCCACATATCTTACTGTCCTTGCAGAACATTTTCCTGCTTCAAAAAAATTTACTTCCTGGCTCAAAGCCTGTTAAAGTCGACTAAAAAGCATATCTATATTTTTGACCGTTAGCAGCTTGAGGCCGTTGAAATCCCACATAGTGTTCAATATCACACCTGAAACCATAAATTCTTAATTCACCTAACAGTGGTTGGATTCCAACCAACACGCGAGTTGCAATGTTATAAAACGATAAATAATACTATCGGTATGTCACAATCCTGCTGCTATTGATTTCCGACATACGCTGGTAACCGTGTCTTATATTTATACGAGGCGTAATGCAATCTTTCTCCCAAAGAACCAACATTCAAAAACCATTTCCGATTGAGAAGCTTGGTGAATAAGTTTTATTTTATATGCAGTTTGATTTAATTTTTTCCCTCGAAATCGTTTGATTGTGCTTAAATGCTAATGATTTGTATAGCCCAGTACCTTCGTCTTTCGTGCGAGTTTGTTGCTTGTATCCATCCTCTTTCATTTAGTTGCTGTTGTAAAAGCTAGCAGCATATATATAGATATAAGAAATTATGGTCAAATGATATATTAAAATACACATATATATATGATAATAAGAAATTAGAGGAGCACACGCAACTACATTCTACAATCCGTAGTTAGAACTCAAGAGGTAAAGAATTACAAAGAAACACGTATAGCACATGCAGCAATGACAAGCAAAAAGACTGAGATAAAATGCAAATACTCGAATGAAATATTTTGTAAGAGTATTCTACAACAAATTCAAAGGTCGCGATCGTCTAGTTAATTGGATCGTAATATTTAATCCATATTTCATGAAAAATGCTATTGAAAGCGACAAAAAAATTAACTCCGAAATAGATGGGTGCTGTGTTGTTCTGTAACCACAAAAGTCGAGTGGTGTACCTTGGAATACTTTAAGTAATTTTGGCTAAATTTCTTGCGGAACACAAGGTATAAATGTCTGCCCATATGACTTGGCAGCAGGTATGAGTATATTAGACAGCCGTGCTTAATTCAGGGACAAACAGTTCCAGAAATGCTATTAGAATGAATCAGAACGCTCGATGTGTCAAATATTAGGTGCCCACACATCATAAGTATGAATCTTTAAAATTCCTTTTTGTGCTAATTCCCGTTCATTTGTTAATACAGCAGAACATCTTTGTGAACACGGTCTGCTGCAGAAACCACATGGCAAATTTTACACCTGCCGGTTGCTGTTATGAACATACACTGGACCTAACATACACTGGAAATGATTCTCTCGTGTGTTTTTTCTCTTGAATTCCAGACGAAGATTTTATACTGTTTGTGCTTGTTCTATCTGTTTGTATATCATTATATTGTTATTTTTTCATAAAAATGTAAGCATAAATTAGGTACGGTAAGTCTTCTGACTTGATGTATATATATATATATATATATATATATATATATATATATATATATATATATATATATATATATATATATATATATATATATATATATATATATATATATATATATATATATATATACATTTTACAACTATTTTAAAGATGGGTGCATCATCTTGGAAGTTTGAGGGTTCACTTATATTATGAACACCAGGAAATTATACAATTATATGTAAATATTATTATAGTAAATTAATAAATGATCATATACAAAATAATAATGCATATGATGTAAGTAAATTTAGTATGAAAGAAATTAACAACAGATTATTGGCATTTGGTAAACAATTAAATATTTCTAGCAATAAAATTATATATCCCCATATATTTCTGACTCCTAAATTTCATAAGAATCCAATCAAATTCCGCAGTGTAACAAATGGGTTCAATACTTATATATCAAAATCGGGAAGAATTTTACAGACCATATTACAAGATACAATAGACAAATTTAAGGATACTTCTATTATAAAAAACAGCCATGATGTAATAAAGAAATTTGATCAACAAGAGGTATTTTCTGTGAATGGGTTCGATTTCGAAGATTTATTTAACTCCATTAAAGATATAGAAGATATAATTCAGGTACTTTCAGATGCATATGAGAAATATGATTTGAATAATTACATTAGTTCTGAAATGTTCAATACACTTATTCGTTTTGTTATACAGGAGAACTTCATTATTTTTTGAGAACAAACTTTATAAACAAATCAAAGTTGCCTCAGGGTGGCCCGGCTAGTAATAGTCTTTCACCATTTTTAAATAGTTCGAAGAAAGGAACCCTCTTGCCTAAGATACATAGATGATTTAATAATTATAGGTCATGATAGAGAATTTAAACCTAACATTAATTTTTATCCGGTACCTAAAAATAATACAGACGAATTTTAACTCAAACAAAGTTGAATTTTTGATTTGATTTAACTATTATTGACAACAAATTATATAGCAATATATATGATAAAAAAAGGAAGCATTTAAATTCAATGTCATAAAGATACCAAACTTCAATAGTTGTCTTCATATATCTGTATTTAGAAATATAATTTTAAATTTTTTGTTGAGAAATAATAATTTAACTACGCACAATATTGATAGATTCAAAAAAATCCAGAAATTTATATTATTGTGCATACAAAATAATTATCCCATCAATTTCCTGAGAAAATATATAGATTAGAAATATTTCTTAAAAATATTTTTAAACACGTAAATGCACAAATCACCACACAACATTAGGTCCACAAAGTCAGCTTGTTAGTGGTCCAGCTGTGAAGAATTTGTGCATTCCACACACAGGTTACATTTTAATATAAATTTTGATACACACACACTTAAAACAATATTTACACGACTATATATACACTTTAAAATTATTTATTACCAGTTAAACATTTATGTCCAATCAGACATTTATGACCAATCAATCAAGCAAGTCTTTTACATGTGATATGGTTTGCATCTAATGCCAAGTAGTCATACTCTGGTGTTGGATCAAGAATCGATTGGATTGACATGGTTAGATGTTATGAGCAAAATATGATGTGTAATTGATATATTAAAAATGAAATGTCGTGCTATAGGAAATGGATCATATTCTTGATGGGATACTGTTTGGTGAGTCTTTAATGACTTACTCTATTCATTTATGAATATACTGTGTGTTTAAGGTGAACATTCGGTTTTTAGAAATTTTTAGTTTGAACTTTCGGATTTTTTAGCTTGAACTTTTGAATTTTTTAGATTGAACTTTCAGATTTTTTAACTTGAACTTTCAGATTTTTTAACTTGAACTTTCGGATTTTTTAACTTGAACTTTTTGATTTTAGATAATTTTTGATTTGAACTTTCGGATCTCAAATATTTTTTGATTTGAACTTTCGGATCGGGAATTTATTTTTTCTACCTTTACAACTGTTTTAAAGATGGGTGCATCATCTTGGAAATTTGAGGGTTCACTTATATTATGAACTAAATTGTTTTTAAATTTTAATATTGCAATATCTTTCGGAATGTGATGGCGAATAGTTTTATTTTTCAAGTATAATGATTTAATTTTAACTTTTTAATTTAAAGTATAATGGTTTAATTTTAACTTTTTAATTTTTAATTTTTTTTTCTGAAATTTGAAAATTTTCCAATTAAATTACCAAGTTGCAATAGGAGGAAGGTTGGCGCCATCAAACTAGTTTAACCCCACTTATCGGTCCTAAGTCCGAGATTGCACTTGGATATTTTATAAATTTTTATTTTATTTTATATTTTTTTAATTTTGTTTGAAAATGATGGAACATTATCTTTTATATTCGCCATTGATATTCTGAAGTGTTTTGGTATTTTGGGATTCATATATTTCAATTTTTAAATTGATAATTGTGATTGTTTTTATATATTTAAATATATATATATATATATATATATATATATATATATATATATATATATATATATATATATATATACTGATAGAACAAGCACAAACAGTATAAAATCTTCGTCTGGAATTCAAGAAAAAAAACACGAGAGAATCATTTCCAGTGTATGTTATGTTCACTGTATGTTCATAATAGCAACCTGCAGGTGCAAAATTTGCCATGTGGTTTCTGCAGCAGACCGTGTTCACAAAGGTAATCTGCTTTATTAACAAAGGGACGGGAATTAGTACAAAAAGGAATTTTAAAAAGGAATGTAAACATAAATTATTTACGGTAAGTCTTCTGACTTGATGTACCTATATATATATATAATATATATATATATATATATATATATATATATGTTTTGCTCAACAACATGAATATCAGAATTGCATCCCATCTTTATTAGTGAGTGATATAATGGGAAAAGTTTCAGAAATGAAAATTATAGTAGTTGGAAAAAAGTAAGCAATAAAAAGTTACCCGTATAATATTCATAAAGATGTAATTTATAAAAAAAAATTATTCACACTTTCTTCAGTGGTGAACAGTAGTCGTCAATCGAAAAGTTAAGCAGTAGAACTTATATTATGTTTTCTGTACATCTCATATTTTATAGAGGAAGCATATTTCTTGTTACGTGGGTTTGAGTGAGATAATTTTTTTGCATAACGTAATGTCAACTGATATGTATAAAACTTACACCTGTGTGCAGGTAAATATTTAGTATATTTTTTGGATGTTTAAAAAATTAAGATACGAGAACTTTAGAGAGAAAATAGGTCACGTAGAATAATTTGAAACATGTATCCACGTAAATATGCTTAACTGTCTTCCAGTGCTGCTTCCTACGATTTTTGATATGAGAACCTCGCATTATGCAAATACCACGGTACATGCAAATGAGCTTTATTACTTAAATAGTAGTGTAGGAAAAATGATGGCATTCTAAAGAAATAGAGAGATTTGGTCACTTTTCATAGATGTAATAACAACACCAACGTTTCTTAGCATAACGAGATTCTGTTACAATGTCTATTGCTAAGAGATCATGCATGAATAGATTATTTTTATTATTACTAATTCTGAGATTCATACTTCAATCATACCGTTCTACTTATTTCCTTATTTTGATAATGATAAAATTCAAAGATTGAACAAAATGACTGAAAATTCGATATGGTTATTTGTGTGTCTCTTGCTACCTATAGTTATAACAATCCTGAATATGATATGGTTTGATTAATCATTATTTAATTAAAATAGAAGTAAAAGTTTTAATATATTGAATGTTAAATTTTATAGTAATAATTTTATAGTTGTTGTTGATATTGTACTAGCAGTGTAAATGAAATTTTGTTTCAAAGTTATTATTATTACCACAACTGAAAGAAAAAATTATGTTCAGGTAAACACGTTGTGAGATGAGATTTAAAGACGATAAAAACTTTAAACATGCGTTTAAAAATTAGAATTTTTTTTTAGGTTTAAGAACATTCATATTTTTAATTAAGGAACATAATCATAATATACGATCAAACAACAGTAAGAAATAAAATCGATCAACCGGATAAAGTAGTAGATGAAAAATCAAATTTACAAACATACGATAATAAAATTCAAGTAACCATGCAGTTACTTATTTTGAACATCTTACACAGCATCTATCAGAAAATGTTACAAAAACGTTGTGCGTAAATATTATTTTCCTTGCTTTTGAAGAACAATATCATCGTTTTGTTATTCTGCTTTGTAGAAAATTTGAATAATTGAAAACAAATGAATATATATTCAAAAAGTTGTAGTTGAAAAAAAAATGTTTGATCATCTACATATATGCTTTAGATTGTATGATAGCTTAAAATTATACTTAAACATGATTGTTCAATATTTCAGTAAAATATTTATACATCCTTTATTACGAAAAATATTGGAACGCAATCTTTTTATTCCTTCCATGGCAATGCTTTCAGATTCTTTACTTTAGAATTGCATGTTATGTGAATACGAGATTGGTCCATCTCTCTCAATGAGTGTAGTTCAGTTATTATTTTGACTAATGTGTTCATAAAAATTTGCAGAACAAAATCTCATTTTAGATTTTAAAATAATTTAATAGGCGTATAAATAAATTTTGCAATGTCATAGTAAAGACCGAGGATTCACTTAAATATTGATTATATTTTTAAAATTGTACTTTACTAACGATTTATCATTTTTGCAGAGATTACAGTTATGAGAAAATACAATTTGAAAGAAAAAAAAAACGTGTAAAAAATAACACTATTTTAAACTTTTGCATTTTCAAAACAGTCAATTTAATAAAAAATGCATATAATTTAAGGGCAAAATTTGATTTTGTTTTACGTTTAAGGTAGCGTTTTCTAAACTGTGGGGTGCGTCCCCCTAAGGGGGCGTGATAAGTCTAAGAGGAGGACGCGAACATATTGAAAAGTTGAAAAAAGATTATTTAAAAAAATTATTAATTTACAGAAAGTGACATAATAAAATATATTTTGTCTAATAAGAAACACATACATATTTAAACTGATAAAAACACTTATAAATGTATTAGTAATGCACAATGTATTTCATAATTAATTTAGCAATACTAAGTTAATAACACGTTTAATAACTGCCATTGACCCCATGGGCTTGCCGTATATAAAGTTATATACACAAATTAACACTTATCTTGATAATTTGTTCGGTTTGTATTTGATCCCTTAAGGGGACTTGGTACGATTTACGCAAAAGATTTTAATTTAAGGATTTTTAAATTTTTTTTGGTTGCCTCCTATGTATGCATATTATGTTAAACAGATTTTGGGCTCAAAATTTCATAAAAAGCCAGCCATGTAATTTTTTAAGGAAAAAACTTGAAATTTTTGAAGTGATTTTAAAGTGCTACTCCTCCCCTACAAAAATTGACGTACATGCATGAAATTTCATTTACAAGTACATCAAACTATGTATAAAAAAGTTGGTACGGGTTTTGCGTTAATGTGATTGGTATTCATATAATATTTCTTTTTATGAATGTTTATTGAAAATTCCTTACAAATGTATAAATTCTGAGTTTAATCATTTAAAAAAATAAACATTGCTTTGATTCAAAAATGCATACCAACTTTTGTTACATGTACTATTGGCAATAGGTAAAAAAAATTCAAAGCGTTAGGCGCAATACAAAAAAAGCCTTAGTATTTTAAATGAAGACAAACTAGTTATTTTATTTTTCTGAGATACGTCAGTTTAAAGTTTTGATTTGCCATAGGGATGTGAATAAAAACGAACGGAAAAGCTATCATAATTCTGCATTTTTTTAGTTTAGAGCATTCAAATTTTGTGAGGATATAGAAAGGTATATAACAAAAAGTTAGGCTAAAAAATTGAAATTTGATTTTTTTGACCGATTTTGGTTAATTGAATCGTACTGTGTCCCCTTAACTGTCAATTAAAAGTTACACAATTCGTTCCCAATGCCACCGGACACACTGTCAAGGTAATTTTATTGTACTCCATAACCTTCAGAATAACTTTTATGAACATCAGTGCACAGAAAATACCGTACCTTAGAAAGACGTACATATACGTCCGGTGAAAATAAAGCTTTGGCTAAGTGAGACGTTTATCTACGTCAGTGGTACTTAAAAGGGTTAAGTCGTATTGTAGTTTTACCGTCGAAGTATTGTTGAATTGAATACATTGTTACTGTATTGGGAGGGGGGCAATGAAAAGTATTATTGAATATTGGGTCGCAAACATTGAAAGTTTGAGAAGCACCGTTTTAAGGATATAAATATTAAACGCAGCATGGAAAACGGGTTTAAATGTTACGTGGACTATGATAAAATGAGTATATTAATTTCCAAGTACGAGGAAAACCGATCAGCTTTCTTAAGTAAATAAGCATCAAACCATTAAACTCTTATTAAATGAATATTTAATATGTTTCCAGTTATAAATATTTTATTACATATATAAAGGTGAGAAAATAATAGTAATATGTCCTATATAAATACCTGCTAAATTCAATTTTTTTTTAACATTCGAGTTTCAGGAAAGATTATATTTATTAAGCGTTTTTATATTAAAATAATAAATATTCATCGATGCGCGTAAACATTTTTTAAATGTTTGAAACAATCAAATTTTGTTATACTTTGATAACATGCAAGTTTATACAGTTAATTCAAATAATAGATTCCAGTTGTAAACAATGCTTTATTCATACTAATATGTTATACAAAAACAATATTTTATCAATTACCTTCTCATTGTGATACATAATTTCGATTGTTATTCTATTCCAAACATTAGACAATTTGTATTGTTATTATGCACTGCTAATGAAACTATCTAAAATACGTCACATAGCAAACATATGATGTTCATATGATTGTTTAATGTATACTTTAGAATAATTATTATTTTCCGATGGTGTGTTTATATATTTATTAAATATTATTGCACAAGTCTTGAAAGTCCAATGGCTGCCATCCCATTGTGGTCCTTGGGGAAATGAGATAGACTACATCTTGACAAAAATAGGCATGGATATTATCCCTCTGACTACCTATTAACTCGGCTAAATTTGAAATTTATAAGATCTATAGGAATGCTTTCGTAGTGCAGCTGCCAGTGCTATTAAAAATAAATAACGGAGGATGTTATTAAAACCTGACTATCTCGGAACACATAAATACAGTGAAGTGCCACTGAATTAGGGATAGCAAGAGCTATGCAAATTGTGTAGAGCTGCACATCATTTATGCGAGAAGGAGGGAACTGTGGTAACTGCATATATAGCACGTACTGTGGTTGTTCTAAATTAGTTGTTGGAGTTTCCAGTATGGGTAAACTGCCTGGTTTAGACGTCTTCAATCGGGGACAAATGGTAGGTGTGCGACGCATGAGCCATTCAATTACCGAACTCGCGATACTGCTAGGATTTTCAAGGTCAACCGTTTCAAGAGTATACCAAGAATACATAGATGGTGGGCAAGAAACTAGTGATCGAGCAAATTGCAAAGCTCAATGGGCCTTGACAGTGCGTTGTGAGAGGCGGCTCAGGCGTATTATGCGTAGGCAACGAAGCCAAACATTAGCTCAAATTACCACCCAGTTGAATGACGGTGCCAATCGTACAGTCAGTAAACGTACTATGCAACGTTTTCTTCACCGCTTGGGTTTAGGGAGCCGTCAATCTACGACAGTACCGTTGCTCAATGCTCGCCATCGGGATGCACGTCTTTCCTGGACAAGATGACACAGATATTAGAGTGTAGTGGACTGGAAACGAGTAGCATGGAGTGAGGAGTCTCGATTCCTACTACTTAACGCCAACGGCAGGCTGAGAATATGGCGTCAGGTTCATGAAGCCCTGGATCCTACATGCTAGGTTGGAACTGTACAAGGGCATGTTGGTTAATCATGGTCTGGGGTGTTTTTTCGTAGCACTGTTTTGGATCTTTGATCCGTGTACCAACCTCTCTCAAAGCAATTCGGTACGTAGAGTTGCTGGGTGATCACCTCCATCCGTTTATGATGTTCCGTTATCCGCACGGTAATGGAGTTTTTCAGCAAGACATCTGTACCTGTCACAAGTACCAGTTGGCTACTAGCTGGTTGGATGAGCATTCCTCTGATTTTTCTGTCATAAATTGCCACCTCTCAGCCCAAACTTAAATCTTATTGGACATTCTTAGGATATTTTGAAGCAAGGCGTGAAAAGCCAATACATATCACCAACGAACCTTACTGAATTATGGACAGCTTTAGCCAACATTTGCCAAGTCATCACCGTGAATGTTTCCAGAAATGTTTTGAATCTATGCCTTGTAGCATGGCAGCCGTTATCAATGCCAGAGGAGACACAACTCGTTGCTAGGTAGGTATCCCTAATTCAGTGTTAATATAGGAGTAACATATTCTTAATGCAAAACAATAAAGTTCTTGAGATTTTCCTGGGTGTAATAATGCATGGTTGCATGACAAGCACACACACTATTATCACATTCAGTATACTTAAAATATTTGTTTATTACTATTGTAAAAATCTATTTAAAGTGTTTTCATGAATAAGCTAATAGAAAAGATTGATTTATTAACCCCAAACAGGGAGTTTTATATTTCAATCATAATAAACTGTACAATAAATATATAGTTGATTTGGAAATTAACTACAGTTAGTTTGTCACTTATAAAAAAGGTACCTTATACTTCTATCAATTATTCTTAATTTTTCAAATTGTGATAACTAATGAGAAAATTTATGCCATTTTTTAATCTCAAAAGATGTATGAATCAATATAGTTTTTAAAGTCTTTTTGACATTTTAAAATTCATTTTTAAATATTTAACTTATATGTTTTACCTTATATGATTGAAATCATTTAAATTGAACGTTATGTGTCTTAAGTATAATGAGCTGTTATTAAATATGTTCATATAATACAATAATAAATTATAAAAACATACCTTTAGATCACTGTATAGAATAAGATCGGATTAGGAAAACATTAGAATTACCAGTATAATATTATATTATTATTCCTGTTGAATCCTAGGAGGACCCACTTTTGGTCGCCAAATTTTTTTGTCGCCAAATTTTGAGCGATAAAGGTTACAATATGGTAACCTTTCCATTTCATCAAAAATTTTGGATTTTCAAATCACCGAAAAAAATGGCAACCCTAAAAAAGTGCAACATTTTTCGCCTTTTCCGAAAAAACGTCATTTTGACATTTGACTTCGTTGGAGGTTGTTAAGAATGGCGTGTGAAAGGAAATTACTTTAAAGTGAGGCTACGATAGGTTTCTTTGTGCTCCTGGGCACATAGGGGAAGAAAGAGACGTTAGAATGGTGTATGAAAGCTAATTTAATTGCTTCTCGTTATGAATGTTCGAGGTGTAAAAAAAAATATGCGTTTGCAAAAGCGAAAGGGAACGGTTGACGGCTACGAATGGCGTTGCCGCAGCCAGTCGAAAGATAATCGCCACGAAGTCGTTCGGAGTGTGAGAAAGGGCACTTGGTTTAGCGAAAGCAAACTTGCTATAACTATTATCTTGCGTTTGACGAGATATTGGTTTGACAAGAACATGAATGAGTTCGTGATGAATGACTTGAAAGTTAATAAGAATATGACAAAGTTAATAAGACATGTGGCGGCGATCTTACGATCACAAGTTGGTGAATGAGGATTTTCATAAATTCTTTGCATCCATCGCAAGGGTGTATCCACCAACAGATCATGACGAAATGCAAGCGTAAGGTAAGTGCTTTTTAACATTTTTTAAAATTGATTTCATGTATTTCTTCGATTCTATCTTTGCGAAACGCCCCTTTCGTCCTTTTTTAAAAATATAAATCATGTTGTACACACTGGTTTTAGAATACTTTTTTAAAATGAATTTCATTGCTTTCTCCGTTTTTTTTCTTTATATAATGATTAATTTAATGTATTTATTCGATTTCATCTTTGCGAAACGCCCATTCCATCCCCCCTCTTCCCCCCTCCGCTGACGCATGCGCTTCCCAAGAGTTTTTCGTCATTGACGCCTTTTTGAAAACCTTCAATTTGGCGCTTTTTTGTGAAAAATTTTTACCGCCAAAAACAGCAGTGGGTCCTCCTAGGATTTTACCTATTATTCCTTTACCATTATATTACTCTATTCCTTTTAAATCTTTCATTTCATTAAATTTTACAAATTAACTTAATTAAAAACAATGTAGATTATCTATGTGTTATTATGATAATTACTCAAAATAATGATTAGTTTATAAATAAAAAATTAGATCTCCAAGCAGTTTGAAGATTTAATTTGGTTTATTAAACAATTAATTCAATAAGATCTTAATTACTTCAAACTTTAAACATCTCTTTAATACACGAAATGCAGTTTTGCTAGAAAACATCAGCTTATATCTCTAAAAAAAAAAAAAATATATTGAAGATAGTTTTGAAAAATTTAGCTCCAAAGTACTGATGATAAAATGACATTCACACGCAGAAAAAAAAATGACTTCAGATACCAAAGTAACTGAATCTTTAATGTTACTTATATTACAACGGTTTAGATAAAAGTAATGGCACTAACAAACTCAGCACCACGAAACACATTTGTTATAGCAATTCGAAACGGCTATGACAGTCATTGAAATACGTTGAACAGTCTTTAGTATCAGCATCACCATCTCGTTGCTTCAATTATACCATGATATTTTTTTCTGTACTTGGCAAGAGCCGTAGAGGTTAAAATAGAGCCGCCATCTTGAAACTGGCTTTCACACTTTCCCTACTACTTAACTTTATCTGAATTCTACGTTCCTCGGATCCCCTAAGGGTGGAAGTGTGCATTTGATGTAGAAAATTTTTTAAAAAGCTCGTTATGTCGTCTTTTTAAGAAGACTATTTTTGAGGGTGGACTGACGAGTTCTTGATTCTAGAAAAGTTGTTTAATGGTGACTTTCTTTCTCCCTTTTTGCTTCGGGCGTAATATTATTTTTAACGCGAGATATATCTCATTCTGTGAAGTACCGCATAGCAATTCATGTCAGAGTAAAATACGTTAATGAAATTTTCTCGTTTGCCTTCTTTATTTCAAATCTAGATTTTTACTCTTCAACGCCTAATTATAATGCTCCATATTTTTTGTGGTTGTATGAGATATGACTGTCCCAGAGACAGAAAAAGTCTACCTTAAAATATTTCAGATTTAGTTTCATTCCATGGCTTTATTTCCCCCTTTATTAGCATTTCGGTTTCTTCTTTCCAAATTAATAAAAGGGATTATAATGGTGAATAAATGTTTTTTTTAGAAATATGCATTGCTAATAGCGTTAAAACCATTACGTTGTTGCTAAAACCTAATGCAGAAATGATTATAGAGTAATATTTTCAATGTTTTTAAGACTATTAAATTTTTCACTATCTCTCATATAAGAAATTAACCAAGCATCAAAGATTTTACATGGAAATGGCTGTAACGAAAATTATAGAAACGACCTATACAATTTGTTTTCTTAAAAGAAAGATTTTATTAAACTATTGAAAAAATTTGAACGTTTAAGATTATTTATTCTGCATTAAAATTTTTACAGGCAATGACCATGGCTGTAACTATAAAAATGATAGGTTCAGCTTCATTGAAAAACAAAAAACTTTTATTTACTTTGAAATTTCACACAAGTATTTCATATTTTAGGAATGTATAAGTTTACCATGAACATGTATAATTTTTAAATTATCGACATACTAATATAAACAAGTGATGGGTTTCACTTGTATAACTAATTATTTAAAATTCAAAATAACAAATATACAAAAAACACAAATAAATGAAAAAATAATTATTAGTATATGGCGCAAAATTAATTATTTCGTGCAAAATATCGCTTAACACATGTTCAAACAAACTAATATATTTCTTAAATGGATAATCTGGATAATATTGAAATGTAAATTAATCCATGGCATTATTTTAGATTAACAATATCAAAAATAATTTGCATAAGGAAATTTTTTAAAGCTAGTACTGCTAGTTTAATCCATATATGACTAATATGCATTGCATGTTAATTTTTTTACTTTTCTTCTCTCATTCGCTTTTGTCATTTTTGGGGTTCAGTTGAAGTAAGTTTACGTTTCACGAAAGTTGATTTACATCTGACTTTTCATTTCTAGTTTTTTATGTGGAATGGATTAAATGGTATTATTTTGCTCATTAATTTTGTGTGCTTACTTCTCGTTGTGATATATATATAAGTTTGAAGGTCAAGCAATAGGTCTGCCGCGTCCAATCCACCTCCTGAGTTATGTAACAAGGGGAAGGTTACGCAACGCAATCAAATAATGAGCTGGTGCACCATTGGGCAAGAACCACTGTGTTGTTTTTAAGTTGTCATAGGTGGGCCTGAATCCAGGAAGAGTGGTCCTTGCCCAATGGTGCACCAGCTCATTATTTGATTGCGTTGCGTAACCTTCCCCTTGTTACATAACTCGAGAGGTGGATTGGACACGACAAACCTATTGCTTGACCTTCAAACTTCCTGACCTCAATCTCTTGTATTTCTTCTACTGAGGCAACCTAAAATCGCTTGCGTATGAGATTCCGTTGACTAAAGTAGAGAATCTCTCTCGGCACGGATAACCGTCGCTGCAGCTGACATCGCCAGCATACCAAATCTGTGTGAACGTTGTCCGACAATTCTTCGTTCTTCGGAATCGGCTGTACTATGACCTACAAAGTCACAATTCGGAGCAATTCCTGTGAAAATCACTTGATGTTACATTTCTGAGGTCCAGATGTGATTCAATGTTCGTATTGTAAATATGCTTTATGTGTAATAAATATATTACTCAGTTCTTTTTGCCCCTTTTCGTTACATTTGACATCAAACACGTTGTAAGATTCGCCCGGAAGTTTAAAAATCTTTATAGGGGCGCGGTCATTGAAGGAGAGGGGAGAGAAAAAAACGGAGAGAAGGAGGGAGGAAGAAAACACAAGATGGAAAAAGTGAACAACATGGCGGAGCGAGAGAACATGTCAGAAAGAGCGGGATAGTGATCACGTTGACGAGGATAGAAACAAAATGGTGTGTTAACAACTTAAAATTAAATGTATATAGTTAGTTTTTCTTTTTGCGTTGAGTGTGGCTGTCTTTGGAATAAAACTCTTTAGCCATTAAATAAGTAGTGACTTTATTAAGCCTGGATTTTCTTTTGGAATCTTCAATTGAACGAAAAGAACCTACGATTTTTAATTCACGCCATAACTGTTTTTGCGAATTGCTCCGACTAAAGGTGGTTTGCAACCTCGTGACCCCTGGTTATCTGTCATCCTCATGCTGCCAACTGTCAACCACCTGAGTTTGTCGGTTGAATTTGGGAACACCCTGTAAATACCTTTTTAATACATATGAACAAAATAGTTCAATATCGCTATAGTTTATTTTCTAAAGCTATTGTATCATATAAAGAAGGAATTTCAAAAATAACAATATTACATAAGAAAAAAAAGTCTTAATCAGTACAATTATTACAGAGTTTTAGATGATAATGTATCAGAATAATAATAGTATCAGTGAGAGGAGGATATATATCATACAACAGGAATATATTATCCAATTAATAGCATATTTATAATTAAGGGTTCGTTGTTTGTAATTTAT
Organism: Trichonephila clavipes; assembly: GCA_019973935.1. Lineage (NCBI taxonomy): Eukaryota > Metazoa > Arthropoda > Arachnida > Araneae > Nephilidae > Trichonephila > Trichonephila clavipes. The sequence continues at coordinate 1,316,345 of BMAU01002837.1, read as the reverse complement.
AAAAGTAAGACAATCCTAACTCTAGACCACAGTAATTCTCAACCCCTCTGTCGCGGCAAATTCATATGCGGCCAAATTCTTGAAGTATGCCACCCTTTTTAAAAATAATTTGTATTTAAGTTACTGCAGTTTGTAAAGGGTGTTTTTTTAGAGGTATAGAATTTTAAATTGCAATAAAACAACGATGTATTATTCGATTGAAATGAATTTTTTTTTTATTCGAAAGATAATCTTGTGACATTACATTTTAAATATGATCAAGCAAGGCATAGATTCGTCGGATGAGCCCAAAACGAGATTGCCGTTGTTCCCGATTTTCGACAAAAATATTATTCTTTTTCTTACAATTTTGTTTAGCGATGAATAAAATGAATAACGCAAAACTTACAATGGTTTCAATTTCATAATTAAGTTCCCTTTTAATGGAATGCTCTAAAAAGAAGTATTCAACGTAAAACAAAAACATGCTATTCTACGAAAAAGATTAAAATCTGTACTGCTAGAGTGTTTTTTTTTTCAGGTATAGAAGTTTAAGTAGGCATTACTTTCCAAGATGGTGACCGAATCAAGCTGTCAAGTGATTTATTCTCAGTTTTGTTTGGCAATTCATCAAAACGATCATCAAGCAAGGTGTAGATTCGTCGATGAGATTGCCGTTGTTCCCTATTTTCATAAGCAAATTTTGTTTAGCGATGAAGCGCACTTCTGGTTGAATGGCTACGTCAACAAACAAAACTGCTTTGGATGAAGCTAATCCACAAGTGCATGTCGAAACACCGTTACATCGTGAAAAACTTGGTGCCTTTATGGGCTGGTGGAATCATTGGTCTTCTTCAAAAACGATGAAGGCCACAACGTTACAGTCAATGGTGATCGGTATAGAGCCATGATTACTAACTTTTTCATTCCTGAATTGAACAATCATGATGTCCAGGAGCTGTGGTTCCAACAAGAAGGCGCAACATGTCACACAGCTCGTGCCACAATCGATTTATTGAAAGACAAGTTTGGTGACCGCCTAATTTCACGTTTTGGACCTGTGAATTGGCCTCAAGATCTTGTGATTTAACACCGCTAGACTATTTTTTGTGGGGTTATGTAAAATCATTGGTCTATGTGGATAAGCCACAAACGCTTGACCATTTGGAAGACAACATTCGCCGTGTGATTGCCGATAGACGGCCACAAATGTTGGAAAAAGTCATCGAAAATTGGACGTCCATATTGGACTACATCCGAGCTAGCCGTGGTAGTCCTATAGTCCTATGCAAGAAATCATATTTAAAATGTAATGCCACAAGATTATCTTTCGAATAAAAAAAATTCATGTCAAACGAATAATACATCGTTGTTTTATTGTAATTTAAAGTTCTATACCTCTAAAAAAAACACCCTATATAAGGTAAGTAATATGTAATCAATTACTCAATAAGCATTTTTTTCGTACATATTATTTTATTTAAGATTGAAGATTATTAACAAAGACTATTTTATATAATGTATTGCAGTTAAGAAAATTGCTTAAGATTTTTTTTTATAGCAAATGTGCCGCTAAATTTTGGAATTATTTGGAATGTACCATAAAAAAAAGAATTTTGAGAGTCACTGTTCCAGACAATACACTTTATTTTCAGCTTTCAAGAGGTAATTAAGTATTTAAAATTATATATTGAAATAAATTTTTGTCCAAATAAAAAAAATGAATGCTTGTGTATTTTTAATTTTATTTTTCTAAATGAACAATTCATAATAAAAATGAACATTTCCCAATGTAATTGTTATATATGTTTATCCATGTTATATTTTGCTCTTAGAGTAATATGTTGTATGAAAGCAATAAGAAAAAAACATTTTTTGAGCAGAAAACTATAAAATTTATTTTTCATAATATATTCCAACACAATAAGAAATTGCTTAACAATAGTTTTATGTTTGTATAAAAGCTGAAATAAAATGCAACTAATCAAATTTTTCGTAAAAACTTTCATTTTAATCTAACAAAACGTAAGGAATACTGATTTTAAAAAAACTTAGTTACACGGTTATGCAATTAAAAAAAGAAGAATTCATTATACTTCGTTGAGAACATTTTAATATTTTTAGTAAATCACTAAATAATTTTCCAAATCCAAATACCAACCCATTTCATAAAAAAAACGTAAATATTTACTGAACACTTTATTAATGCCATCTATTTTTAGAGGATCTAGAATTCTTTATCTTTTCTTTGTTTGAACTGTTTACCAAAATAATTTACACAACTCTAAATTTTTATTTTTTAAGCGTAATCGTATGAAATGAATTCGAGATTAATGATCCTCTGATACAGTTTTGCAATTAATAAATTTCAGCGCTCATTTTTATTTTAATTATATTTTGTTTCATCCCGAAAGCGGTAGCATATTTTAATTCAAAAGGAAGTTCCTAGCTCTTCCTTTTTTATTCTTTTTTGTTAATTGAACCATCGCATTATTTATCATTTTCTGTAACTGTTTGCATTCACTAAAAGTCCTTTGGAAGGGTTCCACAGCTTGGTAAATCTTTATTTAATACAATCAAAAAATTATTTCGTTTAATTCAAAACGAACATTTAACGTTTTTGAATTGCCGTTCTCCGTTTGAAACGGCATGATTAATTTAGTGTTAATCTTTCCTTTCCGTCGGCAGTTTTAATAGAAGTTTTATTTAAATACTCCTTCCCCCACCTAAACTAACTCCATCCAATGTCGTTTTCGACCTTTTGTCGTTTTTAATTTCCTCCGATTTTTAAATCATTTTGCATGCAGTCAGAGAGAGAGGGGGAAATGGAATTATTCTTCTGAGTTATTAATTTCAAGGCGAACAAAAGAAAGCACGACATTTTCATCCCCCTTGAATTTCTTTAATTGGTATTGAAATGAAACCTCAAAACGGGAGTACGCCACAGAAAATTTAATCAATTTCCTTTTATTTTCTTTAATTTTTTGCAACCCCGTGCTGAGGCTATACATAAAATATTCTCCCTCTTTTAATTTCCTTTTTAAAAATTCAATCAAAGAGCATCTATAACATATGCAGCTCTTCTTTTCCGAGACATGACATAATTTCTGCAATCTTTTGAAATAAATAAATAAGATACATTTCCGTATATTAAGGATTTTCTGAATTTTTGGAATGATTTTTAAAATTGATTTCTATATGAAATACTCACTCGAGAAAATGACTTTTCTGTACTGTTTGAAAAATGAGTATTACTTGAATTGTTTATTTGATAAATGCTATTTTGTAAGATAATATGTGGCTCAATTAAATTAATCTTTTTAAAAATATATATATGATACTTAAAATAGCAGTTATTAAATCTTTCTTTTAGATTTTTTTTTAATTTTTAAGCACTTTAAAATGAAATAAAGTAGTATTTTATGAATCTTAATATTAAATTATGAAATTAAATTAGTTTCTTAGCGAGCTCATTTTGGTTTAGCAAGTAAAACGATAGAATAAATTGGTACTGTGAAATTAAAATGTTTTAAAAAGTCTTAATATATGTATTGTATAATGAAGAAAATTTAATTATAATTATATTGCTAGATATAGTAGCACAAAAATAGAATTTTAAAGAATTTGAATGTAATGGAAAATACTAACAAAATAAATATTATACTCTCTAAAATTGAAATATTCATATAATTTTAGTAAATAGCATTAAAAAGATTTTTTCATCAGTTACATAGTGAATTTTTTTAAATATTACTTCGATTAAATTTCTTTGGTGCAACATGGAATCTTGTGAAATGGTGCAGTATTCATTTTAAAACTTGAGACGCTTAGTTAGAACTTACGAATAAAAACAACAAAATGAAGAAATCATAAATTCAATAGAGTTCAGTTTTATTTCAGTTTTAATATATTATCAGCTTAGGATTCTATGAAGATGATTCGCATAGATATCTAAATTCCCATATGGAATAGATGTGCTGTAGGCATAACCTCTCTGTTTAACAGAAAAAATTAGATGTTAAAAATCAATGGGTTATATATATTTTAAGTTAATATTACCTATAATCAAACATTATGTTTTCAATTGCATTCAAAAACACTCTTATAGCCCTTCCCTTTTGATGTAAAAAGAAAAAGAACTTTAAAACGGTACATTTTTATTTTTCGCCACCTTAATCTCCCTATAGGAGTTAACACTAGTTTGCCAAATGAAATCATTTTGATTGCTTTTTAATTTCACTTAAAAAACGATTACATAATTTCATAGAATGCTTTTAAATATTTTTTCCAAGTGAAGTACTTTTTTTTTCTTTTACTGTTAATATTTACCAAAAAGTTATTATAGGGCTGCAAGTGATATACAAAATATTAAAAATTAATTTTAAACAAATTTTATTTCACATTAATCATTCTTTGACAATACAGTCACTTTGATTGCTTCTGAGCAATATAGGTATGTACTAAATTTCAGTTTTTCTAGAGTAAATCTCCGTAAAGTCCTGTTCAAAGGATCTCTACTCAACAAAAGAAACTTGTTTTCTAAAATTCAGGTTTGTACATGTTATAGCTCAAAAACGGGAATTTCTATTTATCTGTAACGCACCTACCTTGAGACCATATCTGCAATACCATTTCTTAGAGGATTTTTACTTAACGAAAGAAAAATGCTTTACAAATCTCATCTTTATTTCCGCCAGCTCAAAAACGAGAATAATAGTTCGAACACCGGAAAAATAGTTCTTACAACGATGCATCTATAATACAATCTGTTATAATTTAACATACAATTTTAATGTTTACTTCCATTATGTCCTAAATGTGTTTCCAAACATTCAACTTACCAAGTAATAGCTGTCGGTATATTTTGTCACATTTCATACTTTTTTCACTTATGAAGTAGTGTTAAGATTAAAGATCCGACAAGTTAAGTTTTTACTGACATCGAACATTCGTTTTCCCGCATTCCGAATGCTTGGGCGTAATCTGATTTATTTTTATAGATCACTATATCTACTGAATATACTGTATCATATATATATATATATGGAAAGAGTATGCCATATTGTATATGTATACGCACGGTTATTCATATTTTCTTTCAATTGTAAGAATACGCAATTAAAGATTTATCTATATACCTTAACTATGAGTGAACTTTTATATCGCCTGCATCAATGGAATAGTCCAGTTATGGGTGTACTTTAATTCATGGGATTTTAAACGTTATTGATAGCCCGTCTTATCCGAAAATTTGATCTTTTATGTAAGACCAAGGTTTTTTGCCCCCTTTACCTCATGATGTTGCAGAAATGCATGAAAAAATAACACGTCTTAAACAGCGTTGATAATTCATGTTGAGTAGAGTGTGGCAGGAACTTGACTATCACTTTCATGTATGGCATACGACCAATGTTTCACTCATAGAACTCCTATAAGTTTGTAAATAAAGCTTGAATTGCTCATGTATTCCTTCGAATGTTCCTCTTTGCTGAATTCGTGCTAGTTATTTTACTATAGCGCTTCGAGGCAATGGAAAAAAATATTAATAACTCTGTGTATACATTCACTCAAACATATACTTAGAAATATAGTATGCCATTATATATATATATATATATATATATATATATATGCATATAGTATAATAAAATAAAAGTGAAAAAGTTCTAAAATCCACAACGCCAACGAAGAAAGAAATTGGAGTTGAAGAGACACAACAAATGTAAATACAAAAATATTCTTTGGACTAAACTGGAAACCTATTTTGATTTCTAAAGATGTCATTTAGATATATTAATCAACTGATTGAAAATACAATCATAAATAAGTGGGTTTTTTTATATCTGTCGAGTCAATACTCCTTTAAGTGTACTAGCTATAAATATTAATTTACATGAAACTTAAAACTATGTTTTATATAGCAAATAAATCTATATATATTCTGAAATTGGTGATAACACAACCACTTTAACCCTTTTAAAGCTTTAAATAATTTAAAAGCAATTTTGAAGCACTTATTTCTCAAATACTTTACAGAAAACCATTCCTTTAAGAGCAACTTTATTTTTTTACCTTCACTTAGAATAAGTAGATTATTTAGCTCAATGGATTTACAGAGTTCTTGCATTTTTATCATTATATGAAATAAGAAAAGTTCAGAAAGATCTTAATTTTTTAATTATTTACTTATTTTAATGGGGAATGAATAGCGATAATGAGATAAACATCTTAGACGGTTGGGGTATAAGAGTTTATTTTTCTTCACTAATTGCATTTCCAGTTTCTAATTACAGCTTTTAATTAAAATCTAAACAGTATTTAAGTTTCAAAACAATATACGTCATTAAAATGAGTTCACTTAGTTTCATAATCGTAATGTATGTATAATAATTTGAGAAACACTGAAATATGAGGCTTTGTTTTTATCTGTTGAGTTTAAATTTAATTAGTTAATTTGAGAAAGTCATCATTTACAAGACTCAAGTATACACGGAAAAGTTTTCTGCAGTTTTCTCTATTAGAATATGTTTTGATGAGCTATAGGACATATGAACAGTCTGTGTGTATAATGCATCCTAAATTTCGCTAATTAGTGATTCGATAGCATGCCGAAAAATAATTTTTCGAGTACTAATGAACGGTGAAAATAATTGAAGCGAGATTTTAGTAATACTTAATTTTTAATTAGAAGATTGTTCACATGATTTTATTATACTTATTGACGCTCTAGTGTACGTTTGAACCAAACCAAAATAAGTAAATATTCCTCAGTAAAATCATTCTTCTGAAAAACTTTGCATTTTATTGTTTGTCTTACAACAAAAAAATATGTAGTTAAAATTAAATATGAGAACAAATTAAAAACAAAATTGTAAAAGCTGTTTATAAGACAATTACAGGTTTTTTTTAAATTTGAGATGGCTTTGTTCTTCACAGCATAAATACTGTCAAACAAATTCTTCATATCGATGGTTATTTTTGACATCTCTGTCGGCATGTCTATGATAGTCAAATGCAATTTAATTTATTCAACATAACATAATTTTTTTGTATAGTTCAATTTACTGAACATTACAGTACTAAAATTATTTATATTCATAAAAAATAACTTTTAATCTTTTCAATAATTTTGCTTAATCTAATTTATACTAAATAGCTATAAAACTAGATAAAAAAATCCGAATGCAAACATATAACATCAGCTTTAAAGGAGGCCAAATTCTTATTTCTTTTCAATTACTGCTATATCACTTTGGATATAGAGTTAGATATTATATATCTAAGAATGTCAGTGAAACTAATGTCTAATATTAATAACCGAGATTGAATTTGTAGCATTCACTAAGTGCTTTAGATTTCAATCATTTTGAAAGAATGGTTGAATTTCATGTGACTGTAAAGTATTTAATATTTGCGTTATTAATCAACCGCCACTGAATCTACTGAAAAATTCCATTCTATATACGATTGCTTGTTAGTATCTAAAAGTCTGAAGTGATGTAGTTATCAATAAAATATAGTAGAACGTTATATCTCAACACTTTGTTTTATTAAGTAAGTTTTTAAGGAAATTGTTTTTTTGAATAAAGATATAAATCTGATGAAAATTGAATAGTAGAAATATTATGAAAACTCACACAAATGAGTATATATGCATGGTGATTATAATTTATGTTCCGCTTTCAAAATTCAATAAAATGAGCCAATTTGTCTGAATGATTTCAAATTCGAACTGGATATACTTAAAAAAAAAGGAGAAATGATATGGCATAAGAAAAAAGGTTCCAAAATTTATTGATAGAGGGCACTGAAATCGGCAAAACGAAAGTAGATTTGACTACAAGAGACATTTTGAATTGAATTACGACGGTTTTCGCATGAATTGCCCATTAAACCAGCAGTATTGTTCAATATGTATGATTGTTTTGGGTGTTTCTTTCGACGAAAATGTGACTACCAAGTCATTTAGCAGTTGTTGCAATGCTAAAAAAACCCGCGTTGCTGTCGTTCTGCATTAGATTGGAAAAATAATTTTTTAATTGTCTTTGGACGAAAAGCACATAAAAAGCAACAACGCAATTGCCAGTTTACAGTCACTAGATTTGCGCAAGATATGTTCAATATGCTGTCCCACCATTTTCAACCACAAGTTGAAAACGATAAACAACAAAGCGGAGTGTCCCAAAAGTCAAGTTGTGATTGTGTTGTGTATTCCGTATCTTCAAGTCAGCTAAATGTACCATCCAGACAATAAATACATTATTTTTAAAGTAATGCAAATGCAGGAGGTCATAAGGATTGAAGATCGGTGATCTTGAATTCCAAGCTATTAGAAAATGATGCCTAAATAATCTATAATTTAAGAAATGTCTCTTCAGCAGATACATCACTGGCCTTACAATGTAAGAAGGAACTCCATTTATCGATATATTTTGAACATTTTTCTTATGCCATACCGTTCCTCCTTATTTCAAATATATTCAGTTCAAATTTCAAATCTTTCTGACCAGTGCTCTTTTACAGCATTTTGAAAAATCAACCTTAATTATAATCTCCTTGTATATGAGTGTGTATAAAAATGATGGAATGAAATCGGGGAAATAGACAAATAAAGTATTTATTTAAAAGTGGAATATAAGCCATTAAAATTTTCTAAAATATTTTGCAAGTACAGTAACAATATTGTAAAGACGCCTTCATACACCCTATGTATGACCTGCTACTTTTTTGTCGAAATGAATCCACCTTTTCGGAAAACATAGATGCAGTTGAAAATCTTCTTTGGAGTTCACAAGGTAATAATTTTTTGAGCTAGGAAATCGGTTTTCGTAAGAGGGAGAGGATTGTTATAACATACATATCTGATATTTACTAATGTAACTAATTCTTGGCTGAAATTTAAACGTAAAATAAGATAGTTGTAGATCGTATTTCTGTCTTATTTAGTTAAATAAGGTTATAGAAAAATGTACCATATACTCCTATTACTGAGAAATTCATTATTAACGTTGCATTCTAGAATTGAGTTTAAGGAACTTTTTTCTTTTACAAATTCAGTTAAGGGCCCTAAAATTTGAAATAATTACACGTGTAAATATAAACAAATTAAAATTACCGGTTGGACATTAAACAAAATAAAAATTCCCATTTAAAAATATTTCAATTTAAAACATGCACATTAGTCAGCTCTGACGTGTTACTTATTTATTTGGCTTTTTAAATGATTACAATTTAATTTTAAAATTTTCTAAATGTGTAAGATTTAGTTGCTTTTTTGTAAACTATATCCCAATTTTAACCTTATTCCATTACATCCCTTTCTTTAAAATGCTTAAACCTATTTTGAATAATTTAATTGTTTACACAATAATGCCTCGTTATCGGAGAATTTTATCTACTACTAGCGAAAGAAATGAATAGTTATTTTTCTTTATATTTTATGTATTATAATTTTTAATTATCAACAATATCTGTATTTATTTTTATTTTTGTCTAAATCAAGGATTAAAAAAATTAGGGTGCAACAATAGTAAAAAATAGTAAATAGTAAGTGTAAAATATAGTAACAGTAAAAAATTCATTTATATAAATCCTACAAATTATATCTATGTTTTATACTGTTTCCTGTGTATAATAAAACATTATTTAATAAATTTATTCTCATTTATATGTGTTAAGTTGCACTTTATACTTCATTGCAGTAAGAAATACGAAAGAAAACGATAGGAAAAAAATGGATGTAAATAAAAATAATTTGGGTATTAATATAAGCTGTTGTTTAAATGAAATGAAAGTAAGCAAAAATTTTTTATATTGAAGGAGAGCTCCATATCTGAAAGGAACTTTTCTGAGATTTGACTAGTCCCTATTCACAGAACGAAACTTTTTAACTCATCTTTTAATTCAAACCATGGGGATTGAAATAATTTAAGAAGGTAAAACTTATGCTTGGTATAATTTGCAATTACTTCGAAAAAATAAAAGAAATTGTAACGCAAAAGAGAATTATAATATTGCACAACAACATGAAACACAGGTTACACGATCAGAGATTCGGAAGCTAAAAGAGATGTTCGATATAAGGAGTGTCAACTCTGCACTTTCATTCCTTATATATGCCTCCACCAAACTGCAGACTCAGCTATCCTACATCATTAATTACGTAGGGGAGATTGCGAGGAAAGGCACATAAAGTTTCCTGCGGAACCGATAATTTGTTAAAACTAAATGAGCTAAGTCGTTTAGTTTTCATTGTAAGATTTAAAATTTTTACTTGTGAAATATTTTTAATTAAATAAAAATAATAAATTTTATTTAATTAAATTAAATAAAAGGCATCATACTACAGTATTTTATTTTGCAGTAAGGTCAGAGAAATCTCGACAGTTTGATTCTGAATTGTGTGTACTTCAATGCCAATTTTTATTAAAATAAATTTCCTGTATAAACAAGATGGCCAATTATTTTTACTATAAATATATTTTTAACAGCACATGTGTGGATTTTTTTTCATATTTAATTTACTTAGGGAACGGAATATAGCACAATCATTATTAATAAAATGTATTAGTATATGAATAAAAAATTTGAATATTAAATAAAGCTGAATTTTTCACTTTGAATTCAATAATAAATAAAGAAAATCGTGCTATAAGTATATCACTAATTACTTTTGAAATTTTAACTTGTGAAATCACTCTTTTTGATGAAGCATTTCTTGTTTAGAAAATCGATTTTTATTTTCTGTAGTTTAAAATTTTGTATTTTTCCATAATTAATATATAATTTGAAAAACACCCTCAACAGTCTGAAAATTTGAAGATTTAAAAAAAAATAGTTTTAAAGAAAAGATAATTTTTACATTTAATTAAAGACCCTTACGTAAAAAAGAGAAATAAACCTGAATTTGAATCAACATTTTTACTTAACAAATTTCATTTTTTATTTAACAAGGTGTATTTGATCATTAAGCATTGCATTAATTGTTTAAGGTAGGGGTACAATGTAAGGCATAACTCGATTATATAAATACATTCTTTTAAATATTCTACGATACTTACATTAAATCTTTATAAAGTAAAAGATAATCATAACAGCGTTTATAATAAGTACCTGTTTTTCTGTGCATATCATCTATTTATTAAACATTTACGAATAAGGAGGAAAATAGAAGTATTTAATTTTTAAATTTAAGAAAATTTAAACTTTTAAAATGTTTATAGATTTACTTATTAATTTCAATCACTTCAACATAAAATTTTTAAAACCTAAAATTTGGCGATTTCAAAGATATTACTCTGATTGCTGTTTTCAATAATGAATCACTTTCAGTAGCAAATTACAAGCTATTGAAATGCCTATAAGAAAAAATTGAAGGGTATAAAATACCGTTAGGAGAAAAAATCTCTTTTTAAGTGATTGAAAATTTAAAGATGTACACAATTTTGAAGTTCACAGATATGATTCGAAGTTTTTCTATCTGAAGAAATTCTAAATAAAGACGTAAGACATTATGTTCTTTTAGATATCATCTTGTTCGTCAAATGCACATCTTCAAATCTAGATAAAACCTCTTCCTATCCTAAGGCTGCGGCAAAGTACTTAAAAAGATCAAAAATAGATTTTGAAACTTTTGAAAAAGTTGTCTGAAGTTATCATGCTGGATGAGCTTTATGTGGTTTTAGATTTTGGTACTTATTTATAGGTCAAATTTCTTTTAGATAACTGACTCTATGATCAAACCTATTTTTGGCTCTTTAAAAATATTATTTCAGGAATTGGTTTAATTTTTTTGTTTCCTAAATCATAGTTGGATATAGTAACCAAGAAAAAATGTATTACATTTTTAAATGTTTGTGTTACTATGATTTATATAAAACTATATTTATACGTGTACCATTTTTTACAATAATCTTAAATAAGATAATTGGGAAAATATCCTTTGACAAAATGCTGCGAATCGTACTATTTTTCCTTGAAATTGAAATAAAAATAGTTAATCACAATAATATCGTGCAACGAATTCAATAAAAGTTGGAAAAATCACGTAATTGTATAAATCTAAAAATCTAAGTCACAGGAAGGGAAGAATTCAACATCTTATGATTTTGAGTAAACAAGAGTATATTTAATTCAACGGGTCTTCATTTTTATAATACTGTAGGGATTGTTTTAAAATTTCATCCATCTACTTTTAATAACGGATGTTTCGTTGCTGAATTTAAATTTTATTCAATTATTTATCTAAAAAAATTCCAAACCGTTTTCCAAATTTCTAAGACGTATTGCAGAAATCTATAATATAATATTAATAACCGAATATTTCATAAAGGGAAAATAGTAACTCACTACAAACTTTGTTTTGAATTCATAAAAACTAATCTAATTGAAAAAGTTAAAAAAGTTGTGATTTAAACTTGTTTCTTCAAGAAAGAATTTCATATCTCGTGTCAAATTGAGTTGCATTTTCGAGTTATGATTTCACTAAAATTCCGTTATTCTGAATACAGCCTTCCCATAAATTAAGAGGAACTTCAACGTCATTATATGGCATTAGTGAGACTTACGAACAGGAAGTACAGTTGAGTTCAGATGGCATCATTGTAACTTGACCGGGCTTCCTGTTAATGAAGTTCGTGGAAAATGCTCCTAGTATAGTTCCAATGCATTGTTAGTCCCAGTATACCAATTTCTAATCAAATGTGATTACACAATGCTCAAGTGTTTGAAAAAAATAAAGCAGCATGATGGAACATTTACAGTAGTTAAGATTACTTCTTTGGTATTTGCAACAGTTTCCTGTTCTAATTTAAAAGAAATATTAAACTATTTTCTAAAACAAAAAAATTACTCTTTTTAATTTACGGATAACTTAAATTCTTGAAAAATTATCTATATGGCATAAATAAACCGAAACAAAAACTATTTTATATAAAAACTCACTTATATAAATTATTACAAACATTCTTGAAGCATAAGTTATTAATTTATGTGTTTCCTGAATGTAAAAAAAGGCTTAATGTGTGTGAGTGATGATAAGCTCATTTTAATGAGATATACTCTCAAATTCATATTTTTTTATGTAATGTGATACCCATACTACTAAAAAGAACTTAATTTTAAAATTTTGTTATAAGGTTTTGCATATAAACTTACAGAAACAATAATTGAATAAGATTCTCACAGAGCTATTGGTGGTGAACCTTATAATTTAGAATCACTATAAAAAAAATGGGAAACATGCGCATTTCTACTTTACTCTCTGTTCTCATATAATACACTACATGAAAAAAAAAATTTGTTGATAATTTTCATTTAACTCATTATTACAGTTAATAAACCTTTCTGTGAACTTCTTGTGGTATATCACTTGACAAAGAAAGTTTGTGACTGCTGACGTACAAAAAAGGTAACTGAATTATATATTAAGAAAATCGAGCAAAATGTTTTGTTTTCTCTTTTACCCCATTAATCTCACAACAATAGAAATATTTAGCTGAAAATATGTTTGAACCCTTATGACAGGGGTGGGGAGGCTTGTACATGGTACGGTCTACTTTTAATTTTGTAAAGATGGTGCAATCCACCTTGAGACGTAGGTGTGATGGGCAAAGAAAAAGCTCAACAATATTTAAATTTTAACAATAATAAAACAGAATATGTGTACTTACATACATAACTACAGTATAAAAACTCACTCTTTAAAAACTACGTTTTAAGTAAATTTCAAAATACAAACATAATAATTTTACCCATACATTTAATAATATCAAATGATGCATCTTCAAACAATTCACGATACATCAAAAAATAAATAATTTTCTCTTGAAATTAGTTCTCGTAGCTATAGTCTCAGTAAAAACCTTAGTGTCCATATTACCCAATCCAACCTTGAATACCTCGATATATAATTACTAACTGATAATCTTGCACTGGATTCAAAGTGGTTGTCTGTGAAACGGGAATGATATGTTGTTTTAATTATATTCTTCGTTCAAAATGTAGACTCACACAGATAGGTGGAGCGGAAGAAATATGTTAAATAAATTGTGCCCCTTTTTTATAAAAAAATTGGGATACTTTACTTCGTCTATTAGATTCCTAAAGTTATTCTTTACATATTTTATCCTTTTGAAGTAGAAAAAAAAGCTTCGTTTTCCTCGAGAACATGTAACATATTTTTAGTTATACTTTTCACATCAACATTGCCAATGGGTAACCCTTGAATGCAGATTTTGATTCTTGTCTAGTAAATTCTTGAAAACGTCTCTCAATTCCCTGGTGTTTCCATTATCTTCATAACCACCTGTGTTTCTTTTAGTATGTGTATGTAACGTTTCATGTGAAGGCAGTCACCCCAAAATTTCTTGGAGATCCACCGGTCGATTGCAATCGACTTAACGCCTACCCCGGCCCTATGATATTGTGAATATTGTTCCCATATTCGCACACGCAGTAGCTTGGTGGTCATTGTCACTTGCTGAGAGATCGATCCCTAATGCAACTGAAGTCCCACCTTGAAGAAGGAATGAGGCACGTTAAATATGCCGTGGCCCACAGTCCTACCATTGGCATGATGTCGTATTTTGGAGTGGGGGTATGGCTCACAGATGTCATCCTCGTCAATAGTCGGTGTTCCAAATTACCAGGTCCATCAGAAATAGACATTGTCTATGCTAAGACGTTAATAATCACTCATTCAGGCAATCCATATTCGCTTAAAGAAATATTTTTCTATAACTAAAGCCAATGTGTTTTTTTAAATGATATTCAAATCACAAGATCAACGCCTGACCCAAAATCGAATTCACAGCATTCATGCTACACTAACATGAAGACTGAAACTTCAATATACTTGAAACACATCATCCTTTCATTCAGGAAAGTCTGATTTTTTTTGTTTAAATTTGCAAAACTCAAATACAATATTTGTCGATTACAAATTCATCACCATAAGTTTCAAAAACTGAATAAAATCTCCCATAACAATTTTTCAAAAATCTATAAACGTAAAACTAGCCTTGGAAACTCATCAATTATTTAGGGCTCATAATACATTGAGAAAAAATGAAAGTCCAAGTACATAACGTAATAATTGCTTTTGAGTTGACAATTAGAATTATATTTTTATGCGTAGTATGAAACACGTTGCATGATTTACGTCATGCAAGTTTAACGCTTTATATCGATTGTAAATCTGTCGAATATACAACAGTATAATTAATTCCAATTAATGAATACGACTTTTAACCATAATGTCAATGATACTTTGGACAGTTATATAATATCCTAATCGATATTGCATTTTGTAATTGTAATCAATTTTGGTTGTGTCCTTAAATCTAATGAATTAAATAATACGATAATTAACAATTGACATAACAATTGGTTGCAATATTAACAGCCATATGATTGCAGAATGCATACTGACTTTTATAGTTTACTTTGCAGTTTTAATTTATTATCTCTCTTTTCTTGCATTGGGTAATTATTTTCCTTTATTACATTTTATCCCAAACAACCTTTGAATCCTTAATGCCGTTTACGTGTATTGTAAAAATGGATTTCCTGAGGTAACCAGATGTCTTTCCATTTATGAGCAAACAATGCACTTTTATCGATTCTTTTTCATACTCGATGTCTAAATATCGTGATGAGGGTCACGCTAAACGCTACTTAAATGAAATGAATGTTCTTTGATCAACAATATACTTTATTTCGATGTATTAGCACAGAAACGATTAAATACGTTTATAGTAATTGAATCTTATCTTTCTTTTCTTAATTTACAATATGTGCTAAGGTGAAAACGTGATGTGTGTGTGTGTTAATGCTTATATAATAAAAAGAAAAAAGCCATTTTCGGAACATATTTTCTTCTCGTTTTGTTGATATTATATATGTTTGTGTCTAATTGTTTCATATTGTTTGAGACTTTGTATAACAAGATAAATTAAGGAAAGTTGAACATCGTCCTCAAGCTTACAGTGATTACTTTTTGTGATAGTAGTAAGTAATTAATAGGTTTTATAATAAAACACACTGGTGTTTATAATAGGGTAAACTTGGCCAATATGCACTGAGGTAATATGTACACATTTAAGCAAATACCCATACTAGTAATATTTTTGAGCATGTGCATTTGCCCTGCGGCGCTGGCAGTGCTGAAGTATCATTACAACTGTGTGATGTGTTTTGTTGCTGTGCGGCTCACTCAGAAGCCCAAACGGAGCATTTCTAATGTAAGTACAACCACCTGATATTTCAAATTATGGTTTTTTTTTAATTTTATGAATGTTACTTAAGATATCCGACTACTTGCGACAACTTTTTTTTAAAAAAAAGGAGATATGGAGATCTTTTTGTGATTTTTATATTTATTTAGTATATTTTAAGGAAAAATCCTAAAATTGGTAAAAGAAGAAAATATTATTATTATTAAAATGGGAAAAAACTATTAAAAATGTACGAAAAATTACATAAACTGGGCCCGCTCTGTACAAAGATTTTATGAACGAATTCTCAATTTTTCAATTTTGATGTGTTACTTTGTTATTCCTGTTTGAAGTGACCTTCACGATAAGAGATATTTTAATTTTTACAAAAACTAGAGCACTTTATCTAAGTCATTATACGAAATTGCTTACAAAAACAATGTCTATATTCACATAAATAACTGCAAATTTTGAAATAAAACTGTTATTGATAAATCTGAAGATCAGAACACTTCTACTGTTATGCAAAACATACGCAAAAAATTTCAGCTAATTATTTTCAAAACTTTTTGAGCAATCGCGGTCCCTGTTTGAGTTTTTCGAAAAAAACACATTTCGAGTAAAACGCATTTTAAAGTTTGACATCTTGTGTAAAGTTATGGCATTTGCTTTAACTAAAACGCTTGTGATTTTTGTTCTAGTGGAGGGAAAATAAAGTACTTGGTATTGTTATTAAGTTAATAAAATGGTCTATAAAATAAAGTCATAAAAAAATTCGCCAATTTTTGAAAAAAATCATGGTTTTAGGGTACCTTAAGATTAAACTCGCAAAAATTAATTTAACATGAAACCTATAAAGGCTTCCAACTTGTGTAAGTGTAGTACCCGTTGGTGTGGGAGCGAGCGGCTTTGTGCTTTCTGCATTCGTCAGCATTAATACAAACTATTAGATAGCTCGAGAACAAATAAGAGCAGTAACAGTAAGGATAATATGGTCACTATCGGATACCAATAGACTACTTCATAAACCTCTTTCTTATGATAATATAGATAAAGTTACGGCAACACATGGATCCTCTATTGGTACTACTACATTCTCGCAGTGAACAGCAACCTTTTTGAGAAGGGGAGGAGTCCAATTTCCATACTAAAAACAACCTGCGGAAAATCATGGAAGACGTAAGAACCTTGCAAGACTGCTGACAAGAGCAATAGGTCTGGCTTCTGCGAACTTAGATCGTAAAGAAGGTACAGAAGTAAAATGCAGAGCAACATCCTGCAGACATCCGGCATTTGCCCTGTTCATGGTGCTAACTATTATGAAGAAAATCAAGGACAATAATTGGTGTAATGTTGTTTTTCCTGTGCATTCTGGTTCTAGGAGCAATGTGTCGAGTTGGAGGGGGTGACTCTTTCTTTTGTAACGAGTGTAGAGTATGATACAAGTGCAAGTCCTCAATATGTGTTGTTTTTCTTTAAGCTTATAATAGTTTATGTTGATGTAATAGTTCATTTGATTTTCACCATTCAATTACTTTTAATTTATAGATACAAACTTGGGCATTTTTTTTCATGCGGTACAATTTGTTCAATAACAAAGGTTTAATTTGATATCTTATTTCTAGCCAAACATGTAATTTGTGTGAAAATGCATTTCTGTTTGGAAAAGATAAATGTAGAGATGTCAGTTTAGCTTTTCTTTTTTGTAATGCCACATGTCTATATTTCTGGCAATAGTGGCCCTTTTACCTAAAAAAATAGATAAATATGGGCATTTACAGAATTTGTTGCGGAGCTTTTTTATACTCGCTGAAACAAGATTTAGAGGTATCTTCAGATTCCATTCGAAAAACCACACTCTTAAGTTTGAATATCTTAATTGCGGAAAAAAGGAAAAGGTTTTAGTATAGCATATTTTTAATTAAGTATTTCGATGCTCATATTTGCCAAGTTCACCTGAATAATATATTAAGCATTATTGTAAATGAAAAAAATAATTTATCATATAACTTTGTTTCAGAACTTTTAAGCTTTCTTCATCTATATTCTTGCAAAGTATTTAAATCACATTTATCGAATTCAACCCTTTAAAAGTTATGCTTGTGTTCACTGTCTTTCAATTTAATGGTTAAAATTGTTATTTTTTTTACTTGTAACTTTTAATATGTTTCGTTAAAAATACAGTATGTGGCTGTGGTATCCATATGAGCAAAAAAGCGAGGTTGTAGCCGTCGATGTTTTAATCGATTCTGAAGTTCAAAGCATGGTCTCTCATCAGCAACCCGTAGTGAATCTAGATTGGAACATATCGGATTAATTTGAACATCAAGTACTTATATTAGTTTAGAATGGAAAATCTGTTAAGTTTAAGTGTTCGTCATATTTTCTTGACAGATGCTAAAAACTATAAAGTCCGTCAGTCGAGTTCATGCATCTATGTGCATTGCTATTAGATAATTAAGCACATCCATTGTAATATTACGTTTTTCCATATCAAGTGTTTTCAAAATCTTTACAAGTCATCCTTTTTTCCTAAAATGTTAGACCTCATTTCCCACCCAAAAGGGGTGCTTGTTTTGTACTGACTTATACGTTTAATGCATTACAATTAATAGTGTAATTTAACAGCTAAAATTACAACTAGATTCACGGAATTGCAAAAAGAGACACCTTAGACATTTAGAGCTAGAATTATAGAATTGCTTTTAAGCTTTGATCCGAAATTATATAAATGCTATGTTTCTAAAATACTTAAAATATCCGACTACTTGCAACAACTTTTGTTTAAAGTAGAGATATGGAAATTATTTTGTGGTTTTTAGATTTATTTATTACATTTTACGAAAGAAAGGCTAATATTAATAAGATAAATTAAATTATTACTAATAAAATGGGAAAAATGGGTAAAAATTGATAAAAAATGACATAAACGGAACCCGCTCTATACAAATAGTAAAAGAACAAAGTCTCAATTTTTTAATTTTGAAGTAATATTTTGTTATTTCTTTTTGAAATGACCTTAAGGATAAGATATATTTTAATTTTTCCAAAATTAAGGCACTTTATCTTAGAAATTATATGAAATTGCTTAAAAGAACAGTGATTATATTCACATAAAATACTGTAAATTTTATAATAAAACAATGATTGATAGATCTGAAGGTAAAAACACTACTTCTGTTATGCGGAACATAGACAATTATTTAAAAAACTATTTTAAAATTTTTTGAGCATTTGCTGCCCCCATTTGAGCTTTCGAGCCCGTTTGAGCATTTCGAGTAAAACGCGTTTTAAAGTTTGACATCTTATGTAAAGTTATGGTATATGTTTTTACTAAAACCCTTGTAGTTTTTGTTCTAGCTAATGCAAAATAAAACCTTTGATATTTTTGTAGAGCTAATAAAATGGCCTCTAAAATAGAATCATTAAAAATATTCCCCATTTTTTGAATAAAAAAATCATAATTTTACAGTAGTCGAATACCTAAAGGATGTAAGTTTACAGAATTTGAAAAGAATATAAATGCTAGAAAAATTATTTTATCCAAATGAAACGGTAATATTTGAATTTGAGAGATACTCTTCGTGAGGTAAATGGAATGATAACATATACAAGTTACAATAAAACTTAAGGGATTAGAGGAATAAAACGCATTTCTACAAAGGAAGTACGCATAAAATTATAGAGTTTGATTGATTGAATATTAACGTCGCACTGTTCCGCTACACGAGGGCTTTAAAATTATAGAGGTAATAGTGGCTATGAGTAAAAAGCATAAAGTCATTTAACTTCAATATTGTGTGAGTAAGGAACTGCTATACAATATGCAATGTAAATCAGAATATATATATATATATATATATATATATATATATATATATATATATATATATATATATATTTGAATAATTACAAGATTACAAATAGTAACGATTCTTCTCTGAAAAAATTCCTAAAACTGAATACGAAACAATGAAGAGAAAAGGAATCTGCCTCAACGCATGTGTTTGTGTATGTGAAATGTGAAATGTGTGTGAATTTGCTCAAAAATCAAATAAAATATATTTATATTAAACAGGAAATGGGTCCTTATATTAAATTACAAATTTGTATTTTGAATTTAAGTGGATAAGAGCAATGCGTTGTAGTTTCTGGAAGGATTAGTGCCTGATTACCATAAGATATGGAGTATGATGCAATTTCCTTTCATAAGAGCCTCTCTCTCCCTTCACATTTTCTGAAACACTCGACAAGGTTCTACGACTTATGATATTGCTCTTTCTTTCACGGGCGTATGGGATTATGTTTCTGCAGAATAATGCTCAGTTTCAGATGGAATAACTTTCGAATGCTTGTTCATCATTCTTGTGGCTAACGTAATCGCCAGATTCTATTTCCAAATGAAGTTCATTCTGTATAGGAAATAACTTCATTATCACTTGTCCACTGATATTTTTTTCGAAATAAAATATATTTCTTGAAATGACTATGAACGAAAATAGTGGTATTTTCATAATGAAAAAACTTGTATTTTAAATTTGAAAAAATAAAATATCTCAATATATTAAACACATTTATTGAAAGCAACATTTTTTAAAATATAAATACCATTTGGATTTTTTAAAAAAATATATAGCAAAAAAACTTATAAATAAAGACATAAAAATTGAAATCATTATAAAAGCACTTCTTTGACATTAAGAAATACCTTTTACTTAAAACACATTTTCAATCCTCTAGCTTGCATTTTATGATCCATTCAGCTGAACAGTCCTAAGAGCAAGACTTTTCCCTATCGGGAATAAGATAAGATTTAAAAAAAATACCTGGGGCACAATCACTTTAGGCCGATAAAAAGAGCAAAGCAGATTTTTACGTGTTATAACTTATGCATTGGAGCAAAATAGGGCAATTTTGAGAAATACATCCCACAAGCGGTTTGAAATCATGTATAGCTTTTACTGTTATGAATTTAATACTTTTTTATACATAATTTATGTATAAAAGCAATTCATCTGAACAAAGGTTTCTTATCTTATTTTATCGAAAAGACAGCTATGACAAGACACAAAGTGAATCTTTGTGTCTTTCAGAGAATTCTTCTTTCACTCTATAAGAATATTATCTTATGGACCATTGGTTTCCAAATCATTTCGCCACATATTCCTAGAAGAAAATTAATTACATTACGTACCCCATTTAATATATAAAAATAAATATAATCATATATGTATGTATCATACATCTATCGCGTTTCCTCAGGTACCACTCTGCGTATCTCATTTTAGAAACTAGCCTTATAGACTATATACATTCGAAATAAATAAATATATTACGTCTTCATTATATTTATAGTAATTTTTTTAATCATGTCAAATTTTAGAAAACACATAATTAAATCTATTACTTAGTTACCTATGGGATGTATTATTTTCTTAATTCTGATTTCTATACAGCTATATATCTCATCTTTAAAATTAAAATGGATAATAAAATAATAGATTAGCTTTTTAAA
The DNA here is from genome assembly GCA_019973935.1 of Trichonephila clavipes. Classification (NCBI taxonomy): domain Eukaryota; kingdom Metazoa; phylum Arthropoda; class Arachnida; order Araneae; family Nephilidae; genus Trichonephila; species Trichonephila clavipes. The sequence goes on along the minus strand of BMAU01002837.1, from coordinate 1,294,637 downwards.
TCAGATCAAATGATTATCAAAATACCATTAATATACGTCTCATAGAACATTTTCTCACAGTTAACACCATATTTATTGGAAAATCTTTTATTCTGGTTAGCGTTGAAATGTTTAAATTCATATTACCAAAAAGTTGTCTAATTAAAGTTGTTTACCATGAAAACGTATAATATTCGTCTATTTAGAAGTGTGTGAATTGATCTTCGAATGGGCGTCTACAGATAATAATCTATTACGAGTTCTATTCCATTGTGAGATATCCAAATATACGCTTGTCACAAGGTGAAGATAGTCTCATAAAATATAGCAAAAAACAAGTATTTTAAATTTATTAATAGTAATTTTGACGTTAGAAATGGGCCTCTCTCTGGACGGTTCAGTTTCATTGATAATAAGATATGGACAAAGGAATCAAGAAAAAAAGTATTACTTAACATCACGAGAACTTTTAGTAAAGTTTTCCACGATAAACAATTGTTTTTTCAATAAACCGTCAAATGTAATACAAAAAAATTTATTTAGTATAAAAAAATAATAGTAAAAATTTAAATGAATTTACTTGCCTAATTAATAATTACATCAATAATTAATAATTATTTCTATAGTCTGTTAACAGTTAATTTTGAATAGTTTTAAATATTTTTAAAATGTCTATTTTATATGAATTTCGAATACTAAGTATCTAATCTTAATTTTACAACCAATATACAAATAGATAACGTCAATACTTTTTATAATATGAAACATTCACGTTCTGATTCCTTGAAAAGTGTTTAAATAAAAATCCTTTTTTAAAGAATATTTTAAGAGAAGCCACGTTTTTTTAGAACAAACAAATTATTTTACAACTTTCGCATTAAAATAAATTCTCAATTTGAATGAAAAAGTGCTATCAACATTTTCTTACATTTAAAATTTAAATCAAGTTTGAAAGTAATTATATATATCTATTGAAGCATCTTCTGAGCGCAGAAACAATTCAGTATTTGAATACAAATCGTAATATATATGTTAAAATGCATGAGTTAGATAAATACTCTTTTTACAAAAAATGTTTGAATTTTAAATTAATTTAATATAACCAGAAAAAATGTAATTTTAAATGGATAATTTTAGTTTTATTATTTAAAATTATAACAATATATTTGTCATTAAAATACATTACTAAATGTGTATTATTCATTATTAATGTATATTGTAAGATACGTTGAAATAGTTATTTTAGTGAGACATTATTAAATTGTTTTAATATAACTCTCGAATATATATATATATATATATATATATATATATATATATATATATGTATATATATGTATATATATATGTATATATAAACATATATAAAGATATATAAAGTGCTGCAAGAATTAACTTATCCGTAAACGAGAATAAAACTAAATATTTACCTTGTTTTTAGTCCGACTTACAACTTAGTCACATAGAAATTAGCAATTATAAATTTGAAGGAGTTAACTGTGTTACTTAATTGGGAACTGAGATAAATATAAAAAGAAAATGACCCTAGAAATTTATAAAATAACAATTACTGCAAATATAAGTTTTTATGCCTTGAAGAGTTATTTAAAATCCAGTTTCCACAAATATAAAGAACTAAATTGCTTCTTTACAAACGTCTTATAAGACGAGGAAACTTTATGAATTTTTGAGAAAAATATCTTATGCTACATTCTTGGTGAGAACCAAGTCAATGAATCCTGTAGAAGAAGATATAACTCTAAAAAAATTACAGAACTTAAATAGAAGATAGAACTCTAAATAAATTACAAACAACCTGATATTGTAAAACTTGTCAAATTACTGACGCTTAAATGGGTTGGTCATCTGGTTAGAATAAATTAAGATCATTGCTGCAAGAAAATCTTTCTGGCACAGCCCATGGGAAATAGACCCCAGAGCAAACCCCTGTTAAGATGGATTGACTGTGTCGAAAAAGACCTAAATGTTTTAATGGCCAAAAACTGGAAAAAGTTACCAAAAGTAGAGTTGCCTAGATAAATCTTCGGGAGAAGGTCAGAGCCCCCTCATGGGTGTCGAGCCATTGAAGAAGAGGGATAAAAATATATACAAATAGTTATAGTCCTCAGTATAACTAGACATAAAAGTAAGAAATATTAGCCACAGTAGTATAAAAGCAAACTCTTTTCTTTTGAACCAAGAATGCAGTTTTAAACAAAGTTTTGTGGCCAACAAACATTCACCTGTAAATTTCTTATAAAGAGTGTTTTTTTCCAGGTATAGAAGTTTAAGTTGGCATTACTTTCCAAGATGGCGACCGAATTAACAGCTGTCAAGTGATTTATTCTCAGTTTGGTTTGGCAATTCATGAAAACGATCATCAAGCAAGGCGTAGATTCGTCGAATGGGCCCAAAACGAGATTGCCGTTGTTCCCGATTTTCATAAGCGAATTTTGTTTAGCGATGAAGCGCACTTCTGGTTGAATGGCTACGTCAACAAACAAAACTGCCGCATTTGGAGTGAAGCTAATCCACAAGTGTATGTCGAAACACCGTTACATCCAGAAAAACTGAATGTTTGGTGCGCTTTATGGGCTGATGGAATCCTTCTTCAAAAACGATGAAGGCCACAACGTTACAGTCAATGGTGATCGGTATAGAGCCATGATTACTAACTTTTTCATTCCTGAATTGAACAACCATGATGTCCAGGAGCTGTGGTTCCAACAAGACGGCGCAACATGTCACACAGATCATGCCACAATCGATTTATTGAAAGACACGTTGGGTGACCGCCTAATTTCACGTTTTGGACCTGTGAATTGGCCTCTAAGATCTTGTGATTTAACACCGCTAGACTATTTTCTGTGGGGCTGTGTAAAGTCATTGGTCTATGCGGATAAGCCACAAACGCTTGACCATTTGGAAGACAACATTCGCCGTGTTATTGCCGATATACGGCCACAAATGTTGGAAAAAGTCATCGAAAATTGGACGTCCAGATTGGACTACATCCGAGCCAGCCGTGACAGTCAAATGCCAGAAATCATATTTAAAATGTAATGCCACAATATTATCTTTCGAATAAAAAAATTCATGTCAATCGAATAATACATCGTTGTTTTATTGCAATTTAAAATTCTATACCTCTAAAAAAACACCCTTTACTACCGATCATAGGGATAGAAGAAAATATTATAAATATGTAGTTATTAATAAATAAATTACACTAATGATATTATTAAATAAAATATAACATTAGCAATTAATAAAATTTGCTTATTAATATTAAAATAAAAACATTTTGTACAAAATATTGTTAAGAAAAGTAAACACATCGCCATGTTAATATTTCAAAACGAACTAAGATCATCATACAAGTATATATTAATAAAAAAGTGAGATTAAATATAAGTAAGACTACATTTACTTAAAAACTTAAAATATTTATATGGAATTTATTGGATTGAAGAGAACTTGAATCACATGACTAGCAGTTTTAATATAAAACAAAATATATTTAATTTTATTAAAGCTGTATCCCTCTTTTGACTGTATGTAGAAAATATACATACTATAAATACACGAGTGTTATGTTTTTCACAGATCTCTCTATTCTTAAATTAACTCTTGAAATTTATTTTAACTCACTTTAAAAATCTCACATGAAATCATTACGTAAATAACTTTCAAATATAATTATAAAAGCTTTTTTTACGAAGAATAGCTTCCACCTTATTTTAATGAAGTGCCCATTTTCTCTTAATTCAACATATACAAGGTATATTGAGGTAGTTTTCGGTGATATCAGGAAGAGGAAATTTATGTAAAAGGCAAAACTCAAAAATAATGGCGGTAACGGCTAAAAAAGACAATGGAGCGTGTTTGTGAAGGGTAAATAATAATAGGCGGAATAATGGGTAATTAAAACTCGTCCTTACACAAACCCCTCTCCCTTTCAATACTCGCACCATTTTCTTTTTAAAGAATTATTTTTTTGCGCAGCTCTTTTAAAGTTAATTATTTAACATCCTTAGAAAGCGACCGTGTTTAGAAGAAATTGAAAGGAATTCATTGAGATAATAGTTGTGAAACATATATGGAAGCTTTGAAGAAAGTGCACACGCAATTTCGTTTTCAGATCCTATAATTAGAGGTATATTTTTTTTTGTCCTTTAATTAATTATTGTTTATACTTTTGTTTTGCTCAAATAACTTTAAAAATTCCACAGAAAATATTGTCATTCATTAAAATTTGTGAATGTGTGTCGAGAATAATGGTTTCAATTGTGATTAAATGTCTTAAGGAGTTCATTGTTATGAAATAATTATGTGTAACTATAAAAAAACTCACTTTTCAAATGCAGATGTTTTTAAGCGTTTATTTTTTTAAATTCAAAATTAAGGTAAATTTATATAGTGTGGGATAAATGTTTTTGTAGTTTAAATTGACTATATGAAGGTAATATAAAGGTTTCTATAGATTCCTTTTTTTAATTTTTAACTTAAATTTTTACAGTATTATTTAATACTTTTTAACAAAGTAAGCCACTAGATATTTTTTCCGAAATATTAATGAATACGAAAATAAGATTTTGATTATGCGTGCCTATATACGTTCCTCTAGCAGTGTAACACATTTTCAATGATTCATTGAAAGCTGATTCCAGAGATTCAAACATCAAAATACAAGATGAATAGTTCTATTGTAAGAATAAGACTGCATCACCTTTAATTCAAAATAAATGCAGTTAATATTAAACTTATATAATATCATCCACGTATTAGATAATGTTTCTAAAGTTAGATTTTCTTTAAAGTAGAATTATCCTTTCAACAATAAATGAGTTTAATTATTTACTGGTACATTTACATCTAGTACAGAATAATTTAAAATAGAATGATGCATAATTAGTAAAATATATATTAGGTTCACAACACTGAAAAGTCTTTCACATCCTTATACATTATATAAATAATCTATCAATCAGTCATCGCACATAAATGCAGTGGCAGTTTCAGGGAAATATACTCAAATATTTACTCACAGTTAATGACGCATTGGAAAAACCACTGTATTTAAAAACACTGGAATGTGTTCTTTTTTCTCCTTTTAGGTACAGTATATTTCATTAATTAAAAAAGAGACTTTTGGTGTCACATAATTGCGTCATACATAAATATATATTTAATAATTCTAGCAAAAACCTTTAAAATAAGTCCGCTCATATTATTTTGAGTTTAGAAAAGTTAGATGTTTTCAAGTATAATTTATATATTTTCTTTCTCATATATATATTTATATATATATATATATATATATATATAACATAAAAAAATATAAAAAATTCTACTTTTTATTCCTATGAAAATCTTCTTAATTATTTTTTTATGTTTGTAGAATTAAATAATTTTATTTATTTCATTCAATCATTTATAGTTCAACACATTCCTATATATATATAATTCTGTTTATTTACATCAAATTTATGCATATATATATATATATATATATATATATATATATATATATATATATAAAATTAAAATTGAATGCATTTAATACTCTTTTTTTATCGAAGACGGATAAAATATGGCTCATATACCACAAATATCAATGAAACTTACAGAAGTAAGTAAAACAGAAATGCACTAAGATAAATAAAATTAAAAAATAAATGACAAAACAAAAGTTAAGAAATAGTGAAATAACAAAAACATATAAGTCACAAATGGCAATCTAGTAAATTATAATATGTATATATATATATATATATTCATATAAACAATTGCGCAACAAAACCAATACATTGAATTTACAAATAAAGAGTAAGGAAAAATTTACAAAAACAAATCAATGAAGATACAAAATAATGTGAATGAAACTTTACTTTAAACAAACTGAAAAAAATTAGGCCAGTTGCATTTAAGAGCTTGTAGTTTAACTTTCAGTTATTTACATTTTTTTTCTTAAATATTTAACAAAAAAGAGCATAACTTGTTCAACAGTGTTCAACACCTACATTGCAGTCACAATGTTTGGAAGGACATAAATTGAATATGTTGAGGTGTATTTTAAAAATACCATGACCAATAAGAAATGGTACGATTGTGTAATTTGCAAAAGTGTGATTACTAAAATATCTTTGCAAGGTGGTCAGAAAAAGTTTCTTTGTCTCTAAGACGCATTTATTTCTATTAATAATACATTTTGAGAATCTATGAAATGTTTTGCTCCGTTGATTGGTGTAAATAAATATATACATGTAAGAAAACGACTTTAGTTTTATTATAAGAATTACAATACAAAGTTGGAACAGAGACATACGCATAATCAAACGTAAAATTTATTTATTAGTCGCAATAAAACAATTACTTTTAACATCAAAGCAGTGCCCTATTGGTTTGAATTTGAAGTCATTATACATAAATCGAATGCTTTCGAAGCAATTCATAGTTCTTTTTTTTACTTTTAATACACTAATTTTTATTCTCTTAATACCACAATCCATCAATAATTTCATTCTAAAGCGGACTCAACCGTCTCTTTCGGAAATGAAAATTAAACTGAAATCAAAGAAAGTACCTTTTCGAATCTCGTTTCCATTATTCAATAAGTCAAAAATAATGACGCAATTCTTACTGCAGGATCAGAAATAAGGCACTAATTTCCCCTAGGATTAGCTCCTAATTATCGAAAAAGTAGATACAGAAAAAAAAGTTTTAATATTCACAAAGAATTGTTTGATAATTGCATAGGAAATCGATATTCTTGATTAAACACATTTGCCATAATTGCCCTAAGTGTGAATTACCCTCCAGATTATTATTAGCAATATGCAGTTCTGTTATTCTTCAAGCTCTATGCTTAGCTCATCAGAGGATAACCTTTCCAAAGTCAGACATTAAAAGATGAATATTTACTCGTAATTGAATAAAAAAGAGAAGCATTTTTAGCAAAAGAAAAATAATTTCAATTTTAGTAATTGAAACAAATAAACTAAGCAAATTAAAAGTTCCTACTGTTAAATGTTAGTTAAAATGAGTTTTATCGAAGTCCAGATTTTTAATTATGTGTGTGCATAAAATGTATGAGGTATTTTGTAATTAATTATTCTTTCATTATCGCTAAGTATAACTGCAGTTCTAATTGTGATAAATCGATTTGTTCCTTACTGTGAGTTTAACAGAGTTTTCCCGAGGATATATATATTAATAGATATATTCATAATTGTAATTAATTATTAAAATTTTAAAGAAATAAAAAAAATCCAAATAAATATGAGATAATGATAATTCGAAATCAATTAAGAAAATGTTTAAAAATTAATATTCTAATGAAAATGTATAGCTGTCTTTACTAATAATGTGCTTTTTTTTATCTAGTGTAATAACTTTAAGTTGTATTCCCTAATTCTTTCTATACAGACTATTTTTAATTAATATTTTTAATTAAAGTAATCGAAATTTTCTTTTGAGTAATCTAAGATATTATTTAGGAAAATACTTATTTTACATCTTCATTAATCATTTATATATATATTACTGTTCAAAAGTTAAAAATAATGGTTATGTCTTCCCGTAAGGTGTGAATAGAAAAGCTGAATAGAATGGAATTGGACAAACGTAGAATGTTATATTAGAAAATAAAATGTTTTAATGCATTACGAATAAAATAAGTACATTACTTAATTTTGGTAACTGATATAAAATGGAGAAAAATATAAACTTTGTATGTCGCTGCAAGAGAAGAAAGCAAATTACTGGAGTATGTAGGTGCTTTACCATCAATTCAAGTATCTCAGCGATGTTTCATGCTATAAATGAGTGTATTTATCAATTCCAGTGAAAAATTTTATCGTCATTATGAAAGAATGTTTTTGAATTCAGAAATATATTTTCATGGAAACTGACAAGCTGAAACGTTTTTGCCGAAGTATATTTCAAACAGGCTACATAGTACTTATGTCTGCTGTATTATGTTGCTGTTTATTTGATATCTTCACTTTTAGTGTATTCCTCAAAGTAGAGTTAAAAATTGAGTGGTATCAATGCAGATTCATTGTATCTTAGAAAAGGATATGAGGTTTTAGAGCAACATCTTAATACCATACTTCCTATATAGAATCTCATCTGGAGACTTGAAGGGGTCCACGTATCCATCAGATATTACGCTTACCCATACCATCAGTCATTATATTGATCTGGCTTTGTGATGTTAGTTGATCGGTAATGCATTGTACATTTTCTTCAGATTATGTAAAAACAGACATTCATTCTATAACATAAATCGTGTTTCATTGGAAAACATCCCTACATTTATCGTATGCTCAATTCCAGGGCTTTGAATTTATTGCAAACGTGCTTCCCCTAGCACGCAAGTTATTAAGTCAATAGCGCGCAAAAAGCTTGACGTTTGACATACAAGACACTTTCACAAAATCTTGTGTAACAAAATCTTGTGCAATCTTCTTCTCGTGGTTTCTTCATTTGATTTTAATTTAGGTCGCAATGTGAAGCAACACGAGGGCTAATGGCGATGGATCTCATAATTCTGTGTTATGACCAAGTACCAGGGATGGCTTTTAAGCAGGGACTTTCCTTTTCAAACTTCCAAAATATGCCAACGGAAAAGCATAGAAATCAGAGACATTTAATGTGCAATTACCGACATACTTGCCGTTTTATCGTTGAGACTATGTTTTGAACCTGTGAATCAACAACACAAGTCATAAGTTCGTGACTGGGACCACTCTGCTACCTCTTCCGTCTGCCATTGTTGTTGGAATGTTCGAAAACAGCTTTCCAGTACACATCGCATCATTGCGTAGCGCAGTTCCAGAAAGAAATAGTTGTTATTTAGCCGTTATTACTCTCAGCTAATTTATTACAACTTGTCTCTGAGAGTTTTCAAATTTTTGATACCATTTATGCAGTTCGAAAGCTACGCACTATGCAAAGTTATAATATTATATACAAAGTTTATAATATTATACACATTTATATACGGTGGAACTTTTGTTTATTTTGTAGTTGAATCTTTTTTTTAAAGGTTGTAATCTTTGAGCCATAATGCTTACTTCTGCAACATTTGAAATATGCATTACCTCATTAATTACACAAATAACCCGAATTTCTAATGCACATTCACAGCCCTTTGCTGTATTATTTTTAACATTACCCTATTACTTACCTAACAGCAATACCATGTATGCGAAGTTTCACGTTTTTCTGCTTTATTTAACCAGTACATATAAGAATTTATTCATGTTTTATTATAGTAACCGTCTTACGTTATAGAAGGTTTTATTTATGAAAATTCAAGGAAAGTTACTTAAGAGCAATCAGTCTAGGAAAATAATTTTCCTTTACGTACTCCTTTAGGGACTATTTATCAGTTTTAAATCAAATGAATATTCTAGTTATAACTTGCTAGGAAGGAAAATAAAACGTTCTGAATTTATTACGGAAGCCTCTGAGTATGTAGTTAGTTAAAAATTTATTTCATTATTTATGAGTAACTTTTTCGCATATATACATATATATATATATATATATATATATATATATATATATATATATATATATATATATATATATATATATATATATATATATATATATATATATATATATATATATATATATATATACGTACAATCTATATCCTCCCCCCAAATTTCTAACAATAATGACAAGAAAAAAATTAAGTACTTATTAGTGATACTTACTATTATATTTGTGAATTTTCATTTGATACATTTTAAAGAGTGTTTTGTTTTCAAAAACAGCCTTTGTAAAATTCTTTGTAAATTTGTAAAAAAAAAACCAGAAAAAACGTAATTTTTTAAATAAAAATACTTTATTTATTTTTATTTCATTTTCAAAATTTTATTTATTGATTATTTTATCAACTTAACCAAAAGGAAATAAAACTTACTTTTCAATAGTAATATTATTTCGGTAGTACAAAATAAAAATAATTGTTTATTGTAAAATTATAATCTTAAATATGAGCTATTAGTGTACAAGTTTAGTTTATCACTCTTTTTTATTTTTTATTGAAAAGGTTCACACCACTAACTTTGTTCGACTTTGGTGTTGCAGCTTACGTGGTCCATTCTACTTATCTCAGTCAAATATTCAGTACCCTATAAATTTCTAGCTTCAGTAGATGCGTACAAGCACTTGATAACAATGGAGATAATTAATGGCCTGCAATTTAACTCGATAGCAGCTTGGAACGATGATTTATTAAATTAATTCATGGCGAGGAAGGATGGAATACTGTCTTCATAACAGAAGCATTGGTGTTAAGATCAATAGCTATTTTTAAATAGATTACACGAAGTTGAGTTACAGGGAAGAGTTGCTCCCAAATGGAATAATAACTGGAGAAGATTGACACATTTCCTGGAAACAAATTTGCTCAAGAGCACAATTTTTGACTCGATAAAATAGTTTAATCATAAAGGACATTAACTTCTGAAAAGCTGTGCAACTATTTACTCTCATAGGAGTTGATGTCTTAATTGACAGAAAAATGTTTCCGGGGCTATATTAAAAGATCCCTGAACTGAAGCAAATGTATCTTGCAACTAATTTTTTAAATAAGAAGAGGTTTATTAATCTATAGATAAAATAGACTACATTTCGAAATGTATTTTATTTATGGTTGTAAGAAAAGTCATTGCAATATATGTCATATAATTTCTTGTATGTGTGTATGATGGCACACACACACACGCGCATATAGATGTTGAAAATATACTTTATTTCTTTAACCCTTAACTGTCGACGGCATACATATTCACCTCACTCAGCCGGTGCTTTGAGTGCTTCTACACGTCTTTCCGAAACACAATTCTTTTATTTGCTCTGCTATCAGTAAAACCATTCCGAAGGCTATGGAATGCAAGAAAAGGACCTTCATAGTTTTTGCGAAATATTTAGTTGTTTCAGACAAATATTTGCTTAATTGTGCACATTCTTTCTTCCCAATACAGTCCATTCACTCTTCTATGTGAAAAACTATGGAACTGGGGAGCGAATTGTATAGCTTTTTTTTAATCGGGCGGTAAGAGAATAGTTATTTTCCTTCAAGCAATTTTATCTTCTTGTGTATCCACTTTCAATACTTTCGAATCTGAAGCAAAGGAGTCTCGTTTCGCACACACATCAACAGCACACAAGTAACAGCATACATGCAACTTTCACTGTTTTTTGTAAGTTAACAGTTTGCTCTACGTTCTTGATGGAGTTGTTTTAATTTACGTCTTGCTGTGAAGTAGCACAATGGCTATTGGTGGAATGCCCAAGAGATGCCAGCTCACCTGAAAGCGGTTTAGAGCTACAAAACCTCACTATCCCCCGGGAAACTACCACCCACGCGTTCAATCTCTATTGATCAAAATCATAGTCTACATTTTATATGGTAGCACTCATTAAATTTATATATTACAAATTGAAGGTAAATAAAACGAAATGCATATGATATTGCAAGGTACACGCATACAAAGAAATAATAATAAAGAACATAAAAGGTAAGAGAAAGAAAAATAATATACATTATCACAGCATTCTTGTAAATATATCAAAAGTAATATAAATATAAAATATGAATTCAACCGTACAAAAAAAAGAAAAAAAAGGAAAAAAAGAAAGGAAACATTTGTAAAAGAAGGAAAAAAAGGAGAGGGAAAAAACCCGCCTGTGACTACATAAGAGTACCACTCCAATCACACCTAAGGAATTTGATCTATGATTGTAGAGGCAATTTTAATACATGATTTTAGTTTAGAGTGAATGGAAGGATTTCTAACGATAGACTGGAACCAGACTTTTTAGCATTTTGAGAGGGAGAGACCAAATGGAACTCCTTAGTCAGAGGACGTGCGAATACGTAATGGACATCGTCCTCCAACCTAACCATAAAGACAATTGTTAGTAGTTTTAATTTGAAGCGATGCAAAAAAAGAAACAAATAAACCATAGCTATTAGCGAAGAATTTCGTCTTTCTAAAGTGCATCAAATAACGAGAATGATTCTTGAGCTGGACCCCTCACCTCCAAATTTTCACACCATGCCAACAGGTGGATTTTGGGCGTAACTTTTTTTGCTTTGCAAATATTTGAATTTTTTTGAATTAAATTTAGTA